>CM049395.1:15930000-16495000 GCA_026929865.2 Hyperoplus lanceolatus
CCGTCTCATAAGCATTTAAAGTAGTTTCCCTTTTGACCCAGCAGAGGGCGCTTTCTAACTGTCCTATCAGTTTGACCAGTTGTAACCCCTCTTGACCCATCAGTAAACAAAGCTAATGTTAATCATGATGTTCATCTGTTGCTTTGCGACCAAAATGGGCCATAGTGAGCATTGTCGGCCTGGACGATCACCAGGACATATCAGCAGCAGCGTGTGGGAGTATGTGGGTTCAACACCGGGAACGTTGCGAAGACCTGTCGTACTTTTCAAAGACGTCAATTTGCAGCTTCCCCGCTAGCTTAGCCGCTAGCTTAGCCGAGCGGAGCATCGCAGCGCCCAGTGTACAGGTACAGGCCTTTCTTTATATGACCATAGAACTACAGCCCTGTGTAAGTTAGATTCTCTGCCCGAGCCGGAAGGGCTTCCGTTTTAGTAATGTTATAAGAGACAACACTGCGCGCACGGTGTGTCTCCTACGGCAGCACCGCCTTCAAGCCGATCGTAATTACTGCTGCTCTCAGTGCTTTGCGGCTCCTCCCTGTGCTGTACTGACGGAGGCTGTGTTGCGCCGCTCAATAAGTTCTCTTCTGAACAGATTTCTGTCATTCAAACAACGCAGATTTGTGTTTTAAAACTTAAATTATAGCAGCCAACTTATTAAAACATAAGGGTTTAAAATCAGGCTCGTGCCTATCACCAGCGCCGCATTTTATTATTATTTTAAAAAGTTGCCTTGTCTTAATAGATTGTTGTTTGCCTAGAAGATCTTGGAATAAAGATGTAATGGAGTAAAAACCTCTTGTACAGTCTATGGTAAAACGCTGTATTTTGGATGTTCTGTTGGCATTTTTTTAATATGTAAAAAGATAACGATTGCTCGATAATTGCTCGTTAATTTTCCCGATCGATCAATGAAATTTCTTAAAATGCCCATCCCTAATATGAAGTTCTTTCATGTCATTTTATGATGCATATGATTTAATATTGAGTTTTGACAGTTATCCGTGTGCATCATTGCCTTTTTTTTTTTTGCCACATTTTTGCTTGTTGGAAGTTTTATTTTGAAAGAGACATCCCAGGAAATGGTGAAACTACAGCGAAAGCTGCTGGTAGGAAGTCAATATGACTGTCAACAGAGTATTTCTCTATCAGTTAAAGCAGAGAGACCCCAGAGAGATGCGCGTCTCTCCGAAAAAAATAGGCGAGCCTCCTGAGGTAAAGTGTTGCATCGCTGCAGACTCGCCGTCCGAGGTTGGATGTGTGGCCGCTGTAGTGTGACTACACGGTCGGTGAAAAAAAAGTCAGAAGCAGACGTGCAGTAGAGGTAGAATGTGTGTTTCAGGGGTTATAGTTCAAAGCTCCACTAATGGCTCATAGCAGCTGAGATGATGATTAAATCCCGCAATTGTATAGAAAACCAATGGTACATTTTAACATTGGGTTTTATATCTTCTAGGGCTGTATCAAAATATCGATTTTTTTTTAATTAAGTTTTTTATGATTTTTTTATTTATTTTTTTTTGCTTTTCAAAGCTTTATTGACAGTGCAGAGATACAGATATGAAGTGGGGCAGAGAGGGAATGAAACGACCACGGGTCAGATTCAAACCCATGTCTGCTGTCAGGCCTGAGCCTCTAGGATACTGACTATTGAAGTTAGATCAGTTTTGTTTATAAAAATACTTAAGATTCACTGTGTCACAAAAGCACACTGATGTGTTTTCATTTTCATTGTGTCCTGTACAGTTAGTACAAGAGTGAATTGGATTTGTTGTTTTGATGTTATGGCAGCTGCAGCAGTGTTTGATAATTTGCCAAAACCAAAAAAAAGGAAGAAAAATAGTAAAGGAAGTTGTGAATGAAATAGTTTTGACTTCATTTGTCTGTACAATTATCACTATATTGTGCTGTTATGTATGACAAGGCAACTTGTTTATGGAATATCGCAATATATCGTGATATATCAAGATATGCAATATATCGTGATATATCGTATCGTGACCAGTGTATCGTGATACGTATTGTATCGCGAAGTCCTTGACGATACCCAGCCCTAATATCTTCCATGGGTTTAATGGCCCTCATTTATCAAACTTGCATGGAAACTGGTGCAGATTCTGGCGCAAATACCTCCCTACGCCAGGTATCGCGTAGGATTTATCAAACAGTCGTATCTCGCCAATCTCGACATCAATACGACATCAATATGCGCATTACGGCACAGAAGAGGAACTTCTCTGAAGTAGAAATTGACAGAATAACAGCGACAGTAGAAAAAAAAAGAGTTTCATTTCGGATCATTACAAGCGGCATCAAAGAACGACAGAAGGCAGCAGTTAGGAAGGAAATAACTGCTGCGGTCAACAGCGTTGGTGTTGACAATAAACGATCTCCAGCTGAGGATTTTGCATTTTAGGTATACATCAGTAGGCTACTATCGCTCAAATGCTATAAAACAGCATATACAATTATATGTCGCCATTTCTTTACATAGATGAAGAAAAAGTGGTCTGACTCAAAAATCGCCACTAAAAAAAGCGTGTTGCTGTTCTGAAATGCAACCAACTGAGGGTGCGGGCATAATATAATATATATAAATATATAAGTGGTAGAGGAGAACCAGACGCACCAACTGTCCGGTAATGGTCCCCATACAATAAATACAGGTCTGCAGAGATTTGAATGATTAGAATGTATTGGCCCTTTTAGATAGCACTACTCAAAAGGGTTGTAAAAACTAAAAATAACACATTTTGCGTTTTACTGTATGACAGCACGAGTGGTCAGCCCGGCGGTCAGCTGCACAAGCCGACCCGGCAACGATCAGCTGTGAGAGCGCCCACCGTCCTGCTCCACCAGCAATTCGGAAAAAAGTGCCGGTTAACGGTGGAAATAAATCGCTCGCTTAAGCGATCAATGACACATTAAAAGAGGAACTAACATCTAAAAAGTGCGTCAAATAAATAAAATGTTAAGCTGAATGTTGTGCCGTGTATTTTTTATCATAAAGAGCAGTGTAGGCCTACTACATATTTAATACTGTGGCTAACATTTTGAATGAATGCAGCCCCCGTGCCTCAGTGTCCCCCCAGCTGCTCCAGACGGAGACAACTGCCCTTATGCAGTCCCATGCAGCGCTCCTAAGTGGCCGGTGTGTGCACTATTGAATCAGTGCTCCTACTTGGTTGCACACCATAAGCTGCACATTTTTAAGTGATTAATATATTTATTTCGGTCTGAGCAAACACTGCATTTGTATTATCTTCTAATAATTGTCCAACAAAGTAATCGGCTACCCGGCACAGCCTGCACTGCGAGTCCATGCTGTTTACAAACTTGCGTACACGAGTTGATAGCTGGCGTGGGATTTGAGCGTATCCTACGCTCACGTCCATATTGATAAATGCCGAGGTTTGCGTGAAAATGTGCGTACACCCACATTTCTGGTCTACGCAAGGTTGATAAATGAGGGCCATTGTGTGTAAAGT
Source organism: Hyperoplus lanceolatus (assembly GCA_026929865.2). NCBI lineage: Eukaryota > Metazoa > Chordata > Actinopteri > Uranoscopiformes > Ammodytidae > Hyperoplus > Hyperoplus lanceolatus. Next base: position 15,933,489 of record CM049395.1, read on the forward strand.
TCACATTTTGTCTAGAGGCCATATCATAATTAAATTACATTCTCCACAATTACATTTCTGGGAAAATTAATCTTGTTTTGTTACTGAATACGGGACTAATTCCCTATCCCTTTATTTACAATGTTTCATTCACTGTGCCAGACGGCCGTTAGCAGAAGGTTTAAAGTGGAAATGGATTTGCTAGATCTGCGTCAGTGATAAATAATGAGAAAATGTAAGAGCCTTTCTTTACTTTTGCTGCTTGTGTGCTGAATTTGTCTGTAAACCAGCATCAGAAACATTTCTTAGAAAACACATGCAACCCTTGCAGCAATTACAGGCAGCCTACTTATAGATTATTGCATAACTCTTTAAGAAGTATAATCTGAATGACAAACTGAATGTTTGGGAAGATTTTTATTGCTTCATGGCCCTAAGGGCCCACTCACACTAGTGCCGTTTGCCTGTTCCGTGCTCAGCACGATTCAGCACGATTCTCCCCCCTCCCCATTCCCCCCGCAGGCCCGTGCTCACACTGCTCGTGGCCTGGGCACACTTGCATCTTGCCTACGTCACCGTGCGCGTTTAGGATTTGGAGCTTAGTCTACTTGTAGGCTATACGACTGTTTGTGAATATTTTCATCCGGCTAAATTTGCATCAAATATTCCACTTCCACATTAGAGCAACGAGAATCCTTAACACCACAGCACTGAGACTGCTCTGGTTAAGGTCCTCAATGACATCCACTTAAACACAGACAGTGGCAAAAGTTCTGTCTTAGTTTTACTGGATCTCAGTGCCGCTTTTGACACAGTTGACCACAGCATATTACTAGATCGACTAGCAAACTGGGTTGGACTTTCTGGAACTGTACTAAGCTGGTTTGAATCCTACTTAAAGGATAGAGACTACTATGTGTCAATAGGCAATTTCACATCTGAGCGGACAAATATTGAATGCGGGGTCCCCCAAGGTTCCATTCTTGGCCCTCTTCTATTTAACATCTACATGCTCCCACTAGCTCAGATTATGAATAAGAACAAATTATGCTACCATAATTATGCAGACGACACACAAATTTACATAACCATATCACCAGGAGACTACAGTCCGATACAGGCACTGAGTAAGTGCATTGAACAAATCAATGATTGGATGTGCCAAAATTTCCTTCAATTAAACAACGATAAAACTGAAGTAATTGTCTTTGGTGCCAAAGATGAACAATTAAAAGTCAGCGCACAACTTACATCCATTATGTTAGAAACCACACCCCAAGCCAGAAATCTTGGTGTTGTTATAGACTCCGACTTGAATTTCAAGAAACACATAAAATCAATTAATGAATCAGCCTACTACCACCTAAAAAACATATCAAGAATTAAAGGGCTTATGTCTCAGCAAGATTTAGAAAAACTTGTCCATACATTTATCTTTAGTAGACTTGACTACTGTAACAGTGTCCTTGCTGGCCTTCCAAAAAAATCTATAAGACAGCTTCAGCTAATTCAGAACGCTGCTGCCCGAGTCCTCACTAGGACCAAAAAAGTAGATCACATTACCCCAGTTCTGAGGTCTTTACACTGGCTTCCAGTCACTCAAAGAATTGATTTCAAAATACTGATGTTGGTTTATAAAGCACTAAATGGTTTAGGGCCAAAATACATTACTGATATGCTGATACGTTATGAACCGTCCAGAGCCCTTAGGTCGTCTGGGACAGGTCTACTTACAGTCCTTAGAGTTAGGACTAAACAAGGAGAAGCAGCTTTTAGTTATTATGCACCAAATCTCTGGAACAAACTCCCAGAGAACTCGAGGTCTGCTGCAACTCTCAGTTCTTTTAAATCGAGTCTGAAGACTTTTTTGTTTCCATTTTAACCTGCAATTTTCATTTTATTTGCTTCTTTTATTTGCTTTTAAATGTTTTTAAATCAAGTTTTCATTTTTTTTATTTGCTTCTTTTATTCGCTTTTAAATGTTTTATAATGTGTTTTATGTATTCTAATCTTGCCCCTGTAAAGCACTTTGAGTGGCCTTGTGTCTGAATTGTGCTATATAAATAAACTTGCCTTGCCTTGCCTTAAGCTATTGTTTTTTTTTTTTTTAAATGTAGCCTTGACGTAATAGGTCGCTGTGGACAGTCTCATGTGTGCAGCACGCTGTTTATTATTAATATAACGGCCCGTCATCAGACCATATGTACTGGATGGTTTTATACACATCGATCGCTCCATCGAATCCAAGTCAGAACTTTTTGTATGGGCAGAGATCGTTTTTTTAAGTGTCTTTATAAAGTTTCTTGTTAAACCTTAGTGTAGGCTACTGTTTCCTTATCACCGGGCCGCGGTGTGTTGTTTTGGGTGCGTCTCCACCGCCATGCGTAAATGCAGTTATGACAGCTGACGGGAGGAAAAAGAAAAAGAATCATCTGACGAACGTGAGTAAACACGAAAACCTTTTTGCTGTGCTTTCTGAGCCGACCTAATTAGCTCTGTCCCTCTTTTATTAGCCCACACCTAGGCTTACACACACGTTAATTCTCACACATTATAGCTACAAGTCCAAGTGGTGGGCAATTCTGGTGCCGACTAGTAAGGCAGCGGACGTTAACGGACAATGCATCCTTAAATTCACGTCAGGAACGCCGCCTGTGCGCTTGCTTGTTCGCGTGTCATCTCATTAGCATCTGTACTTTGGCCACGGCACACCTCTCCCAAGTGTGCCGTGGCCAAGGGGCTGTTTCGTGCTGGAATACAAGTTGGCGTGGTCACACTAGCCAAACGTTCTAGACTTTAGTATGCAAATGAGCTTTGGCACGGGGCCCCGGCCCTAGTGTGAGTGGCCCCTTAGTGACACTTTGGGCCAGATGGTTTGTCTCTGGAAAACTATGTGGGTCAGCAAAACCATTAGGTGACTGTGTGAACATATCGAATTTCATGGCAGTCTGGCCTGTGTGGTTGACATCTTTATAAGAAAAAAAAATGGATATCTCCATTTTTCTACACATTTGTTTCCCTTAGTTCTGCAGCTTTCCCTGTTCTATAAAATATCAATCTTACTGTATGTGTTCACATAGACATTTTCCTTATATCCACTGTAGAACTCTCAGACTGCATAAGCAGAAGTTTGTTTTAGGCTGGACGTTGTGTTGGCTGTAGACTAGGTGGTAGCATGACGGTCTGTGTTTTTAGGATTAACGTCTGGCTCCCTGGGGGCAGCCATGAGGTCATCCCAGTAGTGTTCCCATGCTGCGCCAGCAATGGCCCGCATGGAGCAGGGAGCTGACTCTGTGGAAGAGCCACCACGAAGCATAAGTGATTGTGTGGTGGCAAACATGCTTGTGTGTTTATTGTTTGTTGGTCTTCTTGTGTGAGTCTGGATGACCATGCGGTTGTGTGTATGTAAAGTTAATTGTGTGTGTGTGTGTGTTTGTTTTGGGTTAGTGATGGAGAGATTACCAATGATGGGGGAGGTTAGCATGTAAGAGGGAGCTGAGCTTATTGACTGACTTTGGGTGGGCTGCAGCTGACATCAGCCCCCAACACACACACACACACACACACACACACACACACACACACACACACACACACACACACACACACACACACACACACACACACACACACACACACACACACACACACACACACACACACACACACACACACACACACACACACACACACACACACGTACAGTCAGGCATGCTGAGCAACAGGGGCACAAAGATTTTGCTGATGAAGAACAAAGTGTGTATAATGGCTCAGACTTAGTCTGTGCTCTGTGTGTGTCTCTGTCTCTCTGCAGATTAGACAAAATGTCTCTTTGTCTGCTTTATCAGAAACTTGAAGTAAGTAACACTTTTTGGGCGGACGTTTTGATACTTTTTGTGAGAGTCTCATGAAAGCATAAGAAAGACAATGGTGGAGCCAATAATCCTTTGTTTGTAACAGAAATGTCACCATACTTGTTATTCAGTGTGTTCTTTTGTTATCGTTCATTGATAAGTTGTCTGTTAAGTTTGTATTTGAGAACTCGTTTGCAACCAGGTTTTATTAACTACAGTTGGGTATTTTTTTTTTAAATTCATGTGTATGTTGTTTTGCATTTAAATGTGTGGAAAAAACACAAAACAAAAAAAAAACATTTTTATCATCGCTACATTGTCTCTGTTGAGTACGTTATGATGAAACACAAAGTGAAACCAAGTGATGTTGTTGAGGTTGATTTTAGAAAGATGGTGATGGCACAGTAGTAAGTCAGCAGCTTTTCCATAGGTCCACATGGGAGATATTTTTGAGATGTGTAAAGAGACAATTCCAGGAAGACCTGCTAAGACAGAGAATAGGTGGAGCATTTGACTTGTCAAAGGAACAAGTTACTACCTGCTTTGGATCTACCTGATCATTATCCTACACCTTGGGAGTCAAGTGTTGTTGTTTTATTGTATTTGGAACCTGAAATTTGTTTTCATTTTCTTTACTGTAGCGCAGTACTGTGTTCTTTACACAGATTTGGGTTGAAGTCTTTGCTTTGGCATATTGTATGGTATTTTTTTACCATTTCTTGGAATACAGTGTGTTGCATGTAATAACTGGTGCCGTGCTTAGTGGGTGTGGGCCTCTGACTAATGGTATTTGTTGCAGTCTAACAAATGAAAGTTGTTAAATGGCATTTAGCAGACATTCTTTAACCCATTGATGACTATGGCAATCTAGGATGTCCTTAATGCCTTAGGGTTTTCTGAAAAAAAATAGTACGAATTGTCAAGTCTACCAAAACCTTAATATCTAAGCCTGCGTAGCACATAGAAACATGAAATAAAATACATTTAAAAGTTAAGGTTCACAGGTTTTATTTAAACATGCTCCCTTAGCGCTTACAAACCAACAGCCGATCAGCTAGTCCAAACGGCTGTATACCAGGGCTGCCAAGTTTCACCAAAAGTTTGGAGTGAGATTTTTTTGGCCGAGGGACCCAAAACCGTTTCCTCTTTCCCACCCAATAATTTTTGCTAGTGTCTTGCAAGTTTACATATTGTTCATAATAAATCAGAAATAAAAGACAATTAGAAAATGTGATAAAACATCAAAAATCTTATTAAAATAAACGAATTCATGAATTGCAAAGTCATAGGACAGGTTCTATTTCGTTCCTACTGACCGCCAGAGGCGGTGCTTTCAGCACTGGATGTTCCATCGCGCGCATGCGCAGGTCGAGATCTTATACCAAAATAGTCACCCGTGACCCTTGGGTGACCCGAGAATATGTATATATTCCGGAAGTCAGTCTAGGATCTGTTCCTTCTATCTTCTCGCGGACTAGCAGGTCACACACATTGTTGTGTGTATACCATTAGCTTGTCGCAAGTAGCTTTGTAACCTAAGGGTTGGGGCTTCGATTTGACTTCGTCCTCCAAAGGCTGCAACTTGCAATTCGTTCGACTTCGGTTGTGGCCGGTCAGGGGGTGAGTTAAAGTGTGAAGGCTACGCGTAGCCGGCGGCTATCGCGGAAGCTAATATCACCTTTCCACCTTGCTTTAATTGAGCTTGTCAAGCGGCGGCTGGTTTCACAGTCGCCGTGTTATTCCCCCCCGGGGGTTCTCACCGTTGCTTGAGTGTTTTTCGCTAAGCCCGGTTGCTAATTGTATGCTCGAATGTATTGTTTTTCTAGCATTGCTGACTGTTGCTCGGGTGCTACGTAGATCGCCCCGACCGGTTGCTTACTTCGATTTAATCGACAGAGAGCGGCTTGGGGAGAGTCCAAGCCACCGCCAGTATTTTGTAGCATCGCCGCCCTAGAGCGGTGCATAGGCTACTTACTTTGCTCGTCAAGTGGGCGCCTTCGGGTCAGAAGTCGCTTTCACTGTTGTATTTGAGCTGTTTCGCACCAGTCGTGTGCTCTCACCTAAGGCTTGCGTTGCACTAGTGCCAGTGGGTGAGCCGTGCCACACACTCGTATGCTGTTGTATTGCTCGCCGGTGGGCTAATTAGTTTCCTAAATCGCCTTCACCGTGTTATTTTAGCCGTGTCACACTGTTGCACGTGTGTAGGCTGCTGTAGTGTGTCGCCAGTTGGTAGCTCGCGCCTTAGCCTGGTTGCGCCTGAAGCCCGGTTGCATACCTTAATCGGAGGCATGTTTTAATTGTCTCAACAGGTTGCATTGTTGCTTGGGTGCTCTCGCCTAAAGCTCGATTGCCTAGTCTACTGTAATTATGCTCGCCAGTGGGCAGCATAGTTTTACCCAACAGGCCGCATTGTTGCTTGGGTGCTCTCGCCTAAAGCTCGATTGCCTAGCCTACTGTAATTATGCGCCAGTGGGCAGCATAGTTTTACACCGCCACTGTATTATTCTAGCGGTGTCGCACCGTGGCTTGGTTGCTCTCGCCTGAAGCCCGGTTGCATACCTTAATCGGATGCATATTTTAATTGTCTCAACAGGTTGCATTGTTGCTTGGGTGCTCTCGCCTAAAGCTCGATTGCCTAGCCTACTGTAATTATGCTCGCCAGTGGGCAGCATAGTTTTACACCGCCACTGTATTATTCTAGCGGTGTCGCACCGTGGCTCGGTTGCTCTCGCCTGAAGCCCGGTTGCATACCTTTAACAGATGCATATTTTAATTGGCTCGACAATGAGCAGCTTAGGCCTCCTAAGGTCGCCGTCTCTGTTACTTTTAGGGGTGTCGCTCCGTTACTCTGGTGATTGCGCCTGAAGCTCTGTTGAGTAGGCTACTAATTCATTTAGCCTAGCCTGCTAAATTGCTGACATACTAAACAACCATAATTGTGACGCCTTCATGGCCTCCCTACAGTGGAGAATGGCCATGACAAGTGCCCTGCAGGTCTCGGGGTGAGCACCTGAGGGAAGCACTGTCAGATAACCCATGCATGAACCGTAGTTTCATGCCTCAGGCACTGAGGCTTGCTAGGTAGAAGCTCTCCTGCTAGCCTCCAACCAGCTCAGGGTACCAGCTGCAGTGAGTAGCCTTGCGGCTGTGCATCCTTCCTACTCAGGGGATGACATGCTGTTCACAGCTGCGTCCTGTAATGTTATACAGGTGGGCCGCTCGGCTAGAGGGTCAGTGTCCGTCCGTGGCTTGCCAAGTATTGGGCTAGATGAAGCTCTGGTTTCATCTGCACCTGTGAATGCCTTTTTTCTGCAGGCCCTCAATACTCCGTTTTCTCCGGGCCTCCCTCTGAGCCTTACTTCGAAGGCAGAGCTCCGTAGAGGCTTTCCAGATTTAAGGGCTCTCCTATCACACTAGTGACAGCAGAGCTCTGGCAGCCATGCACAATGCTGATAGTTAGGGCTTGGACTGGTTAGCTCCGATTGAGCCTGCTATAGCATCCCTGGTTGTCTCCCCAGACAAGGCTCTGAGAACCGATGTGCGCTGCCCTCGGCCCCAGTGCCAGGTTACATACGACCTCCTTACTAGGAGTTACGATATTGCTGCCCGTGTGGGACGTCTTGGGAATTTGCTTTCTCGCATAGCCCTGGCTTGGTTGCAAACCATACAGGGGTCAGGTGCTGGTCACTCAGCACGGACCCTCAGTGAGGCTTCACTGCAGACTTTGCATTATGACTTAGGGAGCTAGGCAGGTTGATGCCAACTGTGCGTCCCAGTCGGAGGTGTGTCGACAGACCCTCCGTTCTCTTCCAGTGATCCCAGGCCGCACGCTTCAGGCCCCGGTGCGAAGTGTTCAGGTTGGCCAGGCTAGACAGTAGTTGCACGCTGCGACGTGCACCTCTGCCTGATTCCAGGCCGGGAACCTCTGTGGTACCCCGTGCCAATATCTTCAACCACGTCCAGGTGGGCAATCAAGGGGCCAGTGCTTCTCAGCACATTCTGACCAGCGCCGTAACACCGCGCTACGGTCGGCTTTTCAGGCGCCAGGAAGTCGGCGTCCAGCCTCCGCCCTCCCCAGAGTCCCTGGGGGTGCTACTCGATGCTCGGTAGGTTCTACTCAGCCTAATTTCAGGTACCAAGGAAGTGGGGCGGGTTCGTCCCATTCTGGACTAAGATGGCGGAATCGGTGCCTCACGGTTCTTCCTTTCCATATGCTGCGTGTTGCAGGTGGCCTCCAGTCTATCGCTCAGTCGGACTGGGTTGTGTCAATAGCCCTGAAGGACTCTACTTTCAGGTCCCTACTGCCCAATGCCACAGGTGGTCCTCCCCTTTGCACTTCTGGGCAAGGTGCATTTCAGGGTTCTTCCGTTGGGCCGTCCCTGGCTCTGCGTATATTAAACAGTGTGTGGCAGCATCCCTGTCGCCATTACAGCTCAGCGGTACGGTGTACTGCCATATCTTGACTACTGGTTGATCATTTCGCCCAACTCAGGAGCAGGCGGTCAGGGACACAGCCACGGTCCTTAGCCAGCCGGGAACAGGCTTGGCCTTACGATCAATCTTACAAAGGGCAACCTTACACCATGTGTTGGGTTGTGATTTATTTGGGGCTGGTGCGCGACTCGGCGGCCATACGAGCCTGCCTTTCTCCAGAGCGCGTAGCTACCATTCGGCAGCTACTACAGCACTTCATGCAGCGGAGGCTGCTGGAATACAGCCTCTTCCTTTGACTGATAAGTATGCTGACCTCAGCATCCAGGAGGGTCCGACTAGGCCTTCTCAAGGTGAGTTCTCTTCAGATCTGGGCGAATGGTCTCCACTTGGACCCCAAGTGGCAGAGACGCAAGATGGTCAGGGTGTCTGGGTAGTGCCTTTGGGCCCTCAGGCCCTGGAGAGAGAGGGCATCCCTGATTGCAGGGTCGCCCTTAGGGAGGAATCTCCCGGTGTGAGGTTGTAGAGACAGACGCCTCATTGTCAGACTGGGACGCAGTCTATTAGTGCAGGACTGTCGTAGGCCAGTGGGATGCCCAGCAGAGACTGGAGCACGTTAGGCTGGAACTCCTTGCAGGGTTCTTAGCACTCAGGCTTCAACCACCAGGTGGGCACCAGATCAGAGCAGGGCCTGCGGGTTACGCAAGGGCTCCTTAGGGGGTGCTCTACCATTATCTAAGCTTTCCAGGTGTCTGGAACACAGCGATAGACCTTCTCTCTTGCCAAGGGCCACCCCCCGGGGAGTGGAGACTCCATCCGGAGGTGGCATGATTGGGACAAGTATGGCAGGGCGGTGGCATATATATTTGCTTCCGAAGAGATGACCCACTGTCCCCCTTGGTTCTCCTAGAGTGGAGAGGACCAGCCCCCTAAGGCAGGAGGCTCTGGCTAATGCTTGGCCAGTCAGCCTGCTTTATGCATTTCCTCTAATTCTTCTTTTTTTACTGGTAACACTGGACGGGGTCCAGCATTGCAGTTACAGCCATACGTTGGTGGCTCCACATGGGCCAGGAAGGCCATGGTTCCCAGCGTTACTAAAACTCCTCAAAGGAGTCCCTTGGTGCCTTCCAGAGAGACAGGAACTTCTGTCTCAGGTGGGCATACGACATGTAGGGCACCCGAACTCGGGGCGCCTGCAGCTGGGCGTGTGGCTCCTGATAGCCAGGACCCACTGTTGACGTATTGCGACCAGTCAGAGGTCCAGACCTGTTTTAAGTTCAGGGGCACTCTCCGCTATATGGCTCTATACAGACAGGTGGAAGTTGTTTGCACAGTAGTGCATGGCACATGGCGGAGTCCAAGGGACTTGCTCATTGAGAGTGATACTACACTTTCTGCAGTCTGTGTGGGCAACAGGAGAGCTGCTTCCACCCTGTGCGTTTATGTGGCTGCGATATCGGCCGCACATGCAAGGGTGGATAACCAGACGGTAGGGTCCCACTACCTAGTCAGGCAGTTACTGAAGGGAGGCCAGAGGCTTCATTCAGCCACCACGACCCCTGAGGGCACCATCAGGGGACTTGCAAGTAGTCCTGAGGGCCTTGGGTCTATCCCCATTTGAGCCGCTGCGTCAGGCAGACCTGAGGCGGCTGTCTATGAAGACGGCATTCGTCCTTGCCATTGCGACTGCAAACGGTCTGTGAACTCCATGCCTCGTCAGTGAGCCAGGCGCGCTTGTGCTGGCATGTAGAAGGGTCAGGAGTGGTGCTCTCGCCAAATCCATCCTTCCTATCCAAACGATTGTCTCCCCACTATGTAAACCAATCGATCGAGTTGGCTGCGTTTAATCTCCTGGGCTCACCAGGGGGTGCAGGAAGAATGTCAGACCCACTGTGCCCGGTGCGGGCCCTTGGGGCATATGTTGTGGCAATAACCAGCTTGCGTAAGACAAGTAACCTCTTTGTCTGCTATGGGAGCTGCAGGAAGGGGGCTGCCCTGTCCAAACAGAGACACTCCCACTGACTTGTGGATGTGGTCTGTGAATGCATATAGAGTGCAGGGGCTCCCCAGGCCTTGGCCGTTGAGTGCCACTCTACCAGGAGTATGGCTACATCTTGGGCTGCCTTGAAGCGGGTTCAACGTCAGGACGTTTGCGCCTCGGCTACATGGTTTTCATCATGTACGTTTGCGCGGCTCTACAGAGTAAATGTTTCTGCTCCTCATCCTGTGGGATGGCGGCTGTCTTGTTGACGGCTGTAAGCCCTTAATTGATGAGTACTCTTCGTGACGTTTTCTGGTATAAGTCATCCAGTGCTGAAAGCACCGCCTCTGGCGGTCAGTAGGAACGAAATAGAACGATAGTTACGTATGTAACTACGGTTCTATGAGTTCCGGATGACCGCCAGAGTTCTCTGTCACTCAGACTTCTCAGATACCACGAGAAGATCCAGTTGGAACAGATCCTAGAGTGATTTCCGGAATATATACATATTCTCGGGTCACCCAAGGGTCACGGGTGACTATTTTGGTATAAGATCTCGACCTGCGCATGCGCGCGATGGAACATCCAGTGCTGAAAGCACCGCCTCTGGCGGTCATCCGGAACTCATAGAACCGTAGTTACATACGTAACTATCGTTTTAATTAAACATTGGGTGTGGACATATTGTAAGTGGGGGTCTGGGGTTCCCCCCCCCAGAAAATTTTGAGCATTAAACACTTAATTTCCTGCATTCTGGTGAATTTTTATGAAGCAATGTGTGCCTTTTCTGCATTCATTTTTATGTAAAGTAAAAGAGAACATTCACGGTTTCGCTGACACAAATTTAATTGGATAGCCTACAATGCATGTGTAGTGCTTTCAAATATCTCCTGTAGCATTTGGTTAAACTGTGAGAAAGGTAATTATTCTATATGTATTCAACATTGTATGGGTTATTCAATTATCCAATTTCAATTCACCATTATTATATTAAATCTATGACACTTGATGTCTTCTCAGAACATATTTTTCCCACAGTAACCTCTAAGCTTAGTTACTCAATACATTCATTCAATTAATGTTGACAACATTTTAGAACGAAAATGTGTTGGTGTGTCAACCAGCCCAATAACATAATGCAAAACAAGTTTGAATATATCAAGTGAAGTGACTGATTTGAATTAAGGTGTTCTTACCTCTTTGTTCATTTAATACCGGCGTCCTTGTTGGCGTCATTAATTTTCCATATAATTTGAACAAAGGGCGGGACTGGGAGGCGGCGGGCTTTTATTAGTTTTGTAGTGTAACGCAGGGGGGCGTGGCCGTGGTGGTGTTAGAAAAATAACTCTAATTTGTAATGATATTATGCTCCCCCCATTAATAAGCATTTACTCTTGTATAATCAATTGAACCATTGATATATTCTTCACATTTGACTTTAATAAATGTTTCACTTCAGTCTCGGTTTGGAAGGGAGCAATAAAACTAACCTGATTCTCCCATGAGATAAGATACATTCCTGAGGCAGAGTATCTGCTAGAACAAAGGCCTTTTCTGGCCAAGCACGTCTTAGAAACTGCTCAAGGCTGGGGGAGGAAGACTTCCATGATCTCTGGTTTCGGCCAAGAGGAAGAACAAGAGGAGGACTCTGAAATCTGCCTGACAACAACATTAGACCAATCAGTAGACATTCTCATGATGTTAGAGACAATATAATCTCTGATGTCGAGAGAGACGTCACTTCTTCTTGCTTTTCTGCCCTGTCAACCTGCCTTGTCAATTTACTTAAATAAATTCTGAGGCCGAGATCCCGAATTTTACACCTTGCTCCATGGTCATTTTTCCTTCATAAATAAGGCTAAAGAACACATCATTTTATTTCTAACAGTGGTTTGCCAAGTGGCTGCTGCGGCTACGGGCTGCACATGGCCATGGACCTATAAAGAAACCGCGCATGCAGAAAGCATGGCAGAACGAGGATGTCACGGAACTCAGTCCGTTTAGCTTTTCAAAATGAGACTTTCAAAGTAAAAGTACCAAAATATATATATATATATTACAGGGATTAATTTCTCTGCGTGAGAAATTGGAGGTGTGGCGTGTGAACTGGTTGATATATGCGTGTGTCTCACGGCCAAAGCGTGAGACTTGGCCGCTCTGTGTATACCATGGAGATGAAAATGAAACTGAAACTTACCTATCGCCTGGCTGGGCTGAATTTGAGTTGGAGCAGCAAAATATTGCTTAAATTCATAAATATTGTTAATAAATAGATCCAATGTGTTGTGTGATTTTCGTCAGTAGCCTACAGTAGTAGACCTAGATTCTGCGCTCCGAACGCCACTAACTGTTCTGTAATGCACTATCGCCGACACAGTCGGCTTATTTTTTTATTATTTTTTTTATTTTGAATTTTTTTTATTGGCGTGATTTTCAGCGAACCACACAACTTTTCGGTCGTCACATGGTCTTAAAAAATCGACAAAACCCACCTCATTTGTATTTGAACCAATGACGGTGCATTCTATGTTGCGCACGCCATGAAAATTAGATAAAGTAAGAATGCTGCGCTACGCAGCATCAGGCAGGAGATACAATTTGGCATCGCGCAGCAGCCGTCATCAATGGGTTAACTCATTCCATAAGATTATGGAAAAAATTGTTTTCATGTTTTTACAAAGTCTAGTCCATTTGACCATGCCTGCAGACACATTCCACACCTTGCCTGTGTGTGACTTGCAAGTGCTAGCCAAACAAGCATCATCACTTGTGTTTGTGCCCAAGTACCAGCAAGACCCAGGAGTTCTTCATTTAACCAAATACGGGCATTTAAGTCCGACATGAAGACTCCTGTGATATTTTTGCTAATACTGCCTCATCATTTTCTTTAGGTGAGATTAAAACAACAGCCCTCATTCCTCACATTACTCCCTTCAGCCACACTACGTTAAAGTTCCACTGTTGCATACATAAACACCGGTGCTAGACACAATTTTTCAGTCTGGGTATCTTTTTCTCCCTTCTCTCTTGTGTGTTCCCTTATTCTTCTCATGGCATAAATATGCTAATTTTAGTGTGTGTTCAAAAAAAGCATCTCTTTAAGAAAATCACATCTTTGTTAATTTACTTAAATGTTTGTGCATTAGTGACCTGAATGTTCAATACTTGCTGGAAATGATTGTTATAGCCCGACAGTGTTCAGCATGCCCTGTTCATTTTCTTTTCTATTCATATCATCAGACCAGCTGGAATAATATCAGCCACACTATCAGGCATCTAGAGCCAAAGCCCATATACCTGCTTGTTTTTGAATTCCTCTGGTTCAGGACACTGTTATTATCATGAAGGCTGTTAAAATGTGTCAGCTGAGCTGTTGACATTTTGCAGGAAAAGGGTATTTTAACCTTTTACAAACGATACAGAATGGTTGCCTTTTTATAATAACTACAGGAATTCTTGTTTTGAAATGGAACAGTTTATTTTTAAAGGCCTATTGCCTCAGCACATGCGACTACGATTCTGAAAAACATTTCTCTTTACTTTTTCACTAAATTTAGTATTCAGGAATTGTTCGTTCAAGACTGGGAGTCTATACAGCCACAATAGCAGCTCTCTGCTAGTTTGGCAGATGTACTGTTTTTACTGTGCTCTCTCAGTTTACCATGTTATCAAGTTAGTGAATAAACAACTTTGGATATCTGTTCCAAATCAAATTGCAAACCACCTAATAGTTGTTGAGATATTTTACTGAAAAACTAAAATGTCAACCATATGGTGGTAGTCGGAGGATCACTGAAGTATTATGATGCATCATCTGGGAACCATGAATGTCTGTACAAATTTTGTGCCAATACACTTGAAATATGTATCTTATCTTCTTTTCATTATATCAGCGACTTTTTGTAACCCACAGTTACACTACAAAGAGAAAAAAATCAGGATGCTTTTGCATTTAAAGGATGAGTATTTATATTCTGAAATTGCAAGCTCAACTTCCTGTCATGAAATGCACAAGTTTCATGGTGTCTCTGTCAATTTAGAATTGTTGTCTTAATGCATATAAACTTACCGTATTTTTAGAATAATTGCATAAAAATTCTTCAAAAGGTGTGAAAAACACTTTAGGGGTACAGTGAAATCCATTAACGTTGTTGAAATAAGAAAGTTTTACTGTAAGTGACGTTTTGTACAGATTCAATAAAAGTGGACTATTTTGACATATCTCTCATGAATATTGTCTTTAACTATATAGACTGCCTTTACTGGGGAGTTGGCAGGGGGCAAAGTTCACAGGGTTTGTTCTACTGGAAAGTTGATCTCCTGTCCAGGCAGCGGGTGTCGGAAGTAGAAGCAAATGGCAAGGAAAAGCTCTGCCCTCTGGGTCATAAGTCGTCTAAAATGGTGTGACCCAGCAGCTGGACAGACTAGCCTCAAAATATGGGATCAATGGGCAACACAAGTGAGGATTTCTTGAGAGGGTCAGCAAATAACTCCCAGTAATCCACTCTCCCACATGGGTTTTATTGTGGTTTCAACATACTCGGGTTTAAATGAAGTATCGTAAAACTGACCTGTTATCAGTTTTTCAAATTTTTGATGGACAGGCTTTTCAAGGCATATTTTTACAATTTTCTTAGAATTGACCTAAAATCCTTACCTTAGCAGTCAATATTTTGATTAAATATTGTTACAAATCACCAATTTCATGCTTATTAAGCATTAACTAACAGTTAATTAATGTACCCAGATAATTTGTTTTCTTGTGAAGTCATTTAAACATACATTTTGTTTATTGTATTTTTATGCTTTTCATTTGTTTTGTATTGTTTTTGATATGTCTGAAATAAAATAAAAAATTCTAATTCAAGTGTTACCAAAAAAAATCTATATTCAGTTGTTTCTCATATAATCAGAATATCTTGAAAAAGTTCATTATTTTCCTGTAATTTAATTCAAGTAAAACTTCACATACTCTAGATTCAATACAAAGTGAAATATGTCAGTTCTTTTTTTGTTTAATTTTGCGGATTAAGGCTTATGGCTCATGAAAGTCAAAAGTCCAGCATCTCAAAATATAAGAATATTACAGAAGACCAATCAAAAATAGGATTCATAATACAGAAATGTCGACCTTTTTGTCCATGTATCCACTCAATACTTGGTTAGGTTCCTTTTACTCAAATTGTTGCATCCATGCGGCATGGCATGGAGGTGATCAGCCGGTGTGGCAATGCTGAGTGGTTATGGAAGCCAAGGTTGCTTTGATAGCGGCCTTCAGCTCGTCTCTATTGTTGGGTCGGGTGTGTCTCATCTTCCTCTTGACAATACACCCTAGATTCTCTATGGGGTTCAGGTTAGGCGAGTTGGCCGTCCAATGACACACAATATTACCATGGTCAACCAACCAGTTACTAGTGGTGTTGGCACTGTGGGTATGTGCCCAGTCTAGCTGGAAAAGGAAATTGGCATCTCCATATAGCTTGTCAGCAGACGGAAGCATGAAGTGCTTTAAAATCTCCTGGTAGAAGGCTGCGTTGACTGTAGACTTGATAAAACACAGTGGGCCAACTTCAGCAGATAACATGGTGCCCCAAATCATCAGTGGCTTTCCTGTGTCTTTGCTGTAGATGTTTCCACAGCCACCACTAGTGTCACACAGCAGTGAGATCTCCCAAAAGATGAGAACGCCACACCTGAAAGGTTTGAAAACAATCATTGTGGCGCACAAAGCTGTGGATAAGATGGGCCGTGGTTTGTAGAAAGCATATGGTTGTTTTGTCTACTGAAGTATTGGCAATGCAGAGACATGGGTTTTTTCTCCTATGTCAAATGAAATATCATTGAAGACGACCATTCCTCCCCCTTTCCTCTGTTTCCGGTAAACAAATGTAAGTTGTTGGTTTGGACATGTCATCTTTCTCTTCCCCACTGGATGGCGTGTCTGTCAGTCTGTCTGACCTCCTGCATGCAGTCACACTCTGCTCGGCAAGAGTGAGTGGTCCTGTGTTTAGCAGCTAACCAGATATGCAGCGAGTGCCTCGTGTACATACCAAAACCCCCTGGACACCTGGCCTGAACCATCAGTGGGGCTTAGGCCTTGAAACGTCAACTTACCTGTTCCATAACGACAGATTGACAAGCATGCTGTGTCTTGTCACTTTCTAACCTCTCCACATTTACACCTTATTTCCCCTCCTCTCTTTCTCTCCTCCTGAGGGGTCTAATTTGCACTCTACGTGTCACCACTTCATGCAGGTCTATGGTCACAGATTAAAAGTGCTGTGGATGGGAGTGTAAAAACCCAACTGAAACACCCTGCTGATTGTGAGAGGGAGTTGCACATAGAGAACATTTTCCTTTTTAAAAATCCTAACTGAATAAATAAACTGCCATCCACTACTGTGACTATTTTAGTTGTTGGAATAACGATCGAATAAAAGGACAACCCTCTAACCAGCATTGCTTGTCTTTCTTCTTGGGAAATGTCCGCGACTAATTTCTAGACGTGTCTGTGGCTCAGTTTCTGGTATTTCAGTTTTCTCTGAAGCTCGCTAAACAACTGTTGCAAATGGGAGTTTTGGCGTTTCAATGCAATAAGTCATCTTCTCACTGAGAGATTTACACAGCATGCAGCTATTTCAATGTCACACACACCTGTCTCTGAGGATGAATGGTGAATCTTGGAAAAGAAAAGGTGTAATGTGTTGTATTGGAAAGTGACACAAGTCGTCAGATGAAAAAATTGTCTGAGGAATCAGGAGCTCTATTATTTGTTTGAACTGGAGTCAGTTGGTTTGTGTGTTAGGTATGTTGGACTTATACAAACAATTAAATAACTTGCATAATAAACAAGATATTTATTCTGATAGATGGCAAGAAACTGTAAACAGAATATTATGTAATCAAAATCCATTGCAGACAAAATGTGGAGGTCATGCTAACATTTTATTACACTGTATGAACGTTGAAATAAAATGGTTAATTTTACTGTTGTTTGCTCTGATGTTTACTGTACTGAAGGTCGATGAAATTGTGCCCTTGCATGGCCATCATCCTAACGGCCTCTGCAGAGATCCTGCGTCTACCTCTGGAGCGCGTCGCCTTACCTTACTGCTGCGTGTCTCTGACTTTTCTCGGACACACATGGAACGTCTCAGCAGCAGCTGCTGCTGCAGCAGCGCTGCTTCTTAAAGCCCTATCTTTCTACATAGAGTTTTCATAGATAATTCCCATTAAAAATGAAGTTATTTCCTGTCATTTATGATGCATATGATTTATATTGAGGTTAATATTGAGTCTGGACAGTAATCCGTGCGCCCCATGAGAGGTAGGATGTGTGTAGAGGCCGTTAGCCTGGTCCAACCAGATCATCGTACTTCATTTCATTTGTACAGAAGGTCTGGAACTGCTGTAATTGGCAAACGTTCACTCACTTGGAGGCGGGTGTCTGTCGAAGTTTAAAACTATTGGATCTGCCCAGTGCCACTCTGGATTAGCCAACCAATCGCATCACGTTTGGTCATCACGTGTGTCATGTGCCGGCTTTTGACGGTGTGTTCCAGTTGGACAGGGAACTCGGAAATTTCCGACTTCACTACATATTGTAGTCTATGAATCTACCGGTACCTGGCAACAGTAAGTTGTTAGAGCCTAACGTTTAGTTATTTGGACGAGAAAGGTTTTAGGCGTCCATACTTTCGCGAGCAGATGCACTGGATCACAGACAGGTCGGAACTTGGAACTACCAAGTCGGAAATCTCCTTCTTCCGAGTATAAAGGAATGCAGCATTCAACTGAAACTGGGGCGCGACTTCGACGTCATCGTTCTCAGCCACTCACTCTGTTCGCTGATTGGACGATTGTAGATTCTCCGGAGAAAACTGGGAAATGCACTGTACACCGGCCCTGCGTTCCAATACCCGTTCAACATGCCCTTGTTCACTTGCCCTTGGCACTTGCCCTCGGGGAATCCCCGCCGCCATCTTAAGTGTCGTTCCAATTTTCTGGAAACTGAAGTGAACTTCGTGATATAGAGCCTCGGAGGGCTGAGTGATCAAGTGAACATCCATGGTCACTCCGAGGTGGATATCACCCACAGTGCATTGCAGTTCGTCTTCTTCTTCTTCTGTATGCTTTTAGGGACATCGCGGCCACCCGCAGGACAAATATATATAGGGGAAGGTGGGGTGATTTGTGCAACTTTTTACTCAAAGTGATTTTAAAGTGAGGCCTTGACAGTTATGTCTCCAACTCAAATATGTACATATATTTCAGGATGTTGTGCATCCCTGGCAATAAAAACTTTGGTTCTGGAATAAACTGTTTAAGAAATATAGCTTTCGGAAAAAAAGTTGTCTTGTCGCACAAATCACCCCACTACGTGGGGTGATTTGTGCGTCATTGAGTCACAATGACAAAGTCACCATCATCATCTTTCTGGCCATCTGAACTCTCATCAGTGGTGTCGTTAAGTGGAATTGAGATGTCACTCTCTTCTGAGCTACTGTAGACTATCACTTTCTTTTGGTGACCAGCGTATACAGCCATGCCACTGGCACAACTCTCAGAAATGTACTTTGCACTAGTTGCTCCGTGCTTGTGGAACCAACTGCCACCTGACAAATGTGACAAATGTGATATATATATATATATATATATATATATATTTATTCCAAAACGCCTCAATTAGGCTATCCTATTTCCATACGAACAATCCAGTGAATGTATTGCAGTTTACACATTGCTGCTATAACATAGATGGCTGCCAATTAGAGGACTATTTAAAACAAATGTTTTTGGTTGAAACTAACATAAATAAGAAAATATGTCGGAGCAAACAATTTACATGTGTAAGTAACAATATCTTGATAATCAGTTACCGTGTCGAAATTCAATGTTTGTTATGCTATGGAAATGGCTTTCTGCAACATAGGCTACCTTAGCAGAATGTTATAATTCTGTATTATTTGCATTCAGATTTACCTATGTAACTGACGGTCCATTGCGACTACAAGGGCAAGTGGGTTCCATTTAAATCCTCCGCTCCTCCCCCGCCCAGTCTCCCTCCGCTCTCCAAGTTCCCTCCGTGCAACGTATGCTGTTACGTCATACCAAGGGCTGAGGGTAAATGAACGAGGGGAAGTGCAACTACTATTGGAATGCAGCTCCAGACTGACTACTGAAGGGAAAATGAAATTTGGCCGGAAGTAGGCGGCCGGGCGGGCGGAGCCAGGCTACATCATCCTAGTTTTGGTTTTGTATTGAATGTTTCCTTTATTTCACAAATTGGTCTATAATAACTTCTTACCTCTACTTGTTGAGAACTCTAATTTATTTGACATTGTCTTTTGCATTTCATGATTGTTTACATGGCTCTAGGGATAGCAATGCAGGTCTTTCGGTTGTTCCACCTCTGTAGCTCAACAATTTCAGATTTTCATGTCCAAGAATTCAATTGAAATTGTTTTGGTTCATGGGTTGATATAATTTGGATGGATATCAGCAACATGTTACACACATTCTTATCCAACTTTAGATTATTCCTTAACTCACCATTACTTTAAAGTAATGATATTCCCTTCAGCCTCAGCTCTACTTTGTGTTCAGTGCTAATTAGCAAATTGTAGCATGCTAACACACTAAACCAAAGGTGTGGACTTGATGAACATCGAATCTGCAATATTGCTCATCAACTGTCAAAGGTTTACCATTACATGACATAATGTCTGCTCACAGATGTCTCCTGGGATCGCTATCGTCCCCATAGTCGTGATCTTATGAAACCACATCAGTGAATGCTGTTTGGCACTGGACACCACTCCACTAACACTTAACATAGTGGCATATTGCTTTATGTTTTGGTCTTGGCTTCAGGCTGTCATCAGATGACCAGAGAGATATTTCCTGCTGGTGATTTCATCTGTGAGGACACAAGAGCCCTGATGTCTGGCCCTGGGCTGAGAGGGGAAGGAAACTGAGGTGTTGGAAAGAGTTACAGCCGGTAGACTGTGATGGAAAACCAAACTGAAAATGACTGTCTCAGACAAGCCCAGAATAAAGTGTGAGGACAGGTAGAGGCCTAATCTGATTCAGTGTCAGGTGATGTTTTTGTGTCCCAAGGTCACTGTGTTTAGAAATAGAAGTTTAGGTAATGTGTTTGTTTGAGTTGCACGCAACTAGGGTCGGAATATTGTTTCAGCGTGAACTTCACCGTGTACATGTCCCTAGACAAACTACGGAGGATGCGATGCAATCAGGAGAAGCTGCTTGTCCAAAGTTGTTCTATTTTGCCTCTTAAAGCCTGCATTTCTGCAAAAAATTTGAATACCTCAACTCTTTATACACTCAACAAAAATATAAACGCAACACTTTTGTTTCTGCTCCCATTTTTCATGAGATGGACTTAAAGATCTAAAATTCATTCCAGATACACAATTGTACCATTTCTCTCAAACATTGTTCACAAATCTGTCTAAATGTGTGATAGTGAGCACTTCTGCTTTGCTGAGATAATCCATCCCACCTCACAGGTGTGCCACATCAAGATGCTGATCTGACATCATGATTAGTGCACAGGTGTGCCTTAGACTGTCCACAATAAAAGGCCACCCTGAAATGTGCATTTTTTTTGCTTTATTGGGGGTCTGGGGACTCAGAACCAGTCAGTATCTGGTGTGACCACCATGTGCCTCATGCAGTGCAACACATCTTCTTTGCATAGAGTTTATCAGATTGTCAATTGTGGCCTGTGGAATGTTGGTCCACTCCTCTTCAATGGCTGTGCGAAGTTGCTGGAGACGGCTTATGGTGGAGAAATGAACATTCAATGCACGAGCAACAGATCTGGTTGACATTCCTGCTGTCAGCATGCCAATTGCACGCTCCCTCAATGCTTGTGGCATCTGTGGCATTTTGCTGTGAGACAAAACTGCACATTTCAGGGTGGCCTTTTATTGTGGACAGTCTAAGGCACACCTGTGCACTAATCATGATGTCAGATCAGCATCTTGATGTGGCACACCTGTGAGGTGGGATGGATTATCTCAGCAAAGCAGAAGTGCTCACTATCACACATTTAGACAGATTTGTGAACAATGTTTGAGAGAAATGGTACAATTGTGTATCTGGAATGAATTTTAGATATTTAAGTCCATCTCATGAAAAATGGGAGCAAAAACAAAAGTGTTGCGTTTATATTTTTGTTGAGTGTATATATTTATTTATATTTTCATGGTAATGCATTTGCATGAAAATGTGTCCAGATTTCCATGGTTTAGAATCTCAGTCTTGTTTAAATTTCCTTCTGATGTTGGCTGTAAAGAATTAACACCTTTCCAGAGAGTGTTTGTGAAATCCTACACTTTGCACAAATAAATTAAAATAGTCCAAAAAAATCCCTCAATGTGTATCCCTACACACACCTCAGATTAAATGTTGTTGAGCTCAGTAATTTAAAATAGATGTAACACATATTCAGGTGCTGGAATTAGTTTTCCTTATTTCAGCAGGGTCCCATTCCAGCGTGCGAAAGTAAAGCAGGGAGATAAGTTGACATCACATTGCGTCATGATAATAAAACTAGATATGATCATGTGCTTATGTCCTCATCTTTCCCGTTCTCGAAGACTGCAGTACAGTTCAGTGATTCAACTTGAGATACATTTGACTGTGTTTAGCTCTAAGTGAAACAAGTAGGTTATCTCAGCCAAACACGGTTAACACCAAAATCACTCAAACACATATAACATGAAGTTATGCTTTAAAACCTATCATGTCCCTTGCTTGTGTCAGTATCGAGCAGCTCTCCTTGAAAGTGAGTGACTCCCTCAGTGGCAACTCCTGCCTGCTAACAGCCCCTATCATTAACTGGGACATTAACAGATTCCCAAACAAATACACACACACCAGCACACCCAATGAGAGATATTTACGTGACCTATGTACAGTATGCTCTGTGGCTAGGTGCCATTTTGGCGCCTTTGTCTCTATGCTAGGGTGAGCAGCTTTCGTAAGTTGACACCTACTTCTGCATATGACATGTCATGTGGAGGAGCTCTTTTTGCATGTTTGTGGATATCGGTGCCGCTCTGGTAACGCCAGTCTGGCAGCGGACAGTAACACAAGGCCACAAGGAGCTGATGTAGTGTGTGAAATAAACGTGACACCCTTTACCTCTTCTTCCATTCCTTGGATCACTGTCTCTGTACTTATTTTTTTATCTTTTAATGTTTAACTAATACAAGTTAAAGTTGTGCTTTTGCAGCGTTTACCATTTGGCAATTAGTGTACCACTATGTTTTTATTGTTTGTATGTTTTTATAGTCTTCATTTTTAACCTTTTATTCTTGTGAAGCACTTTATTTCTGAGAAACGTGCTATAGTAAATAAAAGTATTGTTTTTATTATTCACATTTTTATTAAGTAAAGAGGCAGTGTCGTTGTAGTTTTTGTTGGGGCTGCAGACAGCTGGTTGTAAAAAGGCTGACATCTAACCTTGCTACCGTGCAGCTAGGATCAGGGAGGGCTTTGGAGCCACACCACCCTCTTTAGATGGATGGGTTTACAGCTTGGCCCAGTGGTGTCCTGTGTGGGTCAGTGCCAAGACCACTTCAAATGTGCAAACCATAATCCCCCCTCCCGACATTAATATTTTCAGACGGAGGCAAGCAGGGAGCAGGGTGGGTGGTGGCAATGTAAGCAAGGTCTTTTTGGCTGGCCTCGTTTCATGCTGGCAGTGCTGATAGACACTAAAGCCATTACTCATGGCGCAGGCATGTCCAGAATGTATTCTTAGCCCCGGTCTTCCTATCAGTCACTACAGAAAGGTTGGAGGGTCAAAAAATAAAGAGGTAACCAGTCTACAGTGCTGTCTGCACCACCGCTGTTTACCAGGGAGGGGTGATATTTTAAACCTGGGAGAGCTCACATATGTACTCCACTGAGCCTGACTGACTTTCCATTTGGTTGAGTGAAGACACTGGAGACCACTGAGGACAGAAGAGACAGAGAGAGAGAGAGACTCTTTACTTACTCCTTGATAAGCAAGCAGCTTGCAGCATTTACCGTCCCAGAAAAAGAGGAAGAATATCAAAACAAAAAAAGTCTGAGTTAAGCAGAAGTTGAGGGCAAAGGTGAGAGAATAGAGGGAAAGAAACTCGGGGGAGGCTAAAGGAAGCCAGGCTGAGCTGACTTTTCCCCCAGAGGAGGAGTTGCAGTTGCCGGCCAGGGCTGGTCCCAGGGCTGGCAGGGCTGGCCCTACTGCTTCTCCACCTCCATTCCTTCCTCCTTTCACTCCTCCTCCTCCTCCCTTTATCCATCAACCAAACTGCTGTGCAGTGATGAACGTACAGGCAGAGCCTACGAAAAACGCTGGAATGCTCAGAAAATCCTGCCAAATGAACTTCTCTTCCTCAAGCGAGGGAAAATCTAGAGGTTGAGCCTCTTCTGAAGCAGAGACTGTCACCCTTTTGTCTTATTTTCCATTTTTAAGTTGCACTCACTGGTGGAGTGCACTGAGAGACAGAGGGGACATTTTTTTATACGATTTGTTTTTCTCCAATTTTGTTTTTGTGAACCGGCACACTGGCGACGTTTTCAGTAGCACGGTGCAAGGACCAGCTCCACTCACCCAAGATGAGCCGCTGGTTAAAATGCACGTCCATGCACTTTGTAGGTATTCATTGTCACTCATTTAAGTTTGTCACTTAAAGT
The DNA here is from genome assembly GCA_026929865.2 of Hyperoplus lanceolatus. Lineage (NCBI taxonomy): Eukaryota > Metazoa > Chordata > Actinopteri > Uranoscopiformes > Ammodytidae > Hyperoplus > Hyperoplus lanceolatus. The sequence goes on from CM049395.1 coordinate 15,957,444, forward strand.
TATTTTGTGGTCCTTTTACCTTTTTATCTTAAATTACACAAAAACAACTGGTGATCACATTAACAACGTGGTAATGCATAGAATGAATTATTCCTGAGTCAAGCGGTTACATTTGGAAAGTTATCATTGGTGGATCAATTTGTTGACTCGGTAATTGGTTTATTAAAACAGCATATTCTACATGTACTCAAACTGAATTGTGTATAATATATGGTATTGGTTTTCACTTAGTTGCTGCTGTGCACATAATTGTTTGTGATGAATCTCAATTCAGGTTGTAATTTGTACTTGCTTGTCATGTTTGTCCTCCAGTATACAGCACTTCTCTCTTAAATGTGCTTCCCACAAATCTTAAGAGTAATCTGTTCCCATGCTTTGTAGCCATCACTCATTAGGGGGATTTTTGAAACTGCAGTACAGCACATTCTTGGCACAATCTGCATTGGCTGAAGTCTATTATTGTAATAAAAAAGAAAAAAATATGGTTCTGTCTGTCTTTGTGCTTCCTATGCATTCAACACTGTTGTCATTGTGTCATTTAATATAATGGGAAACCTAGTTATCGGTTTTGACCTCTGTTTAACAGAGTTCAACAAGGGACATACTGTCAAACATACTGTGTCTAATAGTTCCCTATTTCCATTATCAGAACACAGACTGGAACAAGTATGATGATCGGTTGATGAAAGCAGTGGAACGTGGCGAGGTGGACAAGGTTGCTGCTGTCCTTAGCAAGAAGGGCATCATCCCCACCAAGCTCGATCTGGAAGGACGTTCTGCGTGAGCACACACACACACACACTATGTTGACATATGTTTACGTCAAACGGATGTAACTTTATACAAGACACTTTCAACAATCAGATAGAAATGCACATACATTGTATATTATTGAACATCTACACATTCTTTATACAAAAACTTCTGTTGGTTTTCTCTTGATCTTAACCATCTACTATGCCCTTTCAATATTTTTGAACCTAAAAATGCTGCACATTGCAGATTCCGAACATTAGTCTACCCACCACACATTCCTGAACCTGTTTCCCAGATAAAGCATCCATAGATGGGAATTCTTCTGCAACTAGGATACTCCTACTCAAACATAGTTTTACCTCTACCGCTTATATGACATTGCCATGTCTCCTTGCATGACCCTCTAAGAAAAAAAAAAAACATGTTGAACATTTCAGCCTCAACCCTTGATCTAGCTGCTCTGCATATGAAAGGCATTCCCATTGCATATTATCATGGTGTGTCCATTTTTCTTTCCAAAAAACGTCCCTTTTAGTTTCCATCTTATTGAGGGTCAGTGTGGGAGTTGGTATAAAGAATGTTTGTGGCGGCAGCAGGCTTGACCACATTGGCTTGAGGCTGTTTGTGTAGTCTCCACAGGAAATGACTCCCAGCAAATTCAGATCAGATCCACTGTGGTTCTTGCAACACCAAGTTTAACTTTGAGGCCCAGCTGCAGGCTATTATCAGGATCCCTTGATATCTAAAAGGGCCGTGTTTTATATGGTAGGGGGAACCTGAGGTTTAGAGATTTTCGTGCTTCGCATTGGGATGAATTTACTCCTTCGATAGCTTCAAGTCAAAGAGGTAAACAAAAAAAAGATAAGATGGGAAGAAATGAATGTTGTAGGGGGAAAAGTTACTAAACCTAGCAGAAATATACACAGTGAGTTATCTGTTTTTTCATATTGAACATCCAAGACCAAAGCTATTTAAGGTATCTCATAAAGACCTTTTATTCTGGTCCTATTAATGATCGTAATGGCCGGCCTTGGAAACCAACGCATTGAGCTAGTTAAAAAAAGCAGGTACTTTGTTTTCTTCCTAAATGAAACCAGATTCCAACACCAACATTTTGGGAGGACAGGCGCCGAAATGTAATCCTAGATAAATGAAGAAGTCATTGGTCTTTGGCCTGTGCTTCAGGTTTATTTTGACAAAGGCTTTGTTGGAGCACATAACTATATGGAGCACCAGATCCCACAAGCAAAGGTACTGAGTATTTTCAGCAGTGGGTGAAACTCTCTGTTGGCACCATCCAAAAGAGCAATTATTGTGTGCAAATAAACAGAATTCTAAACACACAACCTGATAAATTCCTGGTCTCACAATAAGGTGCTAGAATTCTTCAGAACTAAATCCAGAACGGTGGCTGCCAGTATTGCAGACTGCAGTTAGTGACTAGTAATGACAGACTGTAGAGGTTGTTGTGCACAAACCCAGTCACGCTCATCATTTAGTGTTCCCCTGCTGGCCGTCTAGACCAGACCAGAATCCCTTTTACTGAACATTTATTGGAAGAGGACAAGCTTTTGCCCAATCTACCCGAAATAAGAGTGAACCACCATCCCACCTCAGCCAGTCTGCTTATAGGTCAGTGGGCCACACACGGATTGACACGTGTCTATGGTTTTCTGGTCAGCAAAGGAATGTCAATTGCCAATCCCTTGTTATCATGGCTGTCGGTGGCAAAACTAATTACAAACGGGTACCCTCGATATGTATAATTAGGTGAGCCCTCAATTAGCCTCACTCTGTTCAGATAATGAATTCTGCTCTAACTGTTCTATCACAGCTTCCAGCTGTGTAAACAGTTTACATATCTGCCATGGATTTAGCTGGATCCCATTGAGTGAAGCCAACTCATCACACCTGCTCATTTTGTGCTGTTGTAATAGCTAGATGACAAGGGCTTAGCAGCAAGTCCACATGACAGCACACCACTCGAGACACTGGCACTGACTAAAGATACTGATGCCTGTGCATTGCTTGTCAGGTTTAGCAGTAGGGCGCGACCGATATGGATTTTTGGGTGCCGATGCCGATTATTTTCTGAGAAAAATTACGATAACGATTAAATCGGCCGATTATAATATTTTTAAAATTCCATAAATATATATTGAAAAATTTTACTTTTTTGAACCCTTAAATATATATAAATACTTGTTACTGTCAATAGGTGTACAGGAACTTTTTATTTATTGTAATATGCATTATCTAAAAAAGAATAAAGTGTTACAAATACGTCTAAAGTGACATGATGCATTTTCAAACTCAGAACATTAAGCATTTTATGTAACTGCACCAAACCCTCTGGAACTCCCTCCCTCCAAACATCAGCATCTTAGACTAAATAAACTCATTCAAAAGTCAACTCAAAACTCACCTCTGTAAGAAAGCATAATTACACCTGACTCCACGTCCACTCCAAACCTTATCTTTAATTTGTCTGTATTTTGTTTTCTTTTTCTTGAAGTATGATTTTCTATATGTTTGACATAAAGTGTCTTCGAATGACCTCCAATAAAGCACTATTCCTAGAGGGCAAAACCCCTTTTTTTTAAAAAACAGACATGGAGCGTTGTAAAAGGTTGTTCACCAGAAATGATATCCAGGACCTTCAAGGATCCCAACCTGGGTGGACAACCTGGTCAACAAGCTGCTGGAAAGCTACAGGGGGCCGACATAGAGCAAATCAGAACCACTGTTTAAGCGAATGGGGGGTGGGCTAATAGGGAATTTTTTAAACTTATAGATATCATTATGAAACTTTGCAAGTTGATTACTGACATTAAAACAACAACTTTTTGTATTACAGTATTTTCCAAAAGGTTTGAATAAATATGAAAAATCATCAATATCTTACTAATGATGTGTACATATGCATATCTGCAAAGCCCCAAAATCTAGATGTTGGACAAAAGCAGAGTCAATTTGTTTTTAAATTTTGAAAACAAAACAAGGGTCCAACTGCATGAAGCCTTTCCTAATCACAGTTCAAATTTGATCAATAACCCATAGAAAATGCATTTTTTACACTGTTTTTTCCAAGGGAATGTCTAGCCGTTTCCTAAAATACCAGCTAGAGATTTCAAAAGGACACATTTGGTCCATGGCACATGAAATGTAACTGTGTAAACAATTTATTTTCTATGGGTTATTGATCAAATTTGAACTGTGATTAGGAAAGGCTTCAGGCAGTTGGACACTTGTTTTGTTTTCAAAATTTAAAAAAAATGTACTTTGTTTTCTTCCAACATCTAGATTTTGGGGCTTTGCAGATATGCAAATTTACACATCATTAGTAAGATATTGATGATTTTTGATATTTATTTAAACATTTTGGAAAATACTGTAATACAAAAAGTTTTAGTTTCAATGCCAGTAATCAACTGGCAAAGTTTCATAATGATATCTATAATTTCAAAAAAAATCCCAATTAGCCCATCCCCATTCACTTAAACAGTGGTTCTGATATGCTCTATGTCGGCCCGCTGCAGCTTTCCAGCAGCTTGTTGACAAGGTTGTCCACCCAGGTTGTGATCGTGGAAGGTCCTAGATGTCATTTTTGGTGAACAACCTTTTACAACGCTCCATGTCCATAAAATCACTTTGCCCCCTGGGTACTATATAAATACTATATAATAACTATATCAACTAATATTAACAGTCAAGAAGTCACCAATGCTATTGGTGTCAGGGGGAACTGTCAAGTGTGAATTAATCTAATGTATTACAACACACCTGCTGCTGCTGTTAATATACTATAAGGCTTCCTCCGGGGCAGCAATGCATCTCACTCAACATGATTGCTGAGAAAGGAAAAAAAAAAAAAAACGATTAAATCGGCCGGCCGATATATCTATTTAGCAGTAATACATTTTGTGCTCAAGTGCCTTTTTTAAGAATAACAATTGCAAGCTGTGAGTATTCACTGTTGGATCAGTATGATGTTCATACAACCGATTTAGAACAAAGGATATATAGTATTTGTTTTTTAATTAAAGGGAATGTTAGCCTTTTAATTATGTGGACTGCATTGACAACACTGTGCACGCATATTGTGGGTCTATACTGCCTTTCACTTCTTGAACAAGTTCCTGACCACTAGACAGTCCTTACCAATAACAAACAACCGCCTTGAAACGACTTGAATCTTGTACAATCTATACAACATGGAAATAATGAAGCTAGTACTTTGACTGTTGTGCCTTAAGAGGCACCCTTCATCATATGGTTCAGCTGTCAGTGTATACACTCTGGTTGACTCTTCTCTGTCCACTCTCTAAAAATAGCACCGTATCCCATAGGCTGTTAACCTGAAAGCCGCCCAAGGAGTAAGTGTGAAGATGAAATGACATAGCTGAATGTGCTCTCTTAAAGCATGACCCATAGGTCTATTAAAATTAATCTCTAACCCTTTTACTGAGTTCTCCAGCAGGGTAGGCAGTGTATCTTAACCGAGCATTTGTGTTGGTTGTTTCAGTGTCTGACTCTGACATTTAGCTGTTCGGTCGATTTCTCAGTGTGTTTGCAGTCTAGGTTGCACTGAGAGTTATTCACTTTCTATGCTTGTCTATTTTAGTGGATTTAAAAATCAACTCTTTCTGTTCTGTATGATCATTTGAATAGTGATAATGTACTGTTGGAAATAATGGATTTTCAGCCTTAAACATTTTGGTAGCTCTTAGTGCCACTCACTGTCAAACAATTAAATATCCTTATTCATCACACAGTCATCTACTTAAGGAATCTACTACACAAGTTCAAGTCTGCAATAATGTATTTTGACTCTGTTCAGAAACATTCATTTAGCTTTCCTGTGGACAGTGGTGTGGCCCATGAACTTGGCAAGTCAAATCACTTTTATCCACTTAACTTGGATAGCTCCGCTTCCTGTCTGCTGATAGGTCTGCTTCCTGTCTGCTGTTTGCCCCAAGAGGTCAGGACCCTCAACTGCTCCCCAGAGAACGAGCATCTCTTGGCCATCAACACGGCTTTTAATACCCGCGCCAGTGTTGAGGTGACAGCCTAGCTGTCTCCTTGGCAGATACCTCAGGGTTAGTGTATAAACAGGTTCATGTGGCTTGATGGGTGACAGACCGAGATTGGTTTACACGCTTTGCAGACTTTCATGGCCGGTGACAGCAGTGCTGCTGTGAGTTAAATCAGTAGAGGGGAGCAGGAATGTTAACCATGAAAAGTAAGGATTAAAGACATCATGTCGGCAAAAGCATGCGTTGTGGTAATTGAACATGAATTAAAAAAATAAATCATTAGCAGATGGAGTTTACCTGGTTCTCACAGAAATGTAGATATTCTGGTTTCTTTTTTTACCCACAACATTTAAAGGACTTCTTTTCAATCTTGTTTAAAAAGTTCAGTTTTGAGTTTCATCTGCTGTTTCCAAGTTCAAGAATGAACAAAAAGGTTTTCAACATGTAATGGTAACATTATTCTTAAAACTCCAATTTGAATGGGGAATATTTGTGCAGGTAATATATTTAAAAGGATAAATATTGATAGTTCTCACATATATAACTATAAAGCTGATACAGCAGGAACGTTTGTTGGCCTTTAGTTACCTTGGTTTCATACCCTGAAGTTTTTCTTTTGCTTCGAGAATGCAGATCTTGCTGAAAGCGAGGAGCCCAAGCGTCCATTTGCAGTCATTCTCTTGTCCTTAGGTTTCATCCTCATCTCACACTACACCCTATCACCTTTTCACTTGCCCTTCTCTTTTGCACGCTGTATGCTCTCTGTCTCATGCCCTGTCTGTTTTCCTGTCCTTATGTTTCTGTCCCTCTTGTTTGCCCAGGTTTCATTTGGCTGCAACGCGGGGACACCTTGACTGTATCAATCTCTTTCTGGGAAACAATGTTGATGTCACAGCAACTGATGCCACTGGTAAGTTTAGATAAGATTAAACAAAAAAGGTGTGCAGAACACTGTACATACATTTGTTCAATTTGAAGTGCCTCTAATATTTTGCCCAAACTCCTTAAATCAGTAAAAGTTGGACTTTATCAAAACAACCTTTTTAAATGACTACGGAAGAGCCCCCAATGTGTCTTAACCTGGCTCAAGAGTCGTGGCAAAAACAGGAGATAGTAGTTGTATAAAGGTGCTCTGAGGAAATCTCAGTTTGTGTTAATTCTTGCACCCCCTTTGGACAAAAGCGGTAGTGTTACTTGGTGAGCTTACCCATGCCAAAGGCATTAAAGCTCTCATATTATACACTTTTCTGTCAATATTAAATGGTCTTAGAGGTCCCTAATACGTTTTTCTTTAGTTGTTTGTTGAAAAAAATGTTCAGATCATTTATTGTAGTATGCCTCTATACCCTGATTTTCAGCTAATCTCACGATGGCCTATTTTTGAAACCGAGCTGCAGCTCCCCTCGTAAATATACAATCTATGAGCTCCCCCCACCCCTGTCTGGAAGCGAAGCCATTGGTGTCTGCCCATAGGTCCATAGCTTGCCGTGCCGGCACTGCATGTTACCACGGTTAGGTTTAGCCTGAGAAGAACCATGTCTAGTGCTAGTAACGCAGGAGCTCACCCGCACTTTGAACAGTTTGACATGACCGATTCTTGTCTACATGAAAGACTATGTTCATACAGATGCACTGACAGCCACAAGCTCATGGAAACGGCATGTTCACGAATCACAATAAAAATACAGCAAAAGATGGAGGCTACTGCGAAGCTAGCTCGGAAGCTAACAGCTAAAAATATCACTAAAATCAGTGAAAAAATTAGCTTCAAAGTTAGACTTCGACTCTATTACCTTCCAATGCTTTGTCTTGCTAAAAACGAGGCATTTTCAGACTGCTGTGGGGAATATAAACAGCATGTTATGAGCAATTATCAATGCTTTTCCCGAAGCTAGCTCGGAAGCTAACTGCTAAAAATATCACTAAAATCAGTGAAAAAATTAGCTTCAAAGTTAGACTTCGACTCTATTACCTTCCTATGCCTTGTCTTACTAAAAACGAGCCATTTTCAGACTGCTGTGGGGAATATAAACAGCATGTTATGAGCAAAAGTTGGTTGCTTGTCCCAAAACTAATAGCTATACACCAGTCAGGTAAAAATACCAATAAAAACAATTCTTTTAGTTTCACCGTTTAAAAAAAGCACAAGTAGCTTCCTATCCGTTGTGTTATTAAAAACGAGGCATTAATGGACTGCTGTGGTTAAGATAAATTAGTGGAGTATGAGCAAAAGCATTCTGTGTTGGTGTATGTAACATTCAGCATGCTTTGCTGAACTACGGGCATCTTGTCGCTTAGCGGGGAAAACAAATTGGCTGTCGCTCGGAAAATTTTCCATCGGGTCTCGGGGCCGTGGACCAATAAGAAATGAGGGGGGTGGGGTTATTATAGACTACTGCACGGTGGAAGTTTCTGGTTACTAATGTGGGGGGGAAGCATGGACATATAAAGAAAATATGGGGAAGTGGCTGTGCCAACTGTGACGTTATTGTCGGCGAGAATTCTGACTGGAGTATATTGGAGAGGTTTTCAGAAAGGGTGAGGAAAGGAACGGTTTTCTTTATTTTTTATTTTTTATTTTTTTTACATTTTGGCAGTCCCTAGGCACACCGTGGACCCATAGTTATGTTCCAACACATTTAAAAAGTGCGTTTTGCATAATATGTGACCTTTAAGAAAAACTATATAAAAATAGCATTCTTTGCAATGGTGGTCTCGTTTGCTGTTACATGTCATTTATGATCATCAGAGGAAAAATTAGACTGTTTCAGAGATATTGAAAAGTTACTCGTTCTACTTTTTAACCAAAACATTTACAAATGTATTACAATGCCAAATAATCCAGGAAATTTGCTCAAAAGTATGAAGTGTGTTCGTCGGCATCATCATTGTGCCATGTGCATAACACAATTCAATTTCCCAATGTCACAAACATCTACATTTTCAGTTAAATATGTGGCACTTGTGAAGTGATTCAAGTGGACTCATACATACGCCTTATAAATAATTGCAAATTTCGACATTTGGCTCTAAAATTATCCTTAAGTGTGAATTAACATAATGTGATCACTTCATTTATTGCTTTCAGGTAAAAATGCTCTTCATCTGGCTTCAAGAAATGGACATTCTATGTGTGTGCAGAAACTCTTACAGGTAAAGTGCAGTTGTCGTCCCTCTGTTCCTCTACTATAGCCCCTTTCACACATGCACTCACTTTGACTCTGAATTTATCTGGAATTTATCCGGGTGAGTCGATGTGTGTGAACACAAATGTCAGGCTTATCTGGCCTGGTTTTTACCCAGGTGGCCCCCTAGTACTATGTCAGGGTCAGAGCAGGGGATGTGCGTTATGTGCTGCATGTGTGAAAGGGTAAATCTGGACATTTTCTGGGTCAGATGAAATGTGAAAGGGGCTTATTGTGCCCGTCTGATAGAAACTCCTGTGAGAACATGTTCCAAATTTCAAGACAATGTCAATTATGTGGTTGTCTTTTTTGATGTGTTGTGTATCTCCACACTCTACTCTACTGTATATCTGTGCCAGAGTGCAGCTTCCCAGTCACTGGCCAGTCAGAGCAGTTTCCCTTCCAGCTCCTTTAAATAATTATTGCCAAACAGCTCTGGCAGCTGAGTCCACGCTGTATCGGAAAACAGTGGGCCCTGTTGAGTCACCATGACCCACGGGAGGATTTATGTGTTTACAATGAGTGGACTATCTCTGCAATATTGTGCTTTCGCAGTGTTGTAGCCCTTCCCCCTGCCCCCATCTCTTGCATGGCAGGGGGTTGTTGGCAGTGGTGTTGACAAGCCTGCCCTCCTGCAAACCTGCCGTCCATTCTTGGTGCCGTCATCACACCAGACATAGCCTCTGGACGCCAACCCTCCCGCCCCCCCACCTCTACTCCACTCCACTCCATCCCCCCGTCAGCCCTAACCATCAAGACATAGGATATCCCCCCTCCATGCTCTACTATCAGTTCTGCACCCAAGTACACCCCTGGCCCCCTGCCCCCTCCTCCCTCGCTTTGCCATTTGAGCATGTTGCTAATTTTTGCCCCTTGTTGCTAGAGAGAGTTGGGTTTTCAGAGTGGGAGCCGGAGTTGCTGGCAAGCTTACCCAGCAACATCAGGCCCCTGTTAGCATTGAGTCCTCAAGGCCTTCATAGCAGGGCCTCATCACCACAGTAGTGCAATCTCATGTATCCAACCAGCTGACTGACTGTGTAGAGATGTGACTAGCATATCAGCAAGCATATCAGCACAGCGCCACATAGCCTAATATGCCCTACTTCTAAGGTTCCACTGCCAACCGGTGGAGTTATAAAGACATTATAATAAATATTGTTTGCAATAAATATTGTACTTTAAAAAAAATGTATTTCCAGAGTTTTGCATACATTAATGAAACAATTATTTCTTGTTGTTTATTACAGAAAGTAAATCGTAACACTTGACACGGTCAATACTGTTTGTAACCAGCATTACCTTAAATCTCCTCTTTCTGTTAGTTTTTCACTTTAGATAAGAAATAATATTTATCAAATAAATAAATGAAAATAGAGTGTACTTTGGTTTTTAACAGATATTTAACACTACAGGGATCCAGGGATATTTAAAAAAAACGTCAAATAAGTCATCTAGAAAAATAATTTGCTTCACTTGAGTCTGTTGTGGCAAACTGTGTTTGTGTTATTTTTACAGAACAACTGTCCAGTTGGAAATGTGGACCATCAAGGAAGAACTGCTCTACATGATGCTGGTAAGATTGACTCGAATCCACTCTAAAATGAATGTAAACCCTGACAAGCCACAGCAGGTTCGTCCTGCTGTGTGAGCTGAGTGGATATGTAAGTGTTATCAGGAAATGGGCTGAAATGATTGAACTAGTTTTTATTCTTTATCTCCACAGTCATGGCGGGCTGCTCCTCCAGCGTGAAACTTCTTTGTGACAGCGGGACGTCTGTAAATGCCAGTGATTTTGTAAGAATTGATAGTTCAGTTAATTTTCCATTGTGTCTTGCAATTGTCTATTCTAAGATTTATATTTTTCATTGTCCATGTGGTTCTGCTTGCTCTTAAAATGATCTTACATTGTCAATGGCTGTTATTAAATCCATTCACAGTCTGTTTGGCCAGCACAAAATGGTCTTCAATCAATCTTAATTGAGTCTACTTGAATGAATGCTTTCTTTCTTTTTGATCATTCAGGTCATCTTTTGCTCTGAGGTGAAAGATACATTGATTCGGACGACTGTATAGAAATGTATTGTGCTTATAAGTGTGCGATTTTGTGGCTGAATGTACTTTTGTTTATTCATATGCTGTATATGTCTTGTCTTTTTGTCCAGGATGGCAGGACACCTCTGGTACTGGCAACCCAAATGTGTCATCCACGCATCTGTCAGCTGCTGCTGGAGAGAGGGGCTGATATCACTCTCCGGGACAAACAAAACAAGTACGAGCCATTATCTCATTTAAGTTGTGTTCACTATAAACTTTAGAAAAAGAAAAAATTGAAAATCTTCTGCTGACAAAATTCAGTTTATAAACAAAGGCCTAAAATAAAAGCATACAGAGCCCTGGTGTTAAAAAAAACATCTAGTGTTAATACACAGCATGGGCTCTGTAAACCAGTATGTAAACAAAGGGGGCCCACCATAGCTAGCGACATGCTAGATACAGACCCTAGGCTTTGTTAACACTAGATTTGTTTTAAGCAAACACAGTACGGACTGGTAGAGGATCGCAAGTAGATATTCAATGATTTTGACTAAAGGGATTTTGTTTTCTTCGAATATCGCTTACTCCACTTTTCATTTAATACATTGCAGTAGAATCGCAGTAGAATTTCACATGTTCAACCAAGTAACAATAAAGGAACGCCTGAGAATATCCAACATGTATATTTTCTGTTTTCTATAAAAGTATAAATCAGGTTTTTCTGACCGTTTATATATTTTGGTTTCCAAGCAGCATTTTCCAACATAAACAAGAAACAGTCCCTTTAAAACAAATAAAAAACAATGACCTGAGAGAATTTTTTTTTCAAAAAAGAAACAAATAAACTCAGCATGGGCACACCAGCTACTGAATTATTCAGCAGTATAAGTTCAGCATTGTAGTTTTGACACTGTTCTGATTTGAATGTCTCATTTATAAAGACCCAGCTGTTTCGTAGCTTGTTTTCTTGCTCATTAACTCTCTTTTGTCGATGCTAATCAGGACCGCGCTGATTCTGGGCTGCGAGTACGGATGTAAGGATGCAGTGGAGGTGTTGCTGAAGAGCGGTGTTGACGTGAAGGCAGTTGACGGCTTCGGTTACGATGCTTTTCACTACGCTCGCCTCAGCAAGAATCCGGAACTTGTTATGATGGTCAAAAGTTTCCTGGACAAAGCCACCAGAGGTCAGATTGCAATGCAAAACGCAACTGAACATAAATGAATCCGGTGTCCCCTTGTTTGGAATAAATACAAGAAAAAGCATAATTAGCACAATAATTGATTACGACAATGACTGGTCAGATTAAAAAAAATAATTAAGGATACTTCACTAGAAATCACCAACAAATTTTGACTACACTTCAGAAAAGATGTCAAATCATAATACAGTTATTGCAGGCAGAAATCGCTTATACTCTACAATAGTAATGCTTTGAATTCCTTTAGTTTTTAATCACTTATTCACCATAATGAATAATTCACCATGATGTCCTGATTCCATATATTATTCTATATTTCTTTGAACATGTTTCCATTCCATATGAGAGAAAATAATAAAATCTGACCTTTGCTCTCTGCTCACTTTTTTATATACAGATCAAGAGGCTGCAAAGATAGAACAGTGGAAGCGACAGGTAATCATGCAGCCTTCACTTCATTGGCAGATATCATCCATTGAACCTCACCCACAGTGAGGAGCAGCTTTTCTTCCCCCACACTACTTATTGACATACTATATTACAGTACCTTTTGTGTGTACATGTAGCATAATGAGAACAGGAATGAACTGACATTTGTGAAAAGCTGTTGACATTAATAAATTAGAATCCTCTGTGGAGCATTTATATGCCAAGACACGTTGTCTAAGCCTCAATGTTTTTCATTTCTTGCGGTTGCTCCACATTTAAAATGATTTTCTTTGTTTAGTACAGCTTTTGTATTTCGCAACTTAGGACTGCCGCTCAGTTGTACATGACTGCCATCTAGTGATTATAAATGAGAGTTGTTCCATAGGCTCATGGTAATGGAACCAAATGGTACAGTAGGTCTATGGTAATTAAACTTCAAAACACGGTTGTAAAAAAAGATCCTGTCTAATCTGCAGCATTCAGTGGAGAGAACAGAGGCAGCTGAGGCCAACAGAAGGGATCAGATCATACATGTAAGTGCTGTTAAAATGATCAATCCACCCTATTCAAACCAAACACGTTTACTTTACTTTGCTTCATTAACAGACGATATTCAAAGGGTGCTTGCTTCAATTCACTCTCTTAAAGACATCCTTTTGACTCATTCTCTTATTTCTGTATTCAGTTAATGGAATTTGATTGCCTTAGTTTAGCTTGTAAGCTTTGTGGTTTTTAAGTGTGGTTCTGTTTTTAGGACTTGGAGATGCAAAACGAGACCTTGCAGGAAAATCTCAAGAAGTACCACAAGGAGCAGAGAGCTCTGTTAGATAAGGTCAACGTACTCCAGCAACAGCTAGCACAGGTAAACCAAACAACAACACCACAGCGAGCCTCCAAGCATGCCTGTCCTTTAACTATAAGTGGGGGAGATCCGACGGTCCTAATAGAGGTTTGAGTTTTGTGTGTGTAAGTAATATAATAATAAAAGCCATGCTAAATCATGCTCTCTTTGGCATGATATTATAGTCCCAGGTTGTGCTAAAACTAAAATGGGTAACCACAGCAGGGCTCGTTGCATCCCTATTTTTTGTATATTGTATCAGTCAGTCACTTTGCATGTTGATAAATAGTTGTCTTAATTTGCATAGCGTAGTTTTGCATTAATGTACTGTAAAGATACTGAGACTTGATATTTGCAAAATTATTTAATCTGACATTTAAGTAGGTCATTTAATACAATTAATTAATTAATTAATTAATTAATTAATTAATTAATTAATTAATTAATACAATGTGACAGAAACAATCTAAATTCAAAGGCGAACTAGGAGATCCAATCAAATTAGGGATTTATAAATGACATGTGCCGTTGAAATTAATTGGACTATATGACTATAACATATCGACTATAATGGTCTTTTTCTTTTTCATCTGCAGGAAAAGAAAACTGTGGAAGACACTCAAAAAGAGGTGAGAAATAAAATGATTTCTTATAAATTGTGGGCCTCATTCACAATTGTCTAAATTATTGTAATTTTTAAATAATTCCTTTTGGAAGAAGAATCGTACACAGGATGCACATTATGATCCATGTGGCCATATTTTACAGCAGTAGCCAGTGGCGTGCACAGCCATTTTGGGGGGCAGGTGCTCAGTGCAAAAAAAAGGGCCAATATATTCTATCGATGAATGACCAAATCATTTTAAGGGTACTTGTACAAAATCCCCCCTTGGCCTAATTACTTTTAATACCCAGCCACACATACAGTGTTTCTCAAAGGATTTTGGGAGACTGTGTTTGGGACCCCGGACCTTAGGGGGATCCGGGGGAATGCTCCCCAGGAAGAAAAATGTGAACCTTTTAAAGTAAAATTCATCAATCTGGTGCTCTTTGCGAAGAAAGCTAAGGCTAAATCACCTGTGTTGGGCTGTTTAGTACTATTTTCTGGAATAATTTGGAGACGCACATTACCAAAAAGCAGAAAGAAAAAAATTGACATGTTTGAAAAAAAAAAGTCACCTTTGGATTTTTTTTAAATAATCCCTTATCCCGAATTCTGTCTTTGAAGTCTTCGTTAGGCCCCTGATCTCCGTAATAATAACATCCTATTAAGGTAAATACAAGAATACTGCAAGTTTTGTAACAGAAATAATTTATAGTTGAGACAAAATAATATAATTAGCTTATATAGCTTCATGATTGATTTAGTACCTCCAACACACTTTGCGTAGTTAAAATAAAATGTGTGGACAGCTTTTAAGATATTTCAGTAACATTTGAGGAACAGTTCAACATTAAAATATGAGCTTTAAAAGGCCCTGAACAGTTAACATGACTCTGGTCTTGACTCTGACCTTTCATCTTCCTCCTTGCTGCTGGTAGATGCTTTCATCCAGGAGAGCAGAGAGCTGCTCCCCTTGGCTGCCTGCTGTAACTCCCTTTCTTTTTGCTTTTTAACCTCTCCTTTCTAGGCATTATACTGCAATTTGTAAATAAAAAGAGACCAACCATATAAAATAAGACTGCTTGGTTACATTACAACCAGGCACAAGGCTACTTTTTCTGCAGGCAATTGGGAATTGCCTGTTTGTCATTTAGCAAATAAATTACTGTATGTGTTAATTATATAGCCTAAAGTAAACCTAAACAACACTACATATTCAGCATACTGATAAATTCACATGCTGCACCAATGACAAACTCCGCCGACATTAGTTGTGTTCATCACGTCATATCTATTTTTTTTTGGGCTAGCAGGAGAGTCGGCTAATTTATGCTCAGCTGTGTGGCGCTGAATGATAGAGGCTACTTTAAAACAGAGACAAATAAATGCATGTTATATCTTGGCAACTGAGGCTTAGGGGGCAAACAATACTCTCTTGACTCCATTCATGTATGTGTTACCTCGCTGGTGGGGCAGGGCAGGCCGGGGAGTAGGTGTGTGTGTGCAGCAGCTGTGAACTGCTTCTGCAACGCGCCTCCGTTTGTGTCCACTCTGCGCGTTCACGCTGACAAAGGAAGTGTGTGCAGAGGAGGAGAGGGGGGACATATTTATTGGGGCATTATTGTCAAACGTTTTTAACTGTTGAGCATTTATAGATGATAATGTCGGCATGGGCCACATACACTGTAAAAAAAAAAACAAAAAAAAAAAAACTTTCAGATTTTTTTTTTTTTTTTTTTTTTCCAAAAGGGCACTTGATGGTCCAGGGGAAAAGGGCAGGTGCATCAGCACCACTTCAGGTCTACCTGTGCACGCCACTGGCAGTAGCAGTCTAGAGTGTAGTGTGGAGAGAGGCTTCAGTTACTGTATGATCTTTGAAACCTTAAAGTGCTAAGCCTGGCAGTGACTTGGGAGGATGTTACTGGTGCTGTATCAACACAGAATGGTTCAAGTGGGAAGTGAAGGGGAGGGAAAAGGAAGGTAGCATACTCTGAAAAGCTGTTGATTGTGACTTGTAATAGCATTGGATAACATCCACACATTCAGGAACCAAGGTCAAGTGTTGTAGCAATTCAACATCTTGTCATTTCCTGAAAAAATAAATTGGTTCCATTGTCTTTGTCTTAAATCTATAAATCCTGTTTGTCTTTCTGCATGTACACAAGGTATTTTATGTTGTAGGTTTCATGAATCAGGCACCTTCTTCTTGAAGTTGCTGCTTGTTAAGTGATAATGTGTGAGGTGATCTCTGCAAGTTTAATTTTTAACCCCAAGAACTCTTCTCTTCAGAATGTATCAAAAGCTAATACAAATAGTTAACTATTGCTTAAACAGCACTAAATGAATGAAGAAGAAGAAAACACGTTGATGCTGCAACTTTATCTACAGAAAGTAAAATATAAAATGTTGATAAATAAGTGAAATGCTGGCATTATGTTCCTGCTAACCCTTTGTGTAATAAATGAGTGAAATATGTGGTGTATTAACAGTTTAAGTCCCGAAGAGATGTTCTGAGTCTCGCTTGAGTAACTAATGTATTTACCTTTCTTTCTATTGAATCAGAAAGAGCAGTTGAAGGAGATATTCAGTGCTAAAGATAGAGAGAAAGGGGTTCGAGTTCAGGAGACTGTCAAGGTCCAGTTCCCGAGTCCTATGGTCAGTCATATCTCAAATATAAAAGTCTCAAAGGAAATTCTTTATTAGTGGATATGCACTCTGTTTCCAATTTGTTACCTAGTGAAAACTGAACTAGCTCTATCATTATGTATTCACAGGGAGACTACTCTGGGCAATCTGTTATCAAAGGTGGGCTTCCTTTCATTTGTTAAATCTGAAAGAAGAAATGTGATGCCATTATTTCTTCACCATGAGTATGAGTAGGTTTGAATGTTATGTTTGTCTTGCAGGTAAAGAAAATGCTTTGGTCAAACAAGCTCACAGCCTGGATTCTGATCAGGTAAGATGATATCTTTGGAAGAGTTAAATATTGCTTGCAAATACTCTTATTGGCCCTCATTTATCAATCTTGCGTAGACCAGAAAAATGGGTGTACGTACATTTCCACGCAAATCTCGGCATTTATCAATATGGACGTGAGCGTAGAGTACGCTCAAATCCCACGCCAGCTCTCAGCTCGTGTACGCAAATTTGAAAACAGCTTGGACTGCCGGGTAGCCGATGACTTTGTTGGACAATTATTAGAAGATAATACAAATGCAGTGCAAATAAGACCGAAATAAAGATATGAATCACTTAAAAATGTGCAGCTTATGGTGTGAAACTGAGTAGGAGAGCTGATTCAATAGTGCGCACACCAGCCACTTAGGAGCGCTGCATGGGACTGCGTAAGGGCAGTTGTCTTGGAGCAGGGACACTGAGGCACGGGGGCTGCATTCATTCAAAATGTTAGCCTAAGTATTAAATATGCAGTAGGCCTACACTGCTCTTTATGATACAAAAAAATACACGGCACAACATTCAGCTTAACATTTTATTTATTTGACGCACTTTGTAGATGTTAGTTCCTCTTTTAATATGTCATTGATGCTAAAGCGAGCGACTTATTTCCACCGTTTACCGGCACGTTGTTCCGATCTGCTGGTGGAGCAGGACGGTGGGCGCTCTCACAGCCGATCGCTGCCGGGTCGGCTTGTGCAGCTGACGGCCGGGCTGACCACTCGTGCCAAGCGCATGCTGTCATACAGTAAAACGCAAAATGTGTTATTTTTAGTTTTTAAAACCATTTTGAGTAGCCTAGTGCTATCTAAAAGGGCCAATACATTCTAATCATTAAAATCTCTGCAGACGTGTATTTATTTTATGGGGACCATCCGACAGTTGGTGCGTCTTTGTCTCCACTTATATTATGCCCGCAGTCCCGCACCCCCAGTTGGTTGCATTTCAGAACAGCAACACGCTTTTTTTAGTGGCGACACGACACCAACGCTGTCAACACCAACGCTGTTGACCGCAGCAGTTATTTCCTTCCTAACTGCTGCCTTCTGTCGTTCTTTGATGCCGCTTGTAGGCTAATGCTCCGAAATGAAACTCTTTTTTTCTACTTTCGCTGTTATTCTGTCAATTTCTACTTCAGGGAAGTGCCGTATTTTGCATATTCATGTCGTAAAACCTTTGGGCGAGGCTTCTAAACTGAGAAAATATAGGGGCGTGATACGCTCGTTTTCATCCGCCGCATTTATCAATAATGGCCTGGCGTACGCTGAGATTGGCGAGATACGACTGTTTGATAAATCCCACGCGATACCTGGCGTAGGGAGGTATTTGCGCCAGAATCTGCACCAGTTTCCACGCAAGTTTGATAAATGAGGGCCATTAAATCTATAGTGCGTAACTATGCATGTCGCCCCCATGAGGAATTCTGAGTAATTACAACACCATTGTTGGCGCACAACAAGCTTTCGGTAATGAATTGCACATGGATGTTATACCTTATGCTGTATGTCAAGGTTTTTTCTTAGCTGTTAAATTAACAACTGAAACATTTCTTGGGAGCTTCTTTGGATTTTTCTGAGAGCCTGCACCACTGTCGGGAGGAGACACCAGTTTGTTAACACTGCCATACTGAAAAATGCAGAGGGAGTTTTGTGGAGCTGATAGGCTTAATCAACTTTGTGTCAACTTGTTTGGAAATGGCATGAATGTAACCGACATTGATTTATATGAAAAAGTTACACTCTATAGCTTTAAAAGAAAGAAAGAGGAGGCGTCCTTACAGAAACTTTTTGTAGATGTGTCACAAAATCATCAACAACTATTCTGTGGATGCTTTCCATAAAATGACTAAAGATAATTCTGCATTTGGTGTGGGTTTTGAATAAATATGCTTTCTGCTATTTCTCTGTAGTTGCTTCAGAATTCTGCCATGTCACGTTCACTGTCGAGACCTCCAGAGAGGAGTCATTCCACTGTAGGCTGGGACCTCTCCGGTGAACTAGATGCACTCCGGAATGAACTGGAGTCGGTCAAGAGAAGACAACAGGCGGCGGACGAAGAGACGGCACGGCTTCAATCTGCCCTAAACCGTAAGAACCGCGAGTGCCAAGAGCTGGTCCAGAGCCGAGACACCATCCAGAAACAGGCTGACCAACAGGTTCAAGACCTGGAGGACGCCTTGGGAGACGTCCAGAAAAGGATGCTGGACTCCGAGTGTAAGGTCAAGCAGCTGCAGGCCCATGTGGTCGCTGTCAAAGAACATTTAGGAGGACAGGCTACAGAAGACCTACGTGCCCAGCTCCAGGATATGAAGGCCAAGTACGAGGGCGCTTCGGCCGAGGTGGGTCGCGTTCGCAACCGCCTCAAACAGAGCGAGAAGGCCCTGGAGGAGTACAAGAGCAGCGAGAGCCAGCTAGCTGCCGAGGAAGAAAGGCTGAACCACGACCTGGGACTTCTGACTGCGGAAAGGGATGAACTAGCCGAAGCCCTTTTTGAAATGGAGACCCATTTAAAGGAGGCCCAGACCAAACATGGCAACACGGTACCGGCCGAGAAGTTCGACAACATGAAAAACCTGCTGACCAATGCGGTTGACGAGAAGGAACGGCAGATCGCTGAGCTGAGGGAGGACTACGACCGCGTGCTAGAGGAGGTGGCCGAACTCCACCGGAAGCTGGACAGTCCGTCGTCCCAGGGAGGCTCGGGGGCCATGATGTCTGCCGAGGAGCAACAAAGAATACGGGCGGCTCTCGAAGAACAAAACTCTTCATTGAAAAGGAAACTGGCCGATTTGACTGCCAAAAGCCAGGCTCTAATTCACGAGGTGGAGGAGAGCGAGGAGGAAAGAGACATACTACGAGAGCAACTGGATGAGTTCAGCAGCAGGGTGGAGATGGACTTCATACCCATAAAGGACCACGATGAAGCTCGGAGGAACATGGTGACAGCTTTGGAGGAGCTGGAGGACAAACTGGTGGAGGCCAGCGAACGTTACGGGAAAGCGGAGGCGCAAGTCCAGCAGCTTCAAGCCGAGAGGGCCACGCTGCAGGAAACTGTCGGCAGTCATCAAAGTGCCAGTGAGAGACACCAGAGTGACATGGACGCTCTGAGATCTCAGAACGCCGACCTGGTGAAGAAGCTTGAACTTTTGGAGAAGAGATGTGACAACCGAGAGACAGAGTTTGTGCAGCTGAGCACACAGAGCCAGACCCTGAAACAGAGCTTGGAGGGGGAGTATGTTCCCAGACAGCAGCATGAGCAAGTGAAGATGGAGTTAAGGTCCACCTTAGAGAGCGTTAAGGGTGAGATGTTGAAGTGGGAGGCAGAGGCAAAAGAAAGTGGCGAAGAATTAAAGAATGTGAAAGAAGGAAAGGATAAGTTGAACGAAGAGATGGAAAAAGTTCTGTTGGAGATCAAAAAAGACTATGTCCCTGTGAAAGACCACAAAGCCATCACAGACAAGTTGAACGCTGCTGTGGTCGAGGCAGAGAACAGAAAGAACGAAGCGTCAGCACTGTATGCGTCGTCGCAGGAGGAAACAGTCAAACTTACTGAAGAACTAGAGGCCCAGAAGAAAGAACTGGATACCATTATGGAGGCTATTCAGTCTAAGTTCATCCCACTGACGGCGGCTGAGGAAAAAGAACACTCGCACAGTGCCCAGGTGAAGGAGTTGACAGTCAAGCTGTCAGAAATGGAGGAGAAGTATAACAAAGAAAGGTCTACCAGAGAGAGGAACACACAGGAACACCAGAAGCTTAAAGTTGAAATTGAATATGTTCAACAGAGGCTAGACACCGCTCTGGTAACTAGTGAAAAGCACAAGAATGTGGGAGAAGAGTTCAGGTGTAAATTTGAGGAATTGACCAACAAGTTTGTGAACTTAGAGCAGCAGCACAAGGACCTAACGGTTCAGAATGCTGATCTACAAGCCCAGGAGGCCATTTTCAACACTCAGATCCAGAATCTCCAAGATCGTCTGAAATTGGAGTTGACTCGGATAGCGACGTATGACACGGAGCTCAAGGCCCTCAACGACGCCATGCAGCAAACCCAGGCCGACTGCAAGAAAGCCAGAGAGGCTCAGCAGGTGGAGGCCCAGAGGGTCTGCACCTTACAGAGAGAAGTGCAGGAACGTCACGGGGATCAGGCTTCTCTGCTGCAGCAACAGGCCAAAGCTAAGGAAGCCCTGGAGGCTGAGCTGACTAAGCTTCAAACGGCTCTCCGCGAAGAGGAGGAAAACAGCACCCAGAGGGCCGAAGATGTATCTGCCCTGCAATCTGAGCTGCTCCAAGCCACACAGGCTCTCGAGGAAATTCGCTACAAGGAAGAGCAAATGAACCAGCTGGAGAAGGAGAAGCAGCAGCAGGAGGAAGAGGCTGTCAGCCTGAGCAACAAGCTACTGAGCCTAGCAGAAGAGTGTGAACAGGCCCATCGGGACGAAGCACAAGCAAGGGAGGGCGAGAACTTGGCCAGGACAGAGATGGAGGCTGTCCAGGAGAAGGGACGCACCGTCGACAGAGAAATTAAGGAGCTGAAAGAAAGATACGATGAGTCGCTCGGCACCATCAGTGACCTTCAGAGGAGAATTCAGACGTCAGCTCAGCAGACTGAAGGCAAAGACAAAAAGGTAATAAGAATTAGGCTGGTAGAGGCAGTGTGTGTGTTTAACCTTAGTTAAATGTAACTACCTGTACATGCGTGTACTGTAGATTGAGAAAGACGATCAGTTTTTTCCGATCAATTTGTTTCTATTTCTAGGTATAACCTTTTTTTTTCAGTTTTGTGGTGTGGTTGGTAAAGTAATGAAAATGTGTGAACATTATTGTTAAAGATCACAGAGTTGCTGACAGACGTGGAGCAGTTGAAGCAGGCACTGAATGGTTTGTCTCAGCTGGCGTACACAAGCAACACGCCCAACAAGAGACAGACCCAGCACATCGACACACTCCAAGTCCAGATCAGGAACCTTCAGCAGCAGCTGGCTGTGAGTGGACATGCACTACATGTTAAAATATGGATTACAGAATATTACATAAACATGGACATTCTGCTTTATATTACATCTAGGGCTGTAAAGCGATTAAAAAAATTAATCTAATTAATTACAGACTGTGATTAATTAATCTAAATTAATCGCATACTTATATGACACTTTTTTGCCTATTTATAAACAGCTGTAGACTATCCTACAGTCTCTCTCCCCCCCCACCCCCCACCCCCCTTAGCCAGGTTTCTAGGCTACATGAAATAAAGCTGCGCATAGCGCCGACTCATTCGCCATCGTACTACTCAAAGCCAAAAATATCGAGACACACAGACACTTACACACACACGCAGCTAGCAAACGAAAGTGAGACACGGAGGAAGATTGAGAGATACTTGAGTTTTGAACCTACATTGTTGGCACCCACTAATGAATAATTCACAGACTCTACGGAGAATAAAATAAGATGTCTTCTTACCTTCATGCTTATTGGCCCGAAAGATAACATAACACATCCATAGAGACCTCGGCCCCTTTGCCCTACTTCTTTCTTTTCTGTTTAATCCCGTGCGGGCCGCGTCCGCAAGCTGCGCTCTCGTCTCACCCCTTTAGCACCGGGCCAAAGGGCACTATAGGAGTGCGATTAATCTGCGTTAATTTTTCTGTGATTAACTAATCGAAATTAACGCGTTAATTTGACAGCCCTAATTAAATCATATTGACTCCACACAGTAGTTTGCTCTTTGTGACTGACTTTTTGGAGGAGCCTTTAAGTTCTTCTTTTTTTAATACATTTAACAGTGATATTTACACTTTTCTTGGCAATGTTTACAGAGTTCTCTTGAATTATAAGCTAGTTCATACATTCAAACATAAAAAAATCTAGGGTCATATTTTCTAATATTGATGACCCCATGTATAACTCCTTTTAAACTCGGTGAATAAGGGTGAAAATAAGAATGAGTAATCTCCATTGCTGTAGTTTTATCTTCCAAATAAACGTGATCAAAGAAAATAAAATGTCTTTGATAATTTAATTTTACCTATAAACAACTTTAGAAAAATAACCAGTGTCATCTTCATGTCTTCCTCCCTCCCTTCTGCTCCATAAAGGATGCTGAGAGGCAACACAGGGAGGTGGTTTCAATTTATCGAACTCATCTTCTCAGTGCAGCACAGGTAAGTTCCGCTCATCAATCTATGTTTAGGAGGAAAGTTGTCTGAATTAAGAAAAATAATGTTTTACCTTCATCCCCATGAATGGTCTTATCCAAAAATAGCATGGGTTGAGAACAACAAAAATGAGGAAGTTGAACTGACAGAGATAAAAGACTAATTTAACTGATTAAAGTGCTTATGTATTAAACTTTTCCTTTATTTTTCGACATTTTCATTAAAACCCACTTGACTAATAAAAGCTGACTTTGAGTTCCACTCCCAGTACTGCTTTATCTGATTTTGACAACAAAATTCCCTTTGCAACTATTATTTGCTAGACAATGACATTCATTTCTGCCATCCACTTGGCAACATAAAGTAATTGTAATAAATACTGGTCCAACTTGGTGTAGAAACAGTCTATCTAGTGGCAGTCGATGTCTTTTAGAGGCCAAACAGATCACAGAAGGGTTTGACACACTAGCAATGCACAGGGCATGTACAAAATACATGATCACACTATTGAAAACATTGAATGATATGTAGAAAGCAATTTGTTTGTGAAATCATGTCTGTTTAATCGAACCATGGTTTGGGTTTTGACATATAAAAGTTAAAAAAAAAAAACTTTCAGCACGACAGTATGTCACTATCTAAAAGCAAAGGGAATTCATGTGTTTACACTGAGGTACATTGTGTTCTAAACTATTGTCTGAAAGCCTGCTTATTAGTCTAGGCAGCCTTTGCAGATGGAATGGGGAATTGTTGTAATGGGAGCTGTAATGGTTTGAAAGCCAGTGGGTGCAGGCTGCTAATGCAATAATCAAAGTAGGAAACTTCAAAAAGGCAAAATATGGACTCACTCAACCCAAATGATTTATCAATATGTATATGTACACAGTAGCCATTAGGATCTTAAGCACAGAATAATCTGTCATGTGAGTAAATATGGGAAAAATATGTTACAAAAGGATTAGATTGAAGCCAATTCTGACTGTTTCTCTTGCAGGGCCACATGGATGAAGACGTCCAGGCCGCCTTACTGCAGATCATCCGCATGAGACAGGAGTTTGTGTGTTAAAAGCTTCCTCTGACAAAACAAAATGCTACCTGCTGACTCAAATTCACTGTTCCAAAATCTCCCAATGCAGAGTTCCCCTGCTGCGGCCCCTTGGGTGTGTGTGTGTGTGTGTGTGTGTGTGTGTGTGTGTGTGTGTGTGTGTGTGTGTGTGTGTGTGTGTGTGTGTGTGTGTGTGTGTGTGTGTGTGTGTGTGTGTGTGTGTGTGTGTGTGTGTGTGTGTGTGTGTGTGTGTGTGTGTGTGTGTGTGTGTGTGTGTGTCATTGGGCAACATTTATCCAAACAAGCTGCTCTGAAATCTTTTTTTTATGGCTGCATTTCGGTTCCCAAACATCTAAATCTCTGTGTTGTGGGTTAATGTGAATAACTGTAGATTTTAGATTCTAATGTGTTATTTCAACTTAAGTAGAAATGCAGCATATTACAAACTCGATTCTCTTCAAAAATATATTGTATCATACTGACATGTGAAAAGATTTTGACTTAAAGTAAACGTATGCAGGAACACATTTCAATCTCTCTTACAGCATTTGCCTGTCGAACCTGTATTTAATCATACTGCTTTAGCCCATTTTATTCAATGATATGGAAGTAAACTGACACCTGGGTCACTTGCATAGAGCTAACTCTAGCTGAAATGTAAAATGGACATGAACACGACGACCACTTTTCACATTCCCACCTGACAGTCAGCTCTCATACAATAGTTTTTTTTTCTGTTTAACAGCAACGTTTTCTTGAGGAAAAAACGGATGGGTTCACAGTTTTCCAATTTGATCTTAAAAGATTAGTTCACAATATTTTATGTCTGTCTTTTCAACAAGAGTCAAGTGCCCGCACGAATGTTGTAATGGATTATGGGTGCTGTAATCGATAGCCACTAAAAGATCCTAATGTACTTTCAGTGTAAATCATGGGTGATAAAATTCGCATTTCTTGATCCTGCAAAAAAAAAAGTGAAAATATATAAAGTTGATATTTTCCCAAGTTTTTTTTTTTTTTTTTTTTTTTGTACTTCATTTGATGAGATATGCAATTGCTTTGATTAACTCAGACAGCTGGAGACAAATATTGGCTTCAGATTAATGTTGGAATTAACTTTTTTCACAACATTTGGACTTATTTTTTTTGTCCATTATCACTTGCATCGAAGTCGCTTTGGGAATGGTTCCTCTTATGTTCAGTGTGATCGCAGCAAGCAAAGCCTGTTTCATATGGGCATGTGACTACAATTTAAGCCGGATGTGAAAGATTTAGAACCTCTCCTTTAATACAACAAAATACTCAGATGCCTTTCTGTAGCCTACATTAAGGCTGCTGTAATAACTCCTGCTGTCCATACAGGCAGCAAAAAGATCCCTTACTAAAATTATTTTATTGTTAAAAATGGGGGACTTTCTTTCAAGGTTACTTTAGGATAACATTCTCTCGTTTTGACTCCCTAGACAGGGACAGCCCTAAAGAGAAGGATTGGAGCCCTAAAGAGTAGGATTGGATTAGAAGTCATCCACCTGATGTGATGCTGAAGCCTCATATTGGCTTTGGTGAGAGGAATGTGGATATTTTCCCCTATTACATTAGAACAGCATTATTAGAGGATTCCTTCACGTCCGGTTTGGTAAGAAGGATAATAACATAATTTTATTGTACGTTCTTTTGTATAAGTATTACTGTAGACATACTTGAAATAATGTGAAGCTGTCCTTAAAACCTTGTTCATGTCAGTTGTAACACTTCAGCTAGTTTCTTGAGACCATGCTGAGTTTAAGGCACGGTTATCATCTTCTGGAGGTCCAAACCAGCAGAATGATCCAAACACCAAAGACACTAAAAAGGGTACAATCATTCAAATCTAAAACTACTCACTATTTTGGTATGTGGTTGATAGTTAGTATAGAAGTCTGTGCTGGATTTGAGTCATGGGGGTTTGCTGGAGTGGAGATATCTTGCTGTGTCCTACAGTTTGCAGTGACACGTCCTCTTTTTTGTTGAAACCAGAGTGTCCTCTAGTGGTGAGACTTGGCAGGCCAAGTTGATAGAAATTGTAATAATCAGTGTGGCCCAGGGGTAGGCAGCAGTTGTTTTTGGACGCTGCAATTTCTGAATGCTCGTTCTCAACACCAGGGACATACATCATAAGTCTTACGTATTTCTGGAAGAATATGAATTGTGACTGTAAAACTGAATTGACAGAGCTTTATCTCCTAATATCTGTTGCTTTGCATTTCTACATTTAAACAAAACCTCTTTGTAAAGACAGCAAGTGTCCCAGCTGAGTAGTGAACTTTGCAGCTCTCCTAGAGCAAGTGTTGCGTACCCCTGAGCCAGCTCTTTGTGACTCTTGATGGTGTAGTGTTGTGATTGTTGAGCGAGTCTCTGATGCCTTTACACTGATATATTTTTAATAGCTTTGTACTACTTTTAATTACTGTACTACAGTGTGACATTTCTGATATTCAGCAGGTCTGGAAGTAGAACGGCACAACACACGTTCAGGGTAACATTTACCATAGGATAAGAATAGAAGTGATCCTCTTTATTTATGTGGATAACAAGTAGTTTTTTGAAGCACTCCTGTCTTTGCCTTTTCTGCTGACACACAAATAAAATGTCTTGCTCTCTGTTTTTATATTTTGGCCCAACAAACTATGTATACACCAAGAGATTAGTTAGAAAACTATATGTTATTGCATTTTCTTATGCAGATATTGGGGATTAACACTCAGTTTAATTAATATTTCTTACTTTCTTCCCTCTTCTGTTAACATAGTCTACATTAAATACAATTAAATCTCAAAATAAATGTGCTCTACACCAATCTGTTAAATTGGTTGATGTCTTTGGCAATAATATCTGTGTTTGTAAATTTGTCAGTAATACAAAATCAATCAATAAATAAAAGTGCCTAACATAGAAAACTACATCTTTGTTTATTGTCTTTTGTCATTACTATGTTTAAGAACCTTATGCAATTTACAGCCACACTTGCCGATTCAAATATTTCACTGACTATTGAATGTTTTTCAAATTAATTCTGTACCCACATTTGTTGTGCCCAGAATCCTACTGACTATGGTATTCCCCAAAATATTTCTTTATCACCAAAATATGGTTGACATTTCGTTTTTTCAGGGAAATGTCTGGAAAACTATTGGATGGTTTGCCAGCTATCCATAGTGCTCGAGGAGGAATTGTGACAACTTTGGTGATCCACTGACTTTTCCTCCAGGGCCATCATCTGGTCAAAAATGTAAGATTTGCCTTACATTCATTTTTGACCAACTTCTATACACAACTAATGACATTTCTATGCCCCTCAGCTGCACTTTGCTATTGAGCAAATGTTAACCATAGACACTGTATAAAAGAGATGTTAAAATGCTAAACTAAGATGATGAACATGTTAAACATTAAGCAAGCTGATGTTCTGCTCGAAGCAGACAATGTATTTTACTGATTTTAGTTTTAAATTATTTCTTTTCATTTAGCTGCACCATCTGCCCAAACTTTCAAAATGTGTTCACTAAGTCTTGTTACCATCAAAATCCTGCACAACTCGTTACCATAGCTGTAATTTGTATCTGCTAACCATGAGTATGCTAGCATTGTCATTGAGAGAATATGAGCATGCTGATGTGAGCATTTAGCGCAAAGTGACCTTGTGCCAGCAGCCTTACAGAACAATGTGGTTCTATACAAACACAGCCATTTCTGCTAAAGTTTGAACATCTTTTTGGTTATTTTACATGAAAGATGGCTGTGTTTGTGTTTTTGTTCGTACTTTTTGTCACTAGTTTGAAGTGGAAAAGGCTCTGTTGGAAAAATGTAATGGCATAAAACTTCTGAGCACCAACTGGGAGTTGTGAATTACAGCTGTGTGTTTTTTTTCTTTCTTGCTGATCAAATGACACCCACCCACACAGTGATGAAGCAGATTGACTGACTGAGCTTTTTTCCCCCTGATCTTTTTTAATGTTGATATTTCTCATGTAGTCATGAATGCTTAATGTTACAGAAAAATACTAGGTTTTCAGTGGCTTTAAGCCACACAGTTTGTATGCTTTTAGTTTCACACACTGTTACTTCTCTTGTGGGAAGAGCTCAGTTCATGTGGTTTCACTTTAAGTACAATCAACCCAGGAATGCGAGCGAGTAGCTCTTTGGCACACATTGCTCACTTTTATCTTTGAGCCTGTGCCCCTATTGATTTGTCTGTTGGTCTTTTTCTATTCGCAAGATTTATTTTTCATTAAATCTCTTTTCAATGGGATGCTGAGAACAGAGGTCATGGCTGTCTGGGTTATCTCATTTCGGATAAATTCATCGCATGCTGTCATTGAGCACATTTTCCATTTTAACAGTACAATGTGGTTGAAGTGGCCTTTGCCTTTGTAAACAATCAAGATAACTAATACTACAAAAAGAAAATCATTAATACAAGCTTCAAGCAGAACTCAAAGTTCATGAGTTAGTGCTAATCTATTCCTTATCCCATCCGCTGCTCATACACACACACACACACATGCACCCCCCCCCCCCCCTAATTGATACAAGACTTGTCCTGGGTTTGATTTCTTTGAGAAAAGCTCACCGGTTTCAAGTGGCAGCCGTCCCTCCTCTCCACTCCTCCTCCTCCCTTGGTTTTATGATTCTCGTTTTTGCGGTCTGCACTGAATAAGCTGTTCTCAGCAATTATAGCAAATACAATTCAATCTGTTGGTGGATTTCTCTTTAATCTCATTTCCAGGCTCCTAATCAATCCCATACATCTACTTGCGGCACATTTGGTTTACCATTGTAACCCCTTTCCCGGCCACAAAGAATCCCATCTTTATAGAATTCGTCATCCCAAGAAGGATCAGAGACTTTATTTATGTTGGAATAAGCCCCGGCCTTCCACCGCATGCCTCATGAGTGGTAAACTGGCTGAGGAAGCAGGCGGGTGGTTATATACACATCACAAACACGCCCACATCTTTGCTTACAGTCCTCTGAGCTGTCACGAACATTTGTTATCTCACACAGCAGTGTGCCACCTCTGCGGCACTTGTTCCCTTGAGTAGTTGTTTGGCATTGTTAGTAAATAGCTTTCTCAACATCTTTTACCCCGCTTGCCCTCACTTCTATCACCAGTGTGGAAGTCGCATTAATCTGTTTGGGACCCCTAGACCAAAAATGTTCTTTTGGGCTCCCTCTTGCCTCCTACTTCCCCAACAATTTAACATTGCTCCATTGATAGATGATTTAAAGAAAATTATCTAATTCATTGCATCAGCACAATAAATCTACTTTTGTAGGAAATTCCACACATTCTCCCAAAGCTGGATCCTTTATTACACACAGTGGCCCTCATTTATCAATCTTGCGTTGACCAGAAAAATGGGTGTACGTACATTTCCACGCAAATCTCGGCATTTATCAATATGGACGTGAGCGTAGAGTACGCTCAAATCCCACGCCAGCTCTCAGCTCTCGTACGCAAATTTGAAAACAGCTTGGACTCGCAGTGCAGGCTGTGCCGGGTAGCCGATGACTTTGTTGGACAATTATTAGAAGATAATACAAATGCAGTGCAAATAAGACCGAAATAAAGATATGAATCACTTAAAAATGTGCAGCTTATGGTGTGAAACTGAGTAGGAGAGCTGATTCAATAGTGCGCACACCAGCCACTTAGGAGAGCTGCATGGGACTGCGTAAGGGCAGTTGTCTTATGGCGCTTTTCCACCGCACATGTAGCTCGACTCGACTCAACTCGACTCGACTCAACTTGGTTTGGTAGCATCACGGGTCGTTTTCCACCGCAAATAGTACCTGCTGAACGTGGGCGGGGTCGTCGTAAGGGGCTGAAAGCCTACTCCGGAGCAAAGTAGCAAAGCAGAAATTACGAGCAGTTGTTGCACTATTAACTGAACCAACCGCCAAAAACACGGATGAAAAATGTTTAAGAAATACCCCCCTTGTATCTGTTTGCTAAAAGAAGTAGAAGAATATTGCTACGGGCCATTAAAAGGGATGGTTGTTGTCCCGACGTGTGACTGCCACACAGTCAGCTGTAGGGATGCGTCACGTACATCCCTATGCACGTAACACGGGCATGATAAAGTTGACTGTTTAGTGCTTGTTTCAGGATACGTGTTTTCAAATGCAAGCCGTGTCTCAGCCTGAATATTTTATTGAGGTAATAAGTTCAGTCCGAGGCTTGTAATGTAATCGCCGCTATCATGTCTGTCCCAGCTGGCTACTATTTAGCCTAGCTGCTAGCTGCCCTACATGTCTCCTCTCGTATGTAAGTAACTTCCCCAACAACCAACACTGGGTGAGCTTAGCGAATATATGGAAAATAAATTCGGATCTGTGATGCAAATCAAATGAAAGAGAGCCAGAGAAAGCTGCACGCGGCGTAAATACACTCAAAAGTCCCGGAGAGTTGGGGAGAATAAACAACAGAATGAAGCCGGTAGTCTCTGGCCACTGATTGGTCAGACAATAGTCTCTGGCCAATCAGTGGCCGGCCGTCTGCCGACGTCACCTTTTAGCATCGGCTCAGCTCGCTTGGACCCTAGAGCGAGGCGATACCAAAAAAGCAGCCGCTACGTGGTACCAGGTACCATGAAATTGCGGTGGAAAAGCCAAAAATGCGAGTCAAGTCGAGTCGAGTCGAGCTGATACCATGCGGTGGAAAAGCGCCATTAGAGCAGGGACACTGAGGCACGGGGGCTGCATTCATTCAAAATGTTAGCTTAAGTATTAAATATGTAGTAGGCCTACACTGCTCTTTATGATACAAAAAAATACACGGCACAACATTCAGCTTAACATTTTATTTATTTGACGCACTTTGTAGATGTTAGTTCCTCTTTTAATATGTCATTGATGCTAAAGCGAGCGACTTATTTCCACCGTTTACCGGCACGCTGTTCCGATCTGCTGGTGGAGCAGGACGGTGGGCGCTCTCACAGCCGATCGCTGCCAGGTCGGCTTGTGCAGCTGACGGCCGGGTTGACCACTCGTGCCAAGCGCATGCTGTCATATAGTAAAACGCAAAATGTGTTATTTTTAGTTTTTAAAACCATTTTGAGTAGCCTAGTGCTATGTAAAAGGGCCAATACATTCTAATCATTAAAATCTCTACAGACGTGTATTTATTTTATGGGGACCATTATCCGACAGTTGGTGCGTCTTTTTCTCCACTTATAGTATGCCCGCAGTCCCGCACCTAGCCTGGTGCTACCAGACCAT
Organism: Hyperoplus lanceolatus; assembly: GCA_026929865.2. Taxonomy (NCBI): domain Eukaryota; kingdom Metazoa; phylum Chordata; class Actinopteri; order Uranoscopiformes; family Ammodytidae; genus Hyperoplus; species Hyperoplus lanceolatus. The sequence continues at coordinate 15,988,945 of CM049395.1, forward strand.
CGCACTTCATTTCATTTGTACAGAAGGTCTGGCAGTGCTTTAATTGGCAAACGTTCACTCATGGAGGCGGGTGTCTGTTAAAGTTTAAAACTATTGGATCTGCCCAGTGCCACTCTGGATTAGCCAACCAATCGCATAACGTTTGGTCGTCACGTGTGTCATGAGCCGGCTTCTGGCAACTGAAACTGGAGCGCGACTTCGACGTCATCGTTCTCAGCCACTCGCTCTGTTCGCTGATTGGACCGGCTGTCGAATCTCCAGCAAAACTGGGAAATGGGCTGTACACCCAGACTGACTACTGAAGGGAAAATAAAATTTGGCCGGAAGTAGGCGGGCGGGCGGAGCCAGGCTATCCCGCACCCCCAGTTGGTTGCATTTCAGAACAGCAACACGCTTTTTTTAGTGGCGACACCAACGCTGTCAACACCAACGCTGTTGACCGCAGCAGTTATTTCCTTCCTAACTGCTGCCTTCTGTCGTTCTTTGATGCTGCTTGTAGGCTAATGCTCCGAAATGAAACTCTTTTTTTTCTACTTTCGCTGTTATTCTGTCAATTTCTACTTCAGGGAAGTGCCGTATTGCGCATATCCATGTCGTAAAACCTCTGGGCGAGGCCTCTAAACTGAGAAAATATAGGGGCGTGATACGCTCGTTTTCATCAGGCCCCCAGGATGCTGCCTTCTCCGAGCAGCCAGCATGGACTAGTGGCCAACCCATTGGTACTGCATGCTGTGAATGGGAGCTTATTTTCATGGTAGCCCTAAGACAGATTTCCCCGTCCACACCAATACAAGCGGCGAACAAGATTGTGTCGCCGCAAAATTTTTCTGGATAGGCCTATTAATCATAGGCTCAAACTTATCTTTAGACCATATACTATTAAAACGGAAGTTTTTTCATTTGAAAACGCCACATAAAGCGTTTTATTAGCCCAACGGCTTTTAACGGCTTTCAGTTTGTTTTCGAGGGAGGAGGAGGGAGCATGGACATAAAAAGTTGGGCGTGCCAGGGCTTACATGAAAGCAATATGGCAGCTTCATTGTTGCTTCTCTGCGCCTGAGCAGCTTTCATAGGAATGAATGGGCGCCATTTTTCAATACGGTGTCCATTTCTTTATATGTCCATGGTTTTCATCCGCCGCATTTATCAATAATGGCCTGGCGTACGCTGAGATTGGCGAGATAGGACTGTTTGATAAATCCCACGCGATACCTGGCGTAGGGAGGTATTTGCGCCAGAATCTGCACCAGTTTCCACGCAAGTTTGATAAATGAGGGCCAATGCAACTATCAGCAACAGAGATGCATGTGTGTTATGCTAGCGAGTGACAGCAAACGTAATCTCCATCCGCAAGCCTCAAGCAGAGATGAGTAGCCTAACAGGCTACAGAGGTCTGGTAAACTCACTTGTTTTTGAATTCCCACACCCCCAGATTTTTTTAATTTCCTTCCTTTAAATTGTCTTCAGCCCCCAACCCACACTGCCACAAGTGACATCACTTGAAACAATTTATCAGACTTTGATGAATAAAATCTGTGGAATTTGCCTTTAAGACACATTAGGCTATATCGGGCAATTTTGTTATATTTTTTAACCAAAAAAAAACCCTGGCAGACTTACACAGTACACTCTGACATAGAGTTTCTGTTAGTGTGTGGTCATTCAAACACCTTGTTTCAAGGAAAGTGCTCCACGTGAATATAATCTAAAACACAATATAAAATAATGGCAATTTTCTCATCTCATCATTGTACTTTTATGGTGCAAATACCCCTCCACCCCAAAAAAGTAATACAATTATCGGAAGGAGCCCATTCCTGATGTTTGCATGGCCCAGTCATTTGAGCTTGCTGTCCTGTCATCTATCTTCGTTTCCTCCTTCTCCCCACTGCTTCCTTCCTTCCTGCTGTTTTACCTTTCGTCTGTCATCCTTCCTTCCTGGTTAATTCCACAGGTCAGGTCAGTCAAGAGGTCTGTTCCATATTTGTCTCCCTGGTGTAATTGCTAACTATTTCTCTGTCTCTAATAGGCTATTACTCAAGCAGTGCCAGGCCAGCCTGCTCGTGAGGCTACACTGGGGGCAGTGAACACGAGGCCAGCGGCCCCTCTCTTTTCATTAGTCCCCTGAGGAATCGGACTACTCTTGGCTCGGGGCCGAGACAGCCGAGGCCCCTTTAATGTTTTTGCAGAGCTCCAAAGCACTTTGTTGCCTCAATAAAGTTCATTTATGGGATAATAAGGCTCTGCAGGACACATGGTGCTGATTTTGAGTTGAATAGTTTCAGCATGGCTCGCATTCCCAAAATCTAGGGCTAGTCTCTTGCATCTATTTTATTTCAGGGTGTTTCCTTTTTCTTTTTCCCCACTTCTCACCTTTCTCCCGGTCCTCACTTCACATGCCTCCGTACTTTTTGTATCTGCCGTCATTTATTATTCCTCTCTCCAACGCTCTGGCAGTGGGACTGTCTGATCCTGGGATGACCTGGGATTCGCACACCTGGGAATGAGTAGCAGTGTGGGGGCAGGAGGCCCTCTCATTTCCCAGGATTTATTCCAGAGCTTTGAGGGGGGAAGGTAGTGGGAGGATATGAGGGAAGAGAGGTGATCAGAGGAATGAAGAAAACCCTCAAGCCTCCATACCCTGGCAAAGAGGATCAAGCTTTACATGCCAAGGCTACACTGGAGCCGAGTGCCCCGGACATTTGCTGTATCAAAGGTGTGGAAGTATGTGTATTGGATACATGAGTTAAAACAGATTCCTATACTCTGAGGATGGGTTAAAACACACACGCACAGATAAATTAGAAACAGGCCCAACCTCCACCTCTTTTCATCCCCCTTGGTTATTACACATGGGGCTTACGTGAGTGTTGGCCATCTTTTCCCTGAAACCCAGTAAGGACATTGTACACCACTGTATGCTAAACGGTTTCATCTGAGTTCAATGTTTTTCTTTTTCCCTCATTAGTAGTTGGTTAACCACTAATGCCTAGTGTATCTGCTCAGCTTTTCTTCCTCCCTTCATTGACTTAGCAAGAACCAGATGGGCCCAAACCGCCACATCTCCCTCTCCCTTCTGACTGTCATCCTTCCCACCACTTCTTTTACAGTAATCTCTCGCTCTCAAACGGAAAATCGCTCCAGTTTGCATGTCTGCTCGTGGCTCAACACATGAGACATTGTATGTGGTTTAATAGGATAAGGCTTTTGGGGTTGCTTGGTGCTTGGAAACATGGCTGAGGCCACCTCTGGCTGCTTCAATCATCTTAAAGACATTGGGTTAGGCCTCCGGGTGTTAGCTTGAGCTTGTTAGTGTGGCTGGAAAAGACAATGTTTGATTCCATGATGAGGGCTGGATGAAAAGGGAGCCGCTCCGTGTTCAGTTGCGGTATCCTGGGATGGCATGCGGGTCGGGTTGCCAGTTCAGGCGAAACAGACCGCTGACACGAAGGGTGCTTCAGTGCCACAGTGAAGACTTATTACATGTTAATGGAATAAGTGTTGCATATTACTCAGGTTTTAAGACACAGACAGAGATTTATAGGCTTTGACTTTCTGCAGCAGTACTCTATTTGGAAAAATACTAGCAGTATTTCATTGCATTCAACAACATGTTTACACTGTACCCTGTAGGACCCATTTGCAGTTGCTGAATATTTGTAAATGAATGCATAGAAATATTATATATTATATTATTATTATATTATTATATATACATAAACATTTTTGTTTGTATATGAATTAAAGTAATTAGATTAGATGTTAATTTGTGAACTTTAGAGGTGCTTGTACAGTGGGTGTATTACACTCGTACATTTGGGGAAATACGTTCATTTGTTTACTTAGGAAGAGTTATATGAGAAGATTGAAACCAAACTCACATTTTTAGCATACATGAAGCTTCAGTCAGCAGCTGGTTAACCTTGCTTAGCATGAAGGCTGGATACAGGGAGAAACAGCTAGCCTGGCTCTGTCCAAACTAAGGCAACTAAATCCACCTAGCGGCACCTCTAAATCTTATTGAAGTGATATACCTTATCACTTTAATCTATAGACAATCAGGAAGGTAAAACATAGAATTTTGGTTTTACAGGGTTTATGTGCTGGACTATTTCTTGGCCAACAACAGCTGGGAGCAGTGATGCTAAGCTAATCAGTTCCTGATGACACCTTTAGTGGATCATTTGTAATTTGCAAGAACAATTATTGAACGGATTAATAATTGGAAAGACGATTTGTAATTTGCAAAAATGCACCAATAATAAATGATGAATAATATAAAAGTCTTGTTCTTGAACAGTCACTCATTGTTTTGCATGTGGTTGAGCCACAACTAGAGACTAAAGCGTCCAACTCTTTGCCTAATACGTTGGCTCTTTCCCAACATGATTTGGCTCTTAGTTTTCCTTTGTAGTGGGCTGGCTTGCGATTATTTTGTGGTTCAGGGGGTCCATTTCATCGACTGGATTTCAGTAGCGAGGGAGTCAAAAGGTCAAACACTCAAAGCCTCAGCTGCGGTTTCAGTTGCTTCGGAGTTATTGTCATGTTGGATTGTAGATATTAACTCTGACTTCAAATCGACTTTATTGGACAGAGCTGGTTGTTAGGAGCTGAACGAGTTATACAAGGCCATATTGTCACGCCATCTAATGAGACGCATAAAAGGAAATGCTTTTCTTTTGGTCAGGAGTTCACAAGATGTAAACAAGCTATAAAACTGAGAAATCTGTATTAATTTCTTCCCTTTCTTCCACATTTGGTAATCCTTAGTCAGCATGGCTCAGAATCAAGAACTCTTTCTGGGCCACTTCTGAGCAAGACGGCTCCAAGTCGAACCAGGCTAATGTCTCCGCCCAATTTCCATAGGAATACCTGAAAAACTCCAAATATCTACAAAATTAAATAAATTATGAAATCCTAATTGGTATCTTCCCAAATGGTATACCATTCTCTTTTTATCACCGAACCTTTTGATATTTCGGCAGGAAATATTCCTCATCGCATTGACCCTAAGGTTTAAAATCTCATGGAGTAGTGCTCTTGTTCACCTGATCAGGGCTACTTTGCTTTGACAAGCTGCGTGTGTGTGTGTGTGTGTGTGTGTGTGTGTGTGTGTGTGTGTGTGTGTGTGTGTGTGTGTGTGTGTGTGTGTGTGTGTGTGTGTGTGTGTGTGTGAGAGACAGAGAAAGTTTTACTTCAGTGTTTTTGCGTTTATGTATAAGCATGCGGCCGTCTCACAGATCTGACTTTCATGGCCTCACTTCAGAGAGCGCTTTCCCTTGGTAAGATATGTTGCCCTTGGCGAGACCAAAGGGAAATATTTATAAATCATTCGCACAACAAATATTGAATTCAACCCCAAGAGGTCAAAACCATTCAATGTGCAGCCTCACCAGAAATGTGCAAATACACCTCCATGTACTGCCTGCTGACCGATCAGAGCATCCATGGAACCACATCTCCGGGCCACTTAGCCGAATTGTGCATCACACACACTCAGCTTTCTGACCTATTAATACCAACATGCTCCCTTTGGGATTGCACTGCTGCAAGCTGGAAGATCAAATGTAAACATCTGGTACTTTGAGCGATGAAACAACTTCCAGCACCAGATCTCAGGAGTCCTTCTTTCTTCATCACATGGGGCATTTGCTGTTTGTTGTTTTTGTTGTTGCTGTCCGACCCATTTCATTTGATTGTCACTATGAGCTTAACATGAGTCCTTACTTAGCACAATGTGTTGCTCAAAATACAAAAAAATAGAGATTCAACCTTTTTACGCGGTTGGTTAAGATTGTATATGATATAAATGTACCTGCTCGCAGTACCTATGGTATTTTGTAAAAGATACGTTTTTGTGCACTTGGTATTCATGGTGATCTTTAGGTCAGATGACTTATTGATAGATGTAGATCAGTATAAAACTGGAAACAACGTCTAAAAAACCAACTGAAAATGTTTGGCATGGTGAATAAAGCATGCTGTTCCTATGAAGAATTGGGCGACATGTTTTTGATTTTTTTAATAGTCCCAATATAATTATCGCACCAGCACACTGTTCTGTTAGCCTGGATCCGCCCGCCCGCCTACTTCCGGCCAAATTTAATTTTCCCTTCAGTAGTCAGTCTGGAGCTGCATTTCAATAGTAGTTGCACTTCCCCTCGTTCATTTACCCTCAGCCCTTGGTATGACGTAACAGCATACGTTGCACGGAGGGAACTTGGAGCGTGGAGGTAGACAGACTGGGCGGGGGAGGAGTGGGGGATTTAAATGGAACCCACTTGCCCACTTGCCCTTGTAGTCGCAATGGACCGTCAGTTACATAGGTAGTTCTGAATGCAAATAATACAGAATTATAACATTCTGCTAAGGTAGCCTATGTTGCAGAAAGCCATTTCCATAGCATAACAAACATTGAATTTCGACACGGTAACTCAGATTATCAAGATATTGTTACTTACACATGTAAATTGTTTGCTCCGACATATTTTCTTATTTATGTTAGTTTCAACCAAAAACATTTGTTTTAAATAGTCCTCTAATTGGCAGCCATCTGTGTTATAGCAGCAATGTGTAAACTGCAATACATTCACTGGATTGTTCGTATGGAAATAGGATAGCCTAATTGAGGCGTTTTGGAATATATTTATATATATTTGTCCTGCGGGTGGCCGCGATATCCCTAAAAGCATACAGTCTACCGGAAAATAAAAGGAGAAGAAGAAGAAGACGAACTGCAATGCACTGTGGGTGATATCCACCTCGGAGTGACCATGGATGTTCACTTGATCACTCAGCCCTCCGAGGGTCTATATCACAAAGTTCACTTCAGTTTCCAGACAATTGGAACAACACTTAAGATGGCGGCGGGGATTCCCCCGAGGGCAAGTGAACGAGGGCATGTTGAACGGGTATTTGAACGCAGGGTGGGTGTTCAGCGCATTTCCCAGATTCTCCGGAGAATCTACAATCGTCCAATCAGCGAACAGAGCGAGTGGCTGAGAACGCTCCAGTTTCAGTTGAATGCTGCGTTCCTTTATGCTCGGAAGAAGGAGATTTCCGACTTGGTAGCTCCGAGTTCCGACCTGTCTGTGGCTGTATCTCGATTTAGGGGTTGCGGTCTACGAAGGCTGCATTTGAAGACCGATTGCGTCATAGCGGCGCGCAAAGGTTGTTCCATTTGCAAGGCTCCTTGCAAGGCTCCTCATATGCAGCCGTGAAATGCAGCCTTCGTTTCACGGTTTTGAAAGCTGCATCAGATGTATCCTTCACAGCCCAACATATCCCATGATTCATTGCGTTTTTTCAGAGATGGCATTCAATAAAATAAAAAATAACAAAACAGCAACGTGTTGCCCCATCTTCTTAACTTTTATCTTCCTTTCTTTTTTTTCTTTTTGTCTGGTAGGCAACTTCTTTTTCTTTTTCCCTCTGTTGACAAGGCTGTTTCCGTTGGCAGCTATCAGGGTTGCTAGGCAGCACAGGAGCGGCGAGTCCTAGAAAAAAAGAAAGGAAGATAAAAGTTAAGAAGATGGAGCAACACGTTGCGGTTTTGTTATTTTTTATTTTATTGTATGCCATTTCTGAAAAAAATGCAATGAATCATGGGATATGTTGGGCTGCGAAGGATACATCTGATGCAGCCTTTAAAACCGTGAAATGAAGGCTGCATTTCTCGGCCGCATATGAGGAGCCTTGCAAATGGAACAACCTTTGCGCGCCGCTATGACGCAATCGGTCTTCAAATGCAGCTTTCGTAGACCGCAACCCCTGAATCGAGATACAGCCACAGGCTATAGCCTTCATAGACCGCGAGACCGCGTCCTACCAAGGAGGCGGTCTCTGTAATGGGATACAGCCTGTGTTGCAGTGCATCTGCTCGCGAAAGTATGGACGCCTAAAACCGTTCTCGTCCAAATAACTAAACGTTAGGCTCTAACAACTTACTGTTGCCAGGTACCGGTAGATTCATAGACTACAATATGTAGTGAAGTCGGAAATTTCCGAGTTCCCTGTCCAACTGGAACGCACCATCAAAAGCCGGCTCATGACACACGTGATGACCAAACGTGATGCGATTGGTTGGCTAATCCAGAGTGGCACTGGGCAGATCCAATAGTTTTAAACTTCGACAGACACCCGCCTCCAAGTGAGTGAACGTTTGCCAATTACAGCACTTCCAGACCTTCTGTACAAATGAAATGACGTACGATGGTCTGGTTGGACCAGGCTACTGTTCTGTAGCTACATCGTATTATTTCTCTTTCAGCAAGTGCTTAACATTCAGTATTATAGGAAGGTGCACTCTAATGTCTTACAAACTGGTGCGTTTGCAGTGTGTTGTGGCTGGTGGACATACTGTGTGGGAGAAACTGTTGTGGGCGTATAGCTGTCTGTGTGGACTTTGACCTGCTTGGGTGGTAATATTATGCATTCAGTGCTCATGAATACAACATGAGGGTCAACAGAGGGAGTAGAGGTTAACCCTATAACCGGCACAAGATCAGAGAAAAGGGATGAGCAGCCACATGATGTGAAATATGGCAAACTGCTGTGTTGAGTCTGCAAAGTATGCAGAGTATTCTTTACACATTTTCACAACTTGCTTGAGGGCTATTGGGGGTTTAAACTGACCAGTGCAACATAAAACGTATAGGACTCATAAATCTTGAATGTCTGAGTTTTTAAACGTTGTTCAAAAAGGTAAATTAATCAAATGTATTTTGTCCCACCCCTGATCACAAAGTTTTAAGAAATATTTCATATGTCAAGTTAAATGAAAAAGAAAAATATAACCGTTCAATGCTCAAATGCAGCAATAAAATAGCCTGGCTCTGCCCGCCCGCCTACTTCCAGCCAAATTTCATTTTCCCTTCAGTAGTCAGTCTGGGGTTGCGTTTCGAATCGCATACTCTTTTTTTTCTATTCTACATACTACATCTGACGATAAAAGAATCTAGTTAGGATGCAGTAGGCATACTATTGGGACATACTTTTCTCTCTTGTTTCATCATAACATTGCGCCTTGATCTTGCCTCTTGCTTTTATATCCCATCCCCGTTTGTTTTCATATGGAGGCTTCTCGATGTTACGTCACTTCACGTGTGCACTGGATTGTGGGTCAGAATCGCCCAAATAGGATGCACTTTTCAACACTAACAATCTTGGGATGAAGTAGGACATCCGGGTACTTCTAACCATCCTAAATCTGGCCACAAGAATCGGGACATCCTAAATCTTTTTCTACATACTATATAGTAGAAAGTATGATTGACGAACCTGGGTGTACAGCGCATTTCCCAGATTCTCCGGAGAATCTACGATCGTCCAATCAGCGAACAGAGCGAGTGGCTGAGAACGCTCCAGTTTCAGTTGAATGCTGCGTTCCTTTATACTCGGAAGAAGGAGATTTCCGACTTGGTAGTTCCGAGTTCCGACCTGTCTGTGTTCCAGTGCATCTGCTCGCGAAAATATGGACGCCTAAAACCTTTCTCGTCCAAATAACTAAACGTTAGGCTCTAACAAGTTACTGTTGCCAGGTACCGGTAGATTCATAGACTACAATATGTAGTGAAGTCGGAAATTTCCGAGTTCCCTATTCAACTGGAACGCACCATCAAAAGCCGGCTCATGACACACGTGATGACCAAACGTGATGCGATTGGTTGGCTAATCCAGAGTGGCACTGGGCAGATCCAATAGTTTTAAACTTCGACAGACACCCGCCTCCAAGTGAGTGAACGTTTGCCAATTACAGCACTTCCAGACCTTCTGTACAAATGAAATGATGTACGATGGTTTGGTTGGACCAGGCTAGCAATAAAATACAGTGCCATATAAATTATGGACTTGGCATATATGAAATGTCAAAGCCTGTGGAAAATATGAAATAACCATTTAAGGCGGATAAAAGAGTTTAAGTTTAAGTAAAACATGACATTTTTACAAGAGGTTTGGTGCTCAATATTTCAAGCAATAAACTGCAATTGCAATTTATGAGCAAACTATATACGACATATCCCAAACTTTCAGTCATGTTTATGAGAAGTTTGAGAGAAGTTATATAGAGAATATGTATTCAGAACTGAAGTTGACATTATCAAATGGCAATAAAATATTATAATGTGAATCATACTGGAAGTATTTTAAAAACATTGTAATGCCCTTAAGTTTTTTTGTCCATACGTGTTTCGCATAGACTGTACAATGTAGCCTTGAAGTATGGAACAGTCATGAGGAGGAGAAAGTGGCAGCTAAAATTAAGGGTGACCATGTCCATGTTAGATAATCAAAGTAGAAAAGTATACGGTTAATTGTAGATTACATGCAAAGATGCACGTACCCCTGAACACCTTTAAAGTAAGGAACTTTTTTTTTATTATAGTTAAGTATGAGTTTATGCATAGACTGTAGGTTTTTTGTACATAGGATTATTGAATTATCGGTAGATATTGTATTACATCTGCAGCATCAGTCTTAACCAGCAGAGGACAGCATATTCCCATCTGTTTAGTGCTCCATGTGGCTGAGATCCTTTTTTGAAGCAAAATAATGAGTGGACTGACTTCACCAACAGTGCCACTCCCCTCAGAGGAGATTATGTTTTTGTGGGTGAGAGCCAAGATCAGGGAACAAGGAACCTCCATCGACCAATGATGCTGTAGGGTAGGCGCTAAAACTGTTTTATTTTTTTAAACTTTATGACATTTTTCAAAGATTTCATCATTTTTGTGCAACATATCCAGTTTCTTGCATGAGTAGTGTTTCAACACATGTGACTGTTTGGTTCATTTCAAAAGCCTTTCACATAAGGAATGGTCTTTGACCTTTATTGGCCTATAGGACAAAGATCAGACGGCGACAGGATGATACTGGCATGCATACCAAGGCCACCTCTGAGACCAATTCACTTCAAAAATATATAATTTCGGGACACAGGAAGGAAAGGAGAAGGGGGTTTAAGGTAGTAAAAAAAGGTGGTAGCCTAGCTGAACTGAGAAAATGAAAAGAGAGTTCTCCTTTCCAGTGCTGTTGTTATTGCAGCCTGTTCTGGCTGTCAGGACCTGACTGAACCCTGACCTCTCTGCCAGCAGCATGAGGAAGTGGTTAGACAGACCTATGAGACGTGGCGCAGCTGAGTACTGAGAAAGGCTTAAGGGAGAGAAGTGCATGTTCCCTCTGAGTGTGTCTTTGTTTTTGGCACAGCACCTCAGGCCACCACTGCGGTTCCTGTGCTTCGCAAGGCTCTCTCTCTCTTGGATTGTATGTCGACGATCAGGCCGCATGTTTGTGTGTCGACCTTAACCGCATCTTTCCTCTTTCTCAGAGAGAGACTGACTGGCCCTACTTCTCTGTCTGAAAAACCCATGCTCTCATGAGAAAAACGTCGCCCCCGAAATCCCATTAATTCAACCACTCTCCCCTGACCGCGTGGGTGAAGTGCGGATGGATAAACCAGGCTGCTGCTCCATTGCACCCGGCCAGTTTCACGCTCATAAACGCAGTCAGGGCTCAGTAAAAGCACACTCATCGTTGAACTCCCGCCCTTCCAATCCCTTCATGTTGATGTACCAAATGTTCTCTCTGTCTCTCTCTGTCTTGTGTGTGTGTGTGTGTGTGTGTGTGTGTGTGTGTGTGTGTGTGTGTGTGTGTGTGTGTGTGTATGTGTGTGTGTGTGTGCGCGAGTGGGTGTACTTAGTCAGCAGTCTTGAGGGGGCATGCCAGATGTCACTGCTCTGTCTTGGAGCAATTAAACAGGTTGTTATGGTGAAATCATTTATTTGCCATTCGTCTCCCCTGCTCAAGTCTAATTGAGTGATTGCGATCTTAATTAGATTGGCTCTCATTTTTCACCTTCATTGTTCCTAAATCTCTTTAATCCCTCATTTGTATTTTAACTCTTAACTGCTGAAGTTATACCTCGGTGTTTACTCATTTCCGTACTCAGCTGAAGAGTGTCTAATTACTGCAAAGTAGCACAGCAATTACTGAGTTTTTTGGAGAAGTGACACTTTAGCTTGTATTATTAAATGTCTGGATTTCCTGTCTACCTTTTTACTATTTGCTCTACGATTCAAGCCCTGATCACTTTCCAAATGTTTTACTTTTCCAGTTCTTATTAACTCAAAATATGTTTATGTTAGCAATGGATCACATGACTGTATGTGAAAGTGGTTACTTGTAGAGAAAAAGCAACCGATCATCACCAGACTCTGAGTTGCCCCTTCATCACTTTCACTTCTCTAAACCTGTTCAAAGCTGTGGAAAAGCTCTGATAAACCTACATGTACGGTTCCTGCCCAGCACCAATTGGCAGGAGGATAATGTGGAGCTTTTAGATGTTTGCCTCTGGAATTGGGTGGGAACAAGCAGAACTAAGAAAAGACTTGACACAAGGCTTGATCAGGTGAAACAGAAATGTGACTTCTGATGAAGGACAATGTTGCTCTCTCTCTGATGGAAGTGAAGACAGACAAAGACTGCTAACAGGTTCGCCTTATCAACTTTAAGGGCCCACTCACACTAGTGCCGTTGGCCTGTTCCGTGCTGCAGGAAGATTCAGCACGATTCCCGCCTCCCCACTTCCCCTCGCAGGCCCGTGCTCACACTGCTTGTGGCCTGGGCACGATTGCACCTTGCCAACGTCACCGTGCGCGTTTAGGATTTGGAGCGTAGTCTACTTGTAGGCTATACGACTGTTTGTGAATATTTTCATCCGGCCAAATTTGCATCATATATTCCACTTCCACATTAGAGCAACGAGAATCCTTAAGCTATTGTTTTTTTAAATGTAGCCTTGACGTAATAGGTCGCGGTGGACACTCTCATATTTGTGTAGCACGCTGTTTATTATTAATATAACGGCCCGTCATCAGACCATTCGTACCGGATGGTTTTATACACATCGATCGCTCCATCAAATCCAAGTCAGAACTTTTTGTATGGGCAGAGATCGTTTTTTTAAGTATCTTTATAAATTTTCTTGTTAAACCTTAGTGTAGGCTACTGTTTCCTTATCACCGGGCCGTGGAGTCCCGTTGTGTGCTGTTTTGTGTTCGTCTCCTCCGCCATGCGTAAAGGCAGTATTATGACAGCTGACGGGAGGAAAAAGAAAAAAATCATCTGACGAACGTGAGTAAACACGAAAACCGTTTTGCTTTGCTTTCTGCGCTCACCTATTTAGCTCTCTCCCTCTTTTATTAGCCCACACCTAGGCCTACACACACGTTAATTCTCACACATTGTATGTAGCTACAAGTCCAAGTGGTGGGCAATTCTGGTGCCGACTAGTAAGGCAGCGGGCGTTAAAGGACTATATGCATCCTTAATAAATTCACGTCAGGAACTCGGCCTATGCGCTTGCTTGTGCGCGTGTCATCTCATTAGCATCTGTACTTTGGCCACAGCACACCTCTCCCAGGTGTGCCGTGGCCAAGGGGCTGTTCCATGCTGGAATACGGATGGCGTGGTCACACTAGCCAAACGTTCTAGACTTTAGTATGCTAATGAGCTTTGGCACGGGGCCGCGGCCCTAGTGTGAGTGGCCCCTAAAGGTAATATATCTTGTTTGAAGCTTCTTTCGGTAGCGCTGCCCCCATATGGCAAATATCTGTTATTGCATATTTTAAGTACAGTAAGGACTACACAAGTACCATGTCCATCCGTGACATTGACATGTATTATCAAGAGAGACATATTAGGTATTGGATCAAAGTCAGAAAATATGCTATGAAGAATCTGACGTATGTTAACTTATGAAAGATTTGATTGTGAAAGAGAGCCTGGAGAAGGGAATTAGAATTAACACTGTAAACAGAAACAAATATAATGTCTGTTAAACCTCAGTCCTAAAGGTCACAGGACAGGGAAGGGGTCAAAGGTCACCGACCAGGATCCATTGGAAGACAAGAGACAACAAAGACTATTCATTTTCATTATTCTACTTAAACACCTGTTTTTTTTCCTTCTGTCAAACGAGTGCTTTTTCTAGAAAAAAATAATCAGATGTGTTTCTGCTGGTTTGTAATTTCTGGGGAATTCCTCTTTTCAGGCAGGTATGCCATGCCATGTCTCCATATAGTTAGAATAACATCCTTTCAAATGTATTTCAGGAATTTAATGTCATCTCGTTGCTTTGGGTTTTAGGTGATTAGATGATTCAGCAGCACTGGGTTGCATCAGCCTATGCAAGCAGAGGGATTCCTGTTTGGAAAATCACTCCACAATATCTCCTCTCCCTTTCCCACAACATCTTCTCATACGATTGTGATTGTGCAGCATCCATATGTTGACCACGATGGAAGTGAACATTGTTTGTGAGATGATGTGGACATTGGAAGTTCCTCAGATGGCAAACGGGAAGCTTTTCCTTGGCACAACATAGAAAAATAAAAAAGTATTAATGATGCACATGCAGTTTTTCCCTCACTGTGGCAGCCTATTAGATGCTTAAAATTGTCTCTGGGCTCTTACACATTTGTTTTGTTGCTCTTGCAGTCTGTAAACATTGTTCTGTTCCAGAGCCTCGCAGAAACCAGCCAAGTTGTTTTGCATTCTTGTTGTTGGTGAGACAGCAGTTGGGGAAAACCTATAAATTATGTATCCAGTGGTTGTTAGCGAAGATACACTGGATGCTAATAAACTCCTGGGATGTTTGATCTCCTCGGTACCTCTGTGCTGAAAATAGTTGATTGTGACTGTGCTGTATTTCAAAGGAGCCCCTTATATTTCCCTTATATTCCCCCTTATTTATTGGCAAACTGGTGTGTGTTTGGTTTGTTGGAAAGTTAGTAAACCCTTTAGATACAAGCGATGAATGAGTATAGCTTTGCAATATTATAGGCATATGCGTTTGACCTGTTGGTAGGTTTGGTTTTAAAAGGCAAAATAATTCTTTAGTAGCCAAACATTTTTTGATAGTCAAACATGTATAGGCCTAATTTGTGTTTACACATGTTTTGAGAAAGTTCAAAAATGTTCTCAGAATACGAAGAAATTAAGGTGTGAATTTTTTTTTAAATTACGGATTTGGGCGTGAAACCTTCGTGCGCACGGTTTAAGGACACATCTGTGTTTAAACTCTGTAGTTCTGAATGAGGGCCTCTTAAATTGTTGAATGTTTACAATTCGACCAATGATGATAGGACAACAGTGTTTGCATTAATCCAAGAGCAAAAATGTTGTCCTGTATGATACTGTTTGTTGCTAAGGTAACATCTCATAGGGTGTTCTAGTTTTAAATTGGTAAATTCTGTGGAAATATAGAAGGGAATAGGGGTATTCACCCTTTTAAATTGATTACTGGGTAATTTAATATTTGATTTTACATTTTTTACAGCTCAACTCCTGTTGTAAAAATGAGGTCATTCACCAGACAGCTGAGAGAGGCTATGGAGATGAGTTTAAAACCAAGCAATAGAGAGAAGAGAAACAGAGAACGGCTAGAGAGAAAGAAAAACAGACAGAGAGAGAGAGAGAGACACACAGACACAGACATACACAAAGACAGACAGGCAGGTCCAGAGAATCAGATGAGAAACGGTCAGAGTGAAAAGACAAAGAATTCACAGACAGATGAAGATGAAACTGATAATGAGGAAGAGTGCTGGATTTTTATCCCAGTGATCGTTTCTGACCTTAAATTTGATCCAAGCCCCATAGTGAACATTAAAGATTAAAATGTGCAGTCAGTCATTTGAACTCCCAGCATAAACTTACAAATGAGCGTCCTTTTGTGTTATTTTATAGAAAATGTTCACTGAAAAGAATTGTTCAATGCTTTTGATTGGAATTAAAAGTTAAGGGGATTTTATGCTCTAAATATGATCATAATGTGTATTATTGAGTCTATTAATGTATATATGAGGTATGCTTTCAAGTAAAATGCCTCTTTCTAGTTGATATAAATTGATTCAAAACTGGTTAACTGTAGGGACGCCTATACTTTGACCAAGCTGAGTTAACATTTGTTATTTTGAAATAACAAAGAATACACCATTTCAGATTTAGAAGCATGTGTAGAGTTGAGAGCTTCTCATGTCTGAAGAAATGTGTGTGTGTGATTTTCAGTCTCTGCAGTGAAAAAAGGGAGGCACTGGCTGAAAAAATGTGTGTGCGTAATTGAGCCCCGACACAGACAACATGTGGAACTCAAGAATGAAATCAATCCTATCCAAAATTGACATTGCCATGCGTTAATTGTGACTTAGAGCAAGCAATATGGATGGGATGATATGTTAAAAGCTGATTACTGTTTTTGGAAAACATGATACTGCTCCGTTTTCATTTCTGTTTCAGAATGCCAGAGATGAGCGGTTCAGCTGACGCTTTTCCTGGGTGACTGGATTCTGTTGGGGGTCAGAAAAACAGGAAACTCTGGGATCATTCCAGGCTGGGAAAGGCCCTGCCAAATCCTACTGACAAACTTCCAACTACAGCCAAAGTCGAAAGAAAGACCTGGATCCAAGTCACACACTACAGGAAGACGTGAACATTCCTAACAACAGCTGACACTTCCACATGAGTCATGAACAGTCCTGACTATAGCGGACACTTACACATCAGACAATTTGAAGAAAAATTCTGTTATCAGCTCAGAATTAAATGATTAGTGACGGACTCACGCCACAGTTGCTGCATGTCTCTGAACCTTAATGCACTGAGGAGATTAAGCACCCGTGTTTACTTTTCCCAGTGTGTGGTTGCAAAGTCCAGACTACAAAGGGAGGTGCCTTGCTTTAAAAGATGCTTGTCTCAATTCTGGCAGAGTTTAAAGCCCACATACAAGACTTAGTGTGAAGGAGAATGACAGCAACAGGTAAACGAGAAGGTCATAATCACCAGAATTAACCAAAGCTGACATACTTCAAGAAACAAGAAGAAAAAAGAACACTTTGCGTCAGAATGTCAAAAAGGACTTATTGACAATCAAGAAGTCCTGTTCTCTGACTATGGCAAAGACTGTTCTCTCTGAAAATGTAATTAGACGTGTTGCACCAGTACACAAACTTGCATTTTCACAACTGTAATGTTGAATGTACTTGATATTATTTCTGCTTGAATGAAACGTATTTACTCATATGCTTTACCTTTTTGCTTAGAAGTGTTACCTGAATGTTTCATTAAATGTTATAGACAGGAGGGAAATGTTAACGAAACTTTGTTCCTTATATATATTAAAACATTGTACTGTAAAACATTCATCTACTGTTTTCCTATGAACCTTGTTTGACCTCACAAGAGAGGTACTGTGAATGTCCTTGCAGAAAGGGGTAGAGAGACTCCCACATTCCATTCTCAGATAAGAATATCTGCACAATTAAAAATCATCATGCAAGGAACTCAAGGACCATGGACACACACACCTAGTTTGGTTCGCATACACCTTTTTCATGCATAAAACCTTGTACATCTGTTAATTTCGTTGTCTCAATCATCTGTGCCACACTTGTGATGTATGTTAATTGAGTATCAAAGTAGTAATCAAGCCCATTAGCGCATATATACCCCGTGGATATAGGCACACACGTGATGTGAGAATAGAAGAAAGCGGCAGCAAAAGAAACAAGCGGGCACCGTCGTTTACCGCGGAGGAGATGGGCGTCTTAGTGGACGAGGTCTGGCAGCACCGGGGAGTTTTATTCGGGGGAACAAGGGGCAAAAAGAACATCACGGTGAAGAACCGTGTTTGGCAGGCCATAGCCGAAAAGATGTCCCCCTCCAGCCCATGTGGCCTGCGTGACTGGCGTGCAGTGAGGAAGAAGTGGCAGGAGTTCCAGAACCAAACAAAAAGGAAGAGTGAGAAGGTTTCACTAATCAATCTCCATTCGTTGCAGGTGATGCAGACGCCCAGTAAAGACAGCGCGGAGTAACCCCTCCCCTTATGGTTTCAATAAACTATTTTGGTTTCTTTTCAACCATGTCTTGTGTGGATCATTTTGCATTGAAATTAAGGTGTCAAACCTAGCAACAAAAAGTCCCAGGCAATTTGTAATGTATGTAAGCGTAGGTTAATGACGTGTGCGTATTGTGCGCCCTTTCAACAGCATTCCAGTGCCAGACTTTCAGGTAAAGCAACTGGACACTGCAGCAATAATCATAGTGTGCAGGACGTTGCATGTAGCCTACATCTGCTGGTTTTGTTTATTTATTTCAGCCTTCAGGCCTGAGAGTTGATATGGGTGATGTGTGGTGGTTGTGGGTTTATGGTTTATGGTTTAGTGCTTGGTGACTGGTGGTGAAGAGGTAGGGGCTGCGGGTTGTTGGACCGGGCTGAAGGCAAAATTGCAGCGGGTAGCTCTGGATGTGTGGAGACACCAGAGTGATCAGCCGTTGGACCTCCGCACGGGGCAGCCGATACTTTGCCTGGATGGCCCGGTCTGATAGCACGTCCAGTGGGGAGAAGTGCCGACGCACGTATGCATTTATGTAAAGCGTCTGGCTTCGCGCACGGCAAGGCTGTTGGTTCGCAGCGAGAAGGTGTTGTATTGCAGCCATGGTTTCTCACGTGCGCGGACTTTGGCAACGCCTTTAGCAGGTGGGGCCGCTCTGAATGAGGTTCAGCTGAGTTAAATTAAATCTGTTTCTTTGATATCTGTGAAATGCCACAGGGTTATTGATGTTTTTTTATGTATGTGTAGTAGTACTATAAACTCACATGTGTGTGGAAAACGTAAACGTCTAATTCATTAAAACATTTTTTTTTCTCTACTATTAGTCTATGTTTCTTGCGCCAGTGGTCCGCATTGAGCATTGTTTTATTATTTCGAAAAGTGGAGGAAATAAATTTCCCTGACGCGGCATGATCACTGACGATTTGGTCGCTAAGAAGGTTGAAAGAGTGGGTCAGCTCCGTCTTACAGTTTCATCTAAGTGAAATAGCTACTTTCGCTAAGAACGAATCTGGGAAACGCATTCTTCTTTCACAGCGTTCTAAAGAGCGCTCCAAAGAAGTACTTAGCCCAAAGAGGCTCTTAACGAATCTGGGAAACGCGGCCATTGTGGGTTACCTCGGCCACTCCTCACACAGCCTCTGAAGTCTCCTGCCATCTGGGAGAAGGTACCAGAGCCTCCATAGGCTCCACCAGCCTGGTAAACAGCGTTTTCCATCAGCCTTTCAGGAAGCTCCACTATCTCCCCTCTCTTCCTTCCCTCCCCTCTGCCCCCACACATTCTTGATTTTTAAACCCCCTCCCATTTGCCCCAAAGACTCCTGGACTCTGTACCTATTTATACTCAGTCTGAATATTGAAATGTACATATAATGTACACTTTAACTTTCCTCAGTTTACTGCATATCGCACATATTGTAAATAATGTTCAACATATTGCACATTTTAATATATTTATTTAATTTGTAATGTGTTATACTGCCTTACCTTTTGCACTACTTAAAAATGTATTTATTGTATATTTCATCATCTCTTATTTGAACCTTTTGTACTTATTGCCACCTGGTAACTTGCACAACATGTTACTCCAGACTCCTGAACCGTATATATTCACGTGCTATAAAATAACTGAACTTTCACTACAGCATCACAGCTAGGTGATATTACCCTGTGAAAATTGTGCAATACAATGTTACCAGTTCACTTATGTGTGGTTGGGTCTACTTTATTTTGTGCTTTTATCTCACACTTCATTGTTTGCATACACTGAGAGGAGTTGCTATAGATTCCATTGTACATGTACGATGACAATAAATGGAATCTTATTGCGCGCGCGAAAACTCTAGTCTTTATAATTGCCCACGGACACATTGCCACGGACTCATTGCTCTGACCACAAGGTTCAAGGAAAAATATGGCAATGAGTAGAGTTTACACCAGCCACTCAACACACAAGAACAACATCATCGTGAGAAGGAATGTATATTATTTTGTCAGCATCTGGTTGATTGTTATTGTAATACTATCATCACATTAACACCACCGTATGTACTCCCACCACCTGCCCCGTCATTCCTCCTCCTCCAACCCTCTCATAATCTTACAAACATTCACTTTCATCCCACTCAGATTGGCTTAATAAATCCACCACCTCTTGGGGGAAATTACTTGCAAGTATGTTTTTCTTCAGCTGGATATTTGCAGACCTCCATGAACATTTTTTTCCCCTTACAGACGTATGATGATGAATCAGGGGGAAAATCACTTTTATAAGAAATAGTGAAAGTTATTAAAAAAGTAAAAGGGAAACATTACAGCTTTGAAGAGGTGCTAAAAAAAACTATTCAGCTTTTCCGCCAAGGTCAGAGGCTTTTAACAGCGGAGCTTGGACCGTAGCATAGGCTGGGCCACCTCCACCACACTACATGTTAACACCTCAGCAAACACATGACCGAAGACATTTAAATGTCTGTGTGTAAGCTCTGTGTTGTGTCAGAGTTTCATGAGGTGTGGTAAGGTCTTTGCTTCCTGTGCTGAAAATGATCCAAAGGCACTTAAGGCCTCAGAGGCTCACGACAACATTATTACATTGAGGGGCGGTATCGTAGTGTTGTAAGCAAGTATACCTTTTAAAATGTTGTAAACATTGGAAACAGTTTCAAGCTAAGATCTCCTCAGTCTTTTTCACCAAAAGTCTCATACCATTTATTAACCATTATACATAGATTAAAATGTAATAGTTACAAGTTGCAACTTTAACCTCAATATTGGATATGGTTTTGTATCATTGTGATTTTTCTTAGGTAATTTAATAATTCTGAGCTGTTTATGTTTTGTTTTTTAAAGAATATCCTCTCTTGCTCATCTGCAACTTTCTAGATGAAGTATTATTCCCTGTTATACTTAGAGATTAAGTCATACTACATGTTTTCTAGACAGTTGTCTCCCTCTGCCTCTCTCTGTGTGTCCTTAGTGAATGTGCATGCCAATTATAGCCTGGGGAAACCCCTGACTAAACTGGAACTGACCCGTTTTCAGGGGCGCCGTAATGGGGTGAAAAGTTAGGACGATTCTAAGGGCCCGTGACTGACAGGGGCCCAAAAATATTAGAACTTAAGGATTTAAAACAAAAGTCAATACTTAATCTTTAATCAATACTCTCCATTAATAAAACATTGTATCAAACGTGAAACAAATAAAATTAATGGTTCATTTAAAAGTTTTCTGACAAAAAGTAACAATTTCAAAACTCTGTACACCCCCCTGTATTTAGAAGTAATGGTTTGGTCCGCTTTTCAAACAGCTCCGCATCTAGTGTTGCCACCCGTCCCGTTTTTCCCAGAATTGTTCTCTTTTTTCACCAGCACAATCTGTCCAGTTTTTTGGGGGGGAAATGCCAAAATCTCATTTGATTTCCTTCGTTCAGTAGTTAAGGCCGTTTCACACGGGCCGAGGCGTTTGTTGCGCAAACTAATTCTCAATGGAGAGGTGAGCGGGGCCGGGCAGAGAGAAGGCGCGTTCCGTTGTCAGGCGGCACGACAAGAGGGCAGGGGCGGTCTCAACGATCTCGGGGCCCGTTTCAAGTTCAAGACCCAGTGTGGGGGCCCCCACTTTTTTTTTTTTTTTTTTTTCTTTTTTAAATAAATAATGCTTGCTCCCTGCGAAAATAAAAAAAAAATATTGTGGAAACCATTTGGTTCATAGACGGATTATGAGATAATGGGCCCAGAGGGTGGATAGCTACTTTTTTATGAACAGTAAAGAATTCACACACAGAAAGCTTATTACTGCATGTGTGAGGGGGCCTTCAAGGCCCCTCATGAAGCCCCTAAGACAGAGCTAATACGTAATGCTTTTGTTTTGCACTTGCTTTTCTATTTTTCACCTACTAGTTGAGGGGCCATGATGATTTATTTCCTTATTTTAGGCGATTCCTTTTTTTAGACCCGGTTATTGACATGAATGACTGAGCTCTTTGACAATGCGACATTTAAAGTTATTATCAGTATTTCTGGCATAGCGCCCCCCTGAGCCCCTGGGACTGGTTGCATGCAATTTTATTCTCAAAGTGCACCAGATTGATGAATTTTACTTTAAAAGGTTGCATTTTTTCCTCCCCGGACCCCCCTACAAGGTCCAGGGTTCCCACTTCAGTCTCCTTGTATATCCTACTGTAAAAAGCACTGTAGGTGTTTATGGTTATTATAGGTCAGGGTTTCTCAACGGGTGCGGTACCGCCGCCCCCTGGGGGGCGTTCGTACAACCTAGGGGGGCGCTGGGACCAGGCTGGGACACGAGAGCTTTTTTTTTTTTTTTTTTTAATAAATATATTTTAAACTTTCTTAAAAATCTTATAAATCTTTTGACTGCAAAAATAGGTTACCTGAAATAAACAGCCTATTTTAACTTTTCATGTTTCTAACCCCTCGACCTCTTTTTAACTATTCTCTCCAATGTTCTGCGGTCTGCTGACTGTCACAGCCTTAGAAAAGAGAAGGCTCTGCAGACAGCCAATCAGAGGTCTTTGAGTCAGAACAACCAGCCAATCAAAGCCTTAGCGGCAGAGGAATCAGCCAATCACAGACTAGTATAATGACGTTTACTGATATTGCTAATGCTAATGCTAGCGCAGCGAGATTCAAACTTAAACTAACTATTGTCTCTGAGGTGGAGAAAACACAGAGTAATCAGCCAAAGCATGGAGTTAACTAACACACAAGCAGAACCATGTTAAAGACACAACCCTCATATGTTGGAGAGGGACAATATATTAAACGCTGTGCACCGCGAGAGGCTCACTGAAGCCCTGTACAGCAGCCCTATGACAGCAGCAAAGCACAGCTACGTCATGAGCGCTAGTTCGCGGGATAACAGTTCAACAACCAATGAAAACGTACACAATTCATTGTAACATATTCAACTTTAATAACATAACATAAACAAACATGGCGGATAGCAAGAAAAAGTGCCGGCAGTACAATGCCAATTACATTAGTTATGGATTTATCCCGTCACCGATGAACACCACTTTACCAATGCGCCTGCTCTGCGATCAGGTGTTCTCTAATGAGGCCATGAAACCCTCGCGACTACAGGAACATTTAGTGAAAAAAACATCCTGAAAAATTAACTAAAGATCCATCCTACTTTAAGTCTCTGAGGGATCAACATTCAAGACGGCCCATCAACTGTCTTTTCGCCCGGAACGTCAATCAAAGCGAAAGCGGGTTGGTGGCGTCCTACAACATCGCTTTATTAATTACTAAGTCTGGCTTACCGTTCAAGAACTCTGCAGCTTAGAATAATTCACATTCATTATTTTCTAAACGATTTTCTTACTGTATTTGTCTTCCCAAAGTAAAAATAATATTTATGCACCAAGAAATGTACTTAAATAGTTGCCTTGTCTGAACTAGTTTAACAGATGAATGTGCATTTAATACAGTATCTCTTTGGCTAATATATGTACATTTGTGTGTGTGTGTGTGTGTGTGTGTGTGTTTGTGTTTTTTTTTTTTTGGGGGGGGGGGGGTTGGGCAGCGCTAGAGTATCTCGGTAAGGTTAGGGGGGCGTTTGCTCAAAAAAGGTTGAGAACCACTGTTATAGGTCATTACACTGAACTGGTAGCCTAATAATGGCCGAGCCCTCTGCCCCAAACATCAAGTGTCCCTTTTCTTCCTAAATCCAAGGTGGCAACCCTATCCGCATCCCGTGCCACTATCGAGAGTGATTAACGGGGGATGATTGAATCATGTCTCAACGACAAAAGTCAGTATATCAAAAGCGAAAAGAGAGGAAAGAAAGAAAGATAGATGAATTAAAGGGCGACAGTATGTCTTTTTGATATTCATGTAGATGACGCAATTTGTTAATTTAAAGAGTTATATTACGTACATTGACACCACAATTGATGTTGAGATTTTTTTCATTTGAGAATTGAAAAAATAAAATGTGATTTTCACCATAAGAGATGGCCTGTAGCAGATTTGTTTTCCAGAATATTAGCCTTGCATCGTATAGAGAATTGTCTGCAGAATGTTGAACATTTGCACAGTGTTGTATTTTAACAGCTCAGTGTCAGTGTATTGTAGGCCTTTAGTATTGGACTTCAACATAGGTGCACGCCTGTATGAATAGAGTTATAGGTAGTTTAGGTATCTCGCCTGTATGAATAGAGTTATAGGTAGTTTAGGTATCTTAAGCTTCAATGGGTCTGTTGGGTTCTGGACGTTCCGTTACAGAACATTGCATTTGCTTGGCGTGGCCTGGTTGGGGGCCCAGAGTGATATCTTTTCATGGGGCCCAAAATCTCTGGCGGCACCCCTGCCTGTTGTGACCCACAATTAAATTACAGATGCAAAACTATTTCTGGCAAAAAATAGCTGTAAAAAAAGAAGAAGGATAAACTCAATTGGTTTTCCCTCAAAACATCTTCTCAATTCTAAGGGAAGTTACTGTAATATTAATATAGACTGCTTATGAACATGATATGGCACAACTTAGAATTGTCTCATGCAGACAGGGTCTGTACTCTAGAGAGTAATATTGTGCGTTGCACATATTGTAACTAGGGCTGTCAAACGATTAACATTTTTAATCAGATTAATCACAGGATTCTGTGGATTAATCACAATGAATTCTACCATTTGAAATAGGGCCGAAAAATTACCATTTTCTCTGTATATTGTTGTATGAATTGAAAGATAAAGGACGGAAGGTGAGTATATACATTTAAATGTAGTTTTTTTATTTATTGAAAATCCAAATGATGGTGTAAATACTGCAAATAAATTATAATCAACTAAAACATATGCTACCACACCATACTTCAATTTGGCTGTCTCTATTGCTATGTCTTTGAGCAAACTTAGGATATGTTATAGAATGGCATTTATTTGGTGAATCCATGGTTTTGCATCCCTGAATACAACCTGATTGCAGTTCACACGCGCATGTGTGTTTGCACGAGCGACCACGTTCTATGGGACTGTTCATTTGTAACAGAAAGCCAACGTTATGTTGATGTCACGTATTAATCACACACACCTCTGAAAACTGCTGACGTGTGTTTCCTCCCGTGGCAACTGCTGCCCGTGACACAGACGTGGCCGTTAGCAGCAGTTATAGGTCTGTGGTTAGCAGTTTAAAACACAGACTAGCGTGCTGCTATGTTTGGCCGCACGTAGCTACTGATCCTGGGTCAGCCACAACGTTAGAGTGACTGTAGTACAGAAATTAATCACCCTTCGTTAACGCGTTAATTTTGACAGCCCTAATTTTAACATGACTTTTTTCTTGCATACTGTCATCCACAATTATGAATATTTAATTTAAGTGTTGAACTTTTGGGTATGTATTTTCCCAACCAAAATGGTTACTGGCAAGTGTTTGCGCTAGTAGGCCTAAGTTGACTTTATTGACCGTTTTGGCTATGGCTATTTCTTGTAAGAGAAGTTGGATGTTGCTGATGAGATATTAAAGCCAACTGTAATGTTTACTACCTGTCAACTCTTTGTTTGATTAAAAGTCTATTGCTTGATTAAATTCAGGAAGCCTGAGCATGAGCCATGGGAGTCTGAGCCGCAGGCAGCTGGTGAGGTCGGTTTATTCTCGTGTCATGGATTTGTATAAACTCTGATATGTTACTTCACTTCCACCACAGGGGGCCATTTTGTTTACGAGTCAATCCAGTTGCCTAGCAGACCACCACATCTCGCAAGCTCTTTTCAACATGAGAGCTGTAACAGGCCAGAAGAAGTTTGTGTCGTGTGTAGAGCCCCAGAGAGGAAACAGCACTCTGGGGAACCACAGGCATCCATAAATATTCAAGCCCAGAGAAGTTTATAGAGTTTGTCGTAAAGGATTTATGGTGGGCTGCAGAAGTGGTCATGGGGAGGAGGGGGGTGCTATAGCTTATGAACCTTGTTTCAGACCGGGAGGGGTGTTGTGTGTGCCCCAGCTGCCTCAGAGAGCCAGGCGCTGATATTAAGATTCACTGATGCAAACATGACACCGCACCAGTGTGAAAGTAATTAAGTCTGGTGTTGTTTGGAGGGTTTAATATTCCTGTCCAGTTGTTGTGTCTTTGTGTTGGCCAATTTTATTTTGCTTTCTCTCTTGTGAGGAAACAATTTTGTGGATTGCCATCTGTTTAGTGGTTTAAGGGGTTTGGAGAAAAATGAGTTGTCAAGTCTACTCTGTTAACATTAATTTATGTGGTCCACATCATCTAACATGTGCTGACTTTAAACTATGCAACAACAAAAACAGTAACATTGACCTATCTCTTTCTAGCTGGGTGAAAGTGAAAAAGAGGAATACACACATTTAAATAAGCAAGGACAGATAAATACAGGCCTCAACTTCGCACTTTTTTTTCTGTGAGGTTAGAAAAAGAGGAACATGTATGCATGTTAGTCAACTTGAATTTTCAGCTCTTGCTTTTGTAGTTTTTTTGTGTGAAAATGAAACGGCTCTTAACTTTTGGGGAACATCATGGGTTTGGGTCAGCACATTTGTCTTTCACAACCTGCTGGCCGGATGCCTGTCTGTACTCACCACAACCACATGATGCTTAAACCAAGCCAACGTAATGTGACTACTTAATTTTGCATTTCACACCTACGGTTTTTTCTCATCTGTCTACTTCCCCCTGCGCATGTCATTTATTATGTCCTTCAACTCCTCTCATCACCCTCCTTTTTGCCTTGTTTTCAATGACGATTCTGTTGATCTGAGACCCTTTGCGACGGATTGGTACCCTTGAACCCATAGGCATTCATTATGGTACCCTAACCAACTTTTGATTGTGGAAACGCGACAACATTACGTTCCGTACCAAACCAAACTGGACAGTAGCACTCAGTGGAAACAAGGCTTTAGTAGATCCCTCTCCTCCACTTCGTTTTTTGCCTTCTCCTTTATTTCTTCTTTCCATGAGGCTCAACTTTTCAGTTATTTCCAGAGGTCTCTTGGTGCCTCCTCAGCCTCCCTCATTTCCTTTTTGTAACCTTCCTGCAGCTGTGTCATTTCAGCACAATTCTGGGCCACATAATCAAGCTTTGTTGCGACAACACTTTTTCCCTCAAAAACACACCACACTACACCAAAAGTACTAAGTAAAGGTCACATGACGCCTTTATCTCCAAAAACATTTTCTCTGTTTGTCATACTTCTGAAAGCTTTATTTTTGATTGCAGAGTGCTACCTGGCAATTCTGGTTATACAGAGTGCTGTTACCGTCTAGGTGAATGGTGGGCAATTTAGAAAATCAACTCTCTCTTAGACACTGAATGCAGATTTTAATGACCCATTTTTTCAGTTTGTCAATTCTAAGACACTTACTTAAAGGCCCTGGTAACCCAAATCCACTAAATCCTTGTAACTATGTTATTTGGGGGGTAAAATCAGTGCTAATATGTATATGAAAGGTTTTAGGAATAGCTGCCAACCCCCCGCAAACATACTGTCGTGTCAGTTGGTCGAGCATTTGAAAAATCCTGATTCGAATGTTGCCTCAGTTTAGAGCGAGCTATATCTTGGGACGTCACGCGAAGGATCTCTGTTCTAAAATGCATTGAGACGGCCATTTGAAAATTTCTGATTCGAACTTTGGCTTACGTCAATATCTTGGGACGTCACACGTTCTAAAAAACAAATATATTCAATATCTCTGGAGCCGCGCAAGAGATACAGACAGTCTCTTTGCGCCTGAGCATACACTCACAGCCCCGTCTGAGCGAAGCAGCGCGCACCCCGGTGAAACACTGTGATGGTAACGTTCACAGTGACACCCCGCCGAGCCGCCGTGCAGAAAAACTATGTGGTTTAAGACTAAATGATCACCGGGGATTCCTGAACGTTAATGTTGTAGAGGGGACAGGCTTTCACGATCCGATTGTGTCCCGAGACCTGAGAGACATGTCTCCAAATTGCGCAGAAAAGCCACTGTCGATCGCTGCGCCGATTCATGCCTCTGACACGTCGACTCGCAACAAAAAAAAGTCAAGGCTTTGAATTCAGTGCTGGGGATGTGGAGATCTTTGGCCATTTCCCGTGCCTCTTTTTCCGCTCGACTCATCGTTCTCTATCCAGGCGCACACACCTCTGTCCGGCCGCATCTGAGTGCGCAGCTCGTGCTCCACCCGAAAATAAATAAATAAACACAAGTTGGACACAAGCCCAGCTGATGATCGCTCTGGTAACGGTCAGTCCATAACTGGATGCTGAATATTAGACCCCGAATATAAAACAACACGACTTTTTACGACATATTCCCAGGGGGAAACCCCGTTTTATAATCGGCCCAATACGGCATGTGTCACTGCTGCATGTAACAATATTGCATTGGTGATGCATTTTTTTTTTATCAATGTAGCGAGTTATCCCTTCTGAGAATATGTTTCTGCGGCTGCCTGTAGCGTAGGCTACTTCAACAGCGGGTCTCCACACTGTTGATCGTCTGGACAACGTTAGCCTGCATGCTTAGGATCCAACTGGCCGGCTGGTTTGAACTCATTTGATTGTCTTTTTTTATATTTTACTCCCTGTGCTCTTAATTCAAACCGCATATCGCATCAGCTCACGTGATGAGAAACATAACCAGACTCCGTTTTCTCTCTCTCTCTCTCTATATATATTATTCCCACTCCTATCCTCAAAAACATTTAAAAATGCATATGTCTAAAATAGATAGCAGATTTTTTTGCAAGTTAAATGGGAAATAAACTAATAAGATATAACAATAAATATGAGACAGAGATATTTTTTATATATTTTCATTGTGACACTGCGCTCTCAGCTGTGCCAAAGCATTCACCGTTGCTAGGGAAACCAGCTACCGTCGCAACCCGTGCAGCAGTGTGAACTGCCAGTCAGGCTCGTTGTGAGCATGTGCAGCATTCTCAAGTTTGCGTCTCATTGTGTGGTGAATCTTTTGTCTGAACTGGGTTAAACCTGCTCAGCACCGTGAGTGAGAGAACGTTCCCTTACAGAACGTTGTTGGCCACGCCCACACCACCCTGCAAAATGTTCTAGACAGCAAAAAAGCAGTTTTTTAGACTAAATTTTATAATATTTATGAAAATACATTTTTAATTGGATGACTGTAAACAGCTTATAGAGAAACCCAACATTAATGTCATATATTTATGTCTGTGGGTTGCCAGAGCCTTTAAGGGTTACTCAGGTAAGTGGTTGCTGTAGTAGTGGTAAGTAGTTGCAAGCAGTGTTTCTTTAATGATGTGCTTTATGCTGTATATGTATTAATGTTCATCTATTCTGTCCATAAATAATCGCTAAATGGTTTTGTTGGAAAGAAAATCTCTATTCAATCAATCAATCAATCAATCAATCAATCAATCAATCAATCAATCAATCAAACTTTATTTATATAGCACTTTTCATACAATCAAATGTAACACAAAGTGCTTAATACAACTCCCCCCCACATCCCCCACCCAGAGATATGCATACATGCAAAAACATTCCCCCTCCCACCCATACATACCCCAAAATAAGAAATTCATTAAAAACAGGAAGGAAACTGCGCTGAGGAAACGCCATCATCAGAGAGAAAACACTAGAGACTGTAAAACTAAAACAATTCAAAATAAGGAGATAAAATAAATAAGAGCTCTTTATAGCGATTAATAAAAACATTAAAAATAAAAATGATAGATAAAAAATAAATAAAATTACATAGGATAGAAATGAATAAAATTAGAATTAAAAATAGTGATAATAATAATTAATAAATAAAATAACTAATAAAAGTAGTTATAAAAAGTAAATAAAAGCAGGCTACATATATAAATAACATAGGCTATAAAAGATATAAAATAATTAAATAAATAATGAAATAACTGAATAAAAAGTTGCTTAATTAAAAAGCCTGACTAAAAAGGTAAGTTTTTAGTTTGCCCTTAAAAATATCAACACTCTCTGCGGCCCTCAGGTTATCAGGCAGGGTGTTCCACAGACGTGGGGCGTATTACCCATTACCATATCCTCGTCTCCACAATAGCCTCTTAACATGACTTGTTCTGTGTTTTGATAGCAAATTTACATTTTGTAGAAACCACCTAGATGGTTACCTAGATTACCGTCAATTGACTAATCTTTTCCGTGACTATTCTTTTTACCATATAATCTATACATGTATGTTTTTAAATACTCAAACAATACACAAACGTTATAGGTTATGTGTCTTTATCTGTGTGGGCGCTCTTGAGCTGTTACTTTAAATGTGAACATAGGGATGCACCGATCCACTATTTTTAGTTCCGATCCGATATCTGGGTTTTTGATATCGGCCGATATGATATCATAATCATTATACATTTCTTTGTGGTGGTGATGTTGTTATGTGTACGGCTAGGAAGTGGTGTTCTCTCTCCCTCCACCGAACATCGGTGCCTGCTTGCTTGGTTTGCTCTCTCTTTCATAGTTAGAATAATTTAATAAGAAAAAATTAAAAATAAAGAAATTCAAAAAAATAAAAATGGATATCGGAGTTGTCAGTCCGACATCCGATATTGTATCGGATCTGCCCAATCCCTTAATATCGATCTACTATTACCGCTCCAATGAAGGAAAAAAAATCCCAAATGATTAGTTTTCTTAGGTGAGCTCTAAGTGTGAACACAAATGTGCAAGTTATTCAATGCAGACTTTATGCAGACTTTAAACGGGTTGCCCCCTAGTCCTAGGTCTTCCAGCGTAAGGCTGGCACTCATTACTTCCAGTCTTATCATCTTGATATGATGCAGGGGAAGTGTCTTTTGTTTTTGTGAACCACATGTGTGGGAGTATGTGTGTACCGGTAAGTGTTTGTACCTGTCCACTTGTGATGTTTGCTTACTTGCCAATTTGGTAAAAGCGAGCATCAGAATCAAATAATTTCTTACACAGGAGAGGTAACCAGTATTGATTAAAGCGGCTACGAGTAACATTTAAATATCTTTTAAACAGCCTCATGTTTCCTCTCATAATCATAAATGACCTTTAACAGCAAACGAGACCATCAGTGCAAAGAAATACGTTTTTATATAGTTTTTATTGCTGCATTTGATCTGGTCGTCTGATTTTCGGTTCACGCGTGCATGCTCCATGGTCACATATCCATATTGGTCACAGATTTCAGTGTGGCGCAGGAACGTGAATTGAGAAGCCTCAGGAGGGAAGGGGAGCGGGAGGCTTGTTTGAGACAGTTGTTTGTCGTCATAATGACTGATAACGGGGCTGAACCATCAAAGAAAAAAAGAAAATGCAATGAAGAAAAGCTAAAAGGGAGAGTGATAGTCGGGCGGGAGGGCGTTGCCAAGCAACGTATACACAATTTCACGCAGCGAAACTAGACTGCAGTGTTTACTCCTAAATGAATGAGCGGTAGCCTACTAAAACAAAGTTTACTTTGCCTCACCAGCATCATCAGATGACCATTATTCATCGGAAATAGTCATTATTTACAACATAAACACATTACCTCATCGTGATCCATACTAACTGCCGTCTCTCGTTCATTCGCTTTGTGTGAGGACACGGGGACTCGTTCAGCTCCGTGAGAGGTGACAATGCATCAACTCATTGCAATCAGGTGTGTTTAGCACTTACTGGCATTAGTTGATGCTGTGTCACCCATAGACTCACGGAGCCGAAAAGAGTCCGGTGCCCTCACACTTTCAACACACGGACACGCACCATATTGCTTCCTGATTATTTGAATCTTGCGCTCCCTGCACGAGCTACAAAACAGCTTCACGACAGCTGGCGTCGTAATAATACTACCGCTTTTGTTCAAAGGTGTCGCCAACGTGCCGACTTACTCGTAGTAGCTTTAAGGGGAACTGTAGAATCTTAATGTGTTAGTATTATGCACAGCAAATGCCCCTTAGCAACCTTAGCAAAAGGGATTTTAGACTGCCGTGTGAAAGGTCTCCAAGCTGATTATTAGTAAATAATAATAATAATAATAATACATTTTATTTGAGGGCGCCTTTCATGGCACTCAAGGTCACCTTACAGGGCAGTATTTAAAAAACCAAATCAACAATCATAAACACAAGAACAAGATACATTGAAACTAGGGATGGGCATTTTAAGAAATTCAATTGATCGATCATCGGGAAAATTAACGAGCAATTATCGAGTAATCGTTATCTTTTTTTACATATTAAAAAATGCCAACAGAACATCCAAAATACAGCGTTTTTACCATAGACTGTATACAAGAGGTTTTTACTCAATTACATCTTTATTCCAAGATATTCTAGGCAAACAACAATCTATTAAGACAAGGCAACTTTTTAAAATAAAATAATAATAAAATGCGGCGCTGGTTAAAGCCCGAGGCTATGAGCCAACAAGGAGCCAATGCTACGATACCTTTAAAGTTTAAACACATCTGCGCCTCCTAAGATGCTGCCAAAGACTGCATAAGGGCACGGCACGTTTCCCTGAGTGATAAAGGACCTAACGTTACTTCATCTAATCATCATCTAAAATGTGCAAATTAGTTCCCTGATGATGAAGGCGAAGTAGGAAAGCATAGATGCTAAAGTTAGCCGCTAATGCTAGCGGCGCTAACGTCACACAGGGTCGGATGTAGGCTTCAATGTACAAGTGGTACCTAATTCGGTTTGTTTAAGTGTTGTACTTATACAAGGTTTCACAATGCTTAATTAACTTAATTATTTTCGGTTCTAAAGCTGTCCGGTCCGATGCCAAACTTCTCCTTAACTTCTTCCTGTTTATGTTTTGACATTACGGCAGCTCGCTCTGCCTGAGCCTGTTCTGTTGTCTCCTGCTACTAGTTAAGTATCTCCCCCTGCTGGTAGAATGTTTAATTGCTGCCTATACAGTCTTTGGTGCTGCCACATAGTGAAACTCATTGCTGTGCTGCCGGACTCACACTGGCTATATGATCGATATAACGGCTATATGATCGATATAACGGCTATATGATCGATAATAATTTCACGTGATCGACAATATTCTTAACGAGCAGACTCTTGAAATCAATGCGGGTTTTGACCGGGAGCCAGTGAAGCTGCTGAAGGACAGGAGTGATGTGATTAATGGAGGGGGTTCTGGTGATGATGCGGGCGGCAGAGTTCTGGACCAGTTGAAGCTTACGGATGGACTTGAGGGGGGGAAACCAAAGAGGAGGGAGTTACAGTAATCGATGCGGGAAGTGACCAGGGTGTGAACAAGGATGGCTGTGCTATGGGGTGTAAGGGATGGGCGGAGGCGGTTGATGTTGCGTAGATGGTAATAGGCAGACCTGGTGATGTTATTAATGTGAGCTTGGAATGATAAAGTGCTGTCGAGGATGACACCCAGACTCTTAAAACTCTTTAGTAAAGCTAATAGGAGTAACTAGAAGCCTTTCCTCGTCTGTGTCATTGGTTCATCCTACACAAACCCTTGGTGACTGCGCAGGAGTACTGACAGTAGGCTTTCTCTGCTTTTAATCAGTTATTTTGTTTAGTCTGGCAGCCCACGGGTGAAAATAAGATATTTTATGTTTTGTTGTCTGTTTTTCCTTCACCCACTCCTCTGTCACTTTTTTCACACTACGTGGTACCAATTATGCACGTATACAAATGTGCACCCACACACTCTTTCTCTCTCACACACACACACACACGCACGCACGCACGCACACACACACACACACACACACACACACAAAACAGACAGGCACACAACCATAGAAGGGAAAATCAGGCAAACCACCCTCATGAATTCTTATTAGAGCAAGATTTCTGAAATGGCAGTCCTTGCTTTCCGATGTCAATCATCACACATTATGCCAGTGGCGATAAAAGCATTTATTTTCCATCTGGCTCGTGGTCCAATTACTCCTGCATTTTACTGCACACACAGTGATAGTTCCCAGGCTGGATTTACATTTCCTCCAAAGATGCACTCACTTGTTCCTGTTTATATCTTCATGTCCAGCTCTCACCCCCTGCTCATGGACATATATATATTTGGGCTTTCTAAAATAATCTGATTAGTAGATATTTGCATGTAGAAATGCTAAAAAGTGAGCACTTAATATGGACTAATATATAGTATTACCCAGGGGGCAAAGTGATTGTATGGACATGGAGCGTTGTAAAAGGTTGTTCACCAAAAATGACATCTAGGACCTTCCACGATCACAACCTTGTCAACAAGCTGCTGGTAAACTACAGTAGGCCGACATAGCAAATCAGATCCACTGTTTAAGTGAATGGGGATGGGCTGATGGGGAATTTTTTTAAACTTATAGATATCATTATGAGACTTTGCCAGTTGATTACTGACATTAAAACAAAAACGTTTTGTGTTACAGTATTTTCTAAAATGTTTAAATAAATATGAAAAATCATCAATATCTTACTAATGATACGTAAATTTGCATATCTGCAAAGCACCAAAATCTAGATGTAGAAAGAAAACAAAGACAATTTGTTTTTAAATTTTGAAAACAAAACAAGTGTCCAACTGCCTGAAGCCTTTCCTAATCACAGTTCAAATTTGATCAATAACCCATAGAAAATAAATTTTTTACACAGTTACATTTGATGTGCCATGGACCAAAAGTGTCCTTTTGGAGTCTCCAGCTGGTATTTTAGGAAACGGCTAGACATTCCCTTGGAAAAAAACAGTATAAAAAATTAATTTTCTATGGGTTATTGATCAAATTTGAACTGTGATTAGGAAAGGCTTTAGGCAGTTGGACACTTGTTTTGTTTTCAAAATTTAAAAATAAATTGACTTTGTTTTTGTCCAACATCTAGATTTTGGGGCTTTGCATCATTAGTTAACGCATCATTAGTAAGATATTGATGATTTTTCATATTTATTCAAACCTTTTGGAAAATACTGTAATACAAAAAGTTGTTGTTTTAATGCCAATAATCAACTTGCAAAGTCTCATAATGATATCTATAAGTTCAAAAAATTCCCCATTAGCCCATCCCCATTCACCCCCATTCACTTAAACAGTGGTTCTGATTTGCTAGGTCGGCCTGCTGTAGCTTTCCAGCAGCTTGTTGACAAGGTTATCCACCCAGGTTGTGATCGTGGAAGGTACTAGATGTCATTTTTGGTGAACAACCTTTTACAACGCTCCATGTCCATAAAATCACTTTGCCCCCTGGGTAGTTACCAATAAATCTTGGTGCTGTGTCCTATTTGATGTATTGAGTCTATTTTTTATACATTGTACTATGGATCTTCATGTGTCCTGAATAAAATCATATATATATATATATATATATATTTCAACAAGCAATTAAGGTTTCTAATAAGGCTGCTTCCTACAAGAAGCTGAATCAATTAGTTATCAGACAAGAAGACCTTTCTCTTTCTCAGAAATCTTTTAAAGTTGGTGAATAAGAAAGGGCCTGTGTACACGTTCTGTCTGTGTAATACCTTTAATTCTGTCGGCCTCTATCTGTCTGAATGTCCATCAATGAATCAACATTACATCTGTCATGTTAGTCGGTTTTTCAGACGATATATTTATAGAGATTTCCTGAGGCTTTCTTTTTGCATGTTGGATTTGTCTTACGATGCCGTCAGGTGCTGCCAAAGTGTTACTGGGTGACAGCTGGCTGAGCATTATGTTATGGACTGTCTGATGGCATTTGTCAGTATTTACTGACAAAGGTGAACAAAGACTTCTCTTCGCCTTCTGACTGTGACTCAATGTTGACAAAGTTACACAAAGTTCATATTTTCTTTTTTTTCAGAGCGTGACCAGGGCCCAGCAGGACATATAAAGACTGTGGCAGGTTGTCATTGTTTGGGCATTTCCATGTGGATGCCAGAGGACAACCTCCCAGATGTGTTCAGGTGAATTTTTTATGTTCTTCCTCCCTGTCTTTCTCATTTCTTCCTCTATCATACACAACAGCACTTTTTTTCAGCTTTTTTACAGTGTCTTAACATTGAACAGCTTTACAGCTTAAAGGATTGGATTTAAGTACATTGCTTACAGAGATAAAAAAACAAACAAACTCGGAACCGGACTCTGAAACGTGGAAATTCAGCATCTGGCCAGCAAGTTATAAAATAAGAAAACTCACAAGAATTTAACGCATAATATGTAATATTTAGCTGATTGGGGGCTCACGATCAAAACAATAACAAAACATGGTGTTTGATGATCCCATGAATTTGCCTGGGATCATGGGAATAGCTTTGGAGATAGAATGACGGAGGGAAGGCATATTTGGGCTACTTCACAATGGTTCAAACAAAACCAAACAATACAATGCTAAGAAGCTACCACTTCTTCCTTTTCTTTATTGCGCAGTTGTTTAGTGACTTCCTTCCCCGGTATTGTCTGGTCTTCCCAGTGTTTCACCAGTCAATGGTTTACCCGGGATTTTCAGGAAGAAGAGGGGTGAGTGAAATGATTCGTTACTCTATAAAATTAATGATTTCTCTGATTTTGAACTTTGATGGAAACATTTGTGATGTTTTCAGTACACAACTCAACAATATATGTATAACATTGGTTATGTCAGAGTTTAATACTAAATCAATATATTATATATTTCCCCTTTAAACAAAAATAATTTAAAAGTTTCTGTTGGCTCAGGCGATCTTCAGCTTAAGCTGTAATGTTTCTTTTTTACGTAGGGCTTAGATACATCAATATAAACACAGTGTATAAGAAGTAATGATAGACCTCATGACATCTCTGCTGCAACACTCTCTTGGCCAGAAGTCTACCAAGAGTACAGATCAATCTTACTACTATAATAGCAGGCGTGTCGACTACACTTAAAGGCCCTGGCAACCCAAATCCACTAAATCCTTGTAACTATGTTATTTGGGGGATAAAATCAGTGCTAATATGTATATGAAAGGTTTTAGGAATAGCTGCCAACCCCCCGCAAACATACTGTCATGTCAGTTGGTCGAGCATTTGAAAAATCCTGATTCGAATGTTGCCTCAGCTTAGAGCGAGCTATATCTTGGGACGTCACGCGAAGGATCTCTGTTCTAAAATGCATTGAGACGGCCATTTGAAAATGTCTGATTCGAACTTTGGCTTACGTCAATATCTTGGGACGTCACACGTTCTAAAAAACAAATATATACAATATCTCTGGAGCCGCGCAAGAGATACAGACAGTCTCTTTGCGCCTGAGCCTACACTCACAGCCCCGTCTGAGCGAAGCAGCGCGCACCCCGGTGAAACACTGTGATGGTAACGTTCACAGTGACACCTCGCCGAGCCGCCGTGCAGAAAAAGCCCAATACGGCATGTGTCACTGCTGCATGTAACAATATTGCATTGGTGATGCATTTTTTTTTTTTATCAATGTAGCGAGTTATTATTGAAGTGCAGACAGAGTTTTTTTTTGTCAGCACTCCCTTCTAAGAATATGTTTCTGCGGCTGCCTGTAGCGTAGGCTACTTCAACAGCGGGTCTCCACACTGTTGATCGTCTGGACAACGTTAGCATGCATGCTTAGGATCCAACTGGCCGGCTGGTTTGAACTCATTTGATTGTCTTATTTTATATTTTACTCCTTGTGCTCTTAATTCAAACCGCATATCGCATCAGCTCACGTGATGAGAAACATAATCAAACTCCGTTTTCTCTCTCTCTCTCTCTCTCTCTCTCTATTATTCCCACTCCTATCCTCAAAAACATTTAAAAATGCATATGTCTAAAATAGATAGCAGATTTTTTTGCAAGTTAAATGGGAAATAAACTAATAAGATAGGCCTATAACAATAAATATGAGACAGAGATATTTTTTATATATTTTCATTGTGACACTGACACCTGTTTCAATTAAATAGGTTGCGGTTGTAGTGGGAATACATATCCTACAACTAATTGCAAACCTATATAGGCCTAATAATAATAAGTTACTTTCTGCAAGTGATGTTGAGCTTGCGCTCTCAGCTGTGCCAAAGCATTCACCGTTGCTAAGGAAACCAGCTACCGTCGCAGCCCGTGCAGCAGTGTGAACTGCCAGTCAGGCTCGTTGTGAGCATGTGCAGCATTTTCAAGTTTGCGTCTCGTTGTGTGGTGAATCTTTTGTCTGAACTGGGTTTAACCTGCTCAGCACCGTGAGTGAGAGAACGTTCCCCTACAGAACGTTGTTGGCCACGCCCACACCACCCTGCAAAATGTTCTAGACAGCAAAAAAGCAGTTTTTCAGACTAAATTTTATAATATTTATGAAAATAAATTTTTAATTGGATGACTGTAAACAGCTTATAGAGAAACCCAACATTAATGTCATATATTTATGTCTGTGGGTTGCCAGAGCCTTTAATAGCCAGTTGTAGCAGTGTGCATGTGCGCGAATGCCAGTTGTAGCAGTGCGCAAGTGCCTCAGTGCACAAGACAGTGACAGTGCACGCCACCAGTGCAGGGGCAATAAAGTGCACGCAAGATAACGGCCCCACTGGTGCTGTGCGCAGTGACAGTGAAAAGAACTGGCCCCGCCCTGCATCTGACGCACCCAGCTGCTACTCTAACATACGCAGAAGACACAAGATACACGACTCAAGATAACAGCCCTGCAATCTCCCAGGTAGGCTAATAGGTTCTGTCTATCTATACACTGTGTTGTTAGCAGTGTTGGGAACGTTACTTTAAAAAGTACTTAGTTATAGTTACTCACTACTTGTTCCAAAAAGTAACAGAGTTAGTAACTGAATAACTTTGTAATAAAAGTAACTAGTTACCAGGGAAGGTAACTATTTGTGTTACTGTAAAAAAAAAGTTGCTATGTCAAAGAATTTGGATTTTTCTGAGCAGTTTTCACAAGTCAGTTAAAATGAGTAGAACAGACAGGTAGGCCTGATTGTACATAACCTTCGATATTTATTGCACATCAACAGACAGCAAGAGGTTTATCCTACACTTCAAGTATTTTGTTCTCAACAAAAGTAAACATTTAAACAACAAAAAGTGTGTTTAAATCTGTAGTCTTAATTAAATAAATCAAACTCCTAGGACAAAGGCTACTGTATTTCAAGTAGCCTATTTTCTTCTTGTTAACACTAGAACCACCACGGGGTCAATTTTACCCGTGCCGTTTTTTTAATGTTGAAGCCCAACACTCTTTGACCTTTCCTAAAATTGTGTTGTGATGCTCTCCCTGTGGTTAAATTGTGGCCGTGTCCGAACTGCCATACTAACGTCCTACTCATACTCATTTTGACTTCAATTTGAGTATGTGACGGTTGGGTATGCGAGTTTGGGTATGTGAGAAATTCCCGGATGAGTACTAACTTCCGGGAAGATTTTGGGTATGAATCGATTGTATACTTTTCCTACTCAACCGCCCCACAATGCACTGGGTCAATTCTACCCGCCCAGGAAAATGAAATATTTTCGAGCAAGTTGCTAGGCAACAACATTGTTTGGGGTTCCGCGATCTGACAGACGTACGTGCAGTCATTCATAAACTCTTACAATAGATAAGAGATGAAGATAAATACCTAACAACATTAGAGTCACTAAGTGAAATGAGTGAAGTGAGTCTGATAGTGGAGAGAGATTAGAACAGATCGCTGTTCCACACACCGCGGCTCGTCCAGCTCAACTCACAGACAGCTGAGTGCTGATGAGCCGGACAGAGAGCGTCGGAGGGATCCTCCGCCTCAAAATATAATTATTATAAAACAAGAGGTCTAAAACACAGATGATGAACACAGGACTTTAAAAATCTAGTTCAATATCTAACCTGTAGAGGGCGGTTATAAGCTTAACAGTGTCTAAACTGCCTGAATCTTATAAGAAGAAGAAGAAATTCTTCATTGCTTGAGTATACTTCAACTGAGAACGTTTCGACGCAGCTCGCATACACAATCGATCTTTGAGTAGAGAGTATGCAGTATATAGATGGTGAGTATGTAGGATGTAGGACGCTAGAATGGCAGTTCGGACACGGCCAAAGTCACAATTAATCTGACTCTTTCTGTATATTTTGACACAGTGGTTGTCTCTTTGTCCTCTTCCAGGTTAACATGGAGGAATGAATGTGTGCCTCTGGTCTCCCTGATCTCCACGGTGAAAGAGCGACGGTGTGGCCATACATCTGGCAGCAACTGAAGTCTTGGTACTTGTACTTTTACTTCAGTAAAGGATGTGAAAATTTCCTTCTCCACTGTTTAATCTGTACCTGGGTTCATCTTTAAGTCTACTTTATACCAGCAAAATAATTTTCATACTTAAGTACTTTTGATATAACATAATTTTCTACTTTTACTCAAGTGATATTTTAATTGGTGACTGCAAGAGTCAATTATCTGATATGATGATGATGTTGATACTTGAACACACAGCCAGGCAGGTGGAATTTGTTCTCACTACAGCTTCTTGGTACAGGTTCCAACTTTACATTGAACATTAAATATAGATACATACAGACAGCTAGACACATTACATAATACATGCATTCAGATTTTAGAATGTTAATTGCAGTGGGAATGAAACTGTTTTTGAACCGGGTTGTCCTGTAACGCCTCACAAAAGAAAGTAGCTGTAAGGCATAGTGTGCAGTAGGGGTGTAACGTTACACTTAAGTCACGGTTCGGTACGTACCTCGGTTTTGAAGTCACGGTACGGTACAGTACGGTACGGTTCATAGTTAACGGAGAATGAACAGCTTTAGAAGTCAGTAACTAGCTGACAGTATGTAACATACAAATAAAATGCATAACAAATATAAAAATGCTGCTGCAATTCTCCAATAAATAAAGTACTTTAAACTAAACTTTAAAGTACTTTACTATTAAATACTAGTGTAGGCGCAGCATAAACTAAAATTGCAATGAATAAATATACAGTGTTCAGGGGTTGACACTAAGGTTTCAAATGCACTTGCCCCTATAGGGAAAGTACAGGTAATGTTTTACTTGCCCGAATGTTGTGTTCACTTGCCCAAAAATAAATAAAAAAACTGTTTAACAATGATATATACAGTTTAGGCCAGGGGTTGACACTAAGGTTTCAAATGCACTTGCCCATAGGGCAAGTACAGGTAATGTTTTACTTGCCCGAATGTTGTGTTCACTTGCCCAAAAAAAACAAAAAAACTGTTAAACAATGATATATACAGTATAGGCTAATTGAATTATACATTTTAGCGATCTCTTATCTCTTAAATGCAAACACTGCTTACTAGTCTCATCCTGAACACATAAAACGAACAACAATCCATATAAGC
Organism: Hyperoplus lanceolatus; assembly: GCA_026929865.2. Classification (NCBI taxonomy): domain Eukaryota; kingdom Metazoa; phylum Chordata; class Actinopteri; order Uranoscopiformes; family Ammodytidae; genus Hyperoplus; species Hyperoplus lanceolatus. The sequence continues at coordinate 16,030,037 of CM049395.1, forward strand.
CTATATATCATGACATCACACAACACCAAGTGCTTGGTCCTGCTGCAGCATTGTGAAAGGGCCTCTTTTTGCCATGCACCTTGCCCAGGGGCTCAGAAAACTCAGTCTAGCTCAGAGTCAAGCTGAATGTTAGCTTCCACAGAAAAATTTTACTTATTTTACTTATTTTACTTATTTAAAACGGTCACATTGTGCCAAAAAGTGATCGTGTGCCATAAAATGATTAAAGTCCACCATGTTAAAGCTATTGCCCATTTACACCGTAAGTAGGGAGGGCGATCATTCAATTCTATTCATACTGATATCATTATAAAGACTCCACAATCCAAATCTTTATCGATACTAATAAAACTATATTATTACACGTGTTCGTTTCTTAAGAGGAAGAGAGGATGCAAAAATGTTGGAGGAGACGAGGGTAAAAAATTACAATGGATGGTTTAATGAAAAAATGATGTCGGCAGGTTACAGCTTATGCAGTAGTCAGATAGACAAAACGAGCAGCAAAAAGAAGTAAGTTTCTCCGGACATTCAGTTGATATTTAAACAAGTTCAGTTATACATGTTATTGGATGGTTTAGCTTGTCGTTCATCAAAATCATCCAATCTTCTGGCTCCTGGCTGAAGAACCTGCCCTATGCGGAAGCCCTACGCTATCTTGCCGATGTCCTTGATGGAATAATGTATCCTATCTGCTGCTAAAACTGCAGGTGTGAGCTTTACAGAGGCCCATTGTGGAAAAAGGATACATCTTTGGCCTCAATGTTTTGGGAACTGCATAGAGAATTTCTACAATACTGTGTTCTCTGCTCTTTCCAGCAAACAGGAGTTGTTAACGACGTATAGAGTTTTACGACTTTCTACATAACATACTATCTATGTGCTCAATTGTTAGTTAGATTATACAAGTTACAGAAGAGTAAATGCATTAATGATGGGGGGTATATACTTCATTAATTATTGGAAATTAGAATTCTAACAATACCTTTCTATTATTTTGTTTAAAGAGAACTGGTATTATTGCTTTAATTGCTTATAAGATGAGCAGAGCTCAGGATAGGACTTTAAGCAGGTCATAATTCCATATTTAGGCCTACTATTTAGTTTATATTGCTGGGAAGTTTTTTTACCCAAACTGTAGGCTATTATTCAAGCTTCCCGCGAAAAACTACAATTTCTAATTTTCTTGATGTTACATTTGAACACATCATGATGTCATTTTATTGACCTTTGCCTAATAATCATTTTACTGAGCCGACCTGAACACATCACATTTGAACCGTTTGTGATTTTTTTTTAGCTAACTAGGGCTTATCCTGCAGATTTTAATATCTGATCTGATTTTTTAACTGCGGGACTTGCTACAGAGTCTCTCGTTTGTTGAATGAATGATGAGACGGTGCCGAGCCCGTCTGCAGCGGCAGCGGCTCAGCAGACAAGAGTTTTTTTTTTTTTTTTTTTTGGGAGACGGAGTTTTTTCAAGACAGTCGAAGGTAGAACACTTTTACAGTCCATGATGCGGTCCAGCGATGGAATAATACCAGTGGTGTAGTGGTGCCTGGAGAAGTGGGTATACTCTAAATTGTACTGCGCGCGCAGCCGCTTTTGCCGGTCCTATATTTCCCATAATTGCGCTGCCTCACAGCCCCTCGCGAGTAGTGGTCCAACACAGGCCTAATGCATGAATATAAGATATATTCAAGATGAGGCAAAAATGGTGTTTCAGTCAGAGATTAGTTTATTTTTAACAAACTGATTTAAAAAAAAATAAAATAAAAAGCATTCACAAACCAACTTTAGGAAAGATTGCTCTGGGTGTACTGCAGCAAACTGATTTTTAAACATCATGTAACAGTATGATATTATTTATCATACTGTGGCAACGCAGCTTTGTTCATATTTCACCTTAAATAAAAAACACATCCTCTTCCACACATCAAAAATGCACAGTCCTAAAACTGAAAATGAAATAAATTATTTGGTTTCTATAGCTGAATACTATTTATAAACATCAGGCATAGTACCTGTTAACAGATAAATCATCATAAATAACCTAATTCAAAGAATCCAACAACATGTTCAAAACAATATACGTAGAATATAAACAACAAATCCAAATTGAAGCATGCTAAACAATAAAATTCACATCAATAGTAACAATAGTATTCACATCTGTATGTATGTAGTGAACACACACACACACACACACACACACACACACTGTAATAAACAAATATTTTCACATGTCAACTGTTATAGAAGCTGCCAAACTAACAACCTAAACTTACGCACTTTTTTGTTTTTATATCCTAACCAGGGGTTCTTGGACATAAAATCTTATTTTTGTTTGGCTGTCCACAGGTCTGGCCAGTCGTTATTGGTTGCTACAAAACACAACATGAGTGAATGAAATACAGGCTATAAATGTAACTATTTAATTACAATTAGCCTCCTGAATTCTGTTCAGTGACATATTTTCAGACAGACTCACGAAATGAATTGGAACGTACAAGTAGGCTAATGTTAGATGCCAAAACAATAGAGCAATTGAGGGATGAATATTATATTGAAAACAGGCTGTCTTGTGGTGAGGGATGCATTTTCTTGGGCCAGGTATATTTAACATTTTAAGTTTTCATTGTTTTAATATATGTTATTAACATAATTTACAAGGTCCCTGCTGCTAAAGTGCTCACCGTGGTTGACGTCTTTATATAAAGTTGTAGTCGAAGGAGCAGCGGCATCACTTTCTGCATCGACATCCTTTCCGACTCCGACTGGGCTGGGACTGGGAGATGGAGCAGGTGCCGGTGCTGGGCTGCTTGCTAACAGCAACGGCGATGTAGCAACGCATGCTTTTTTATTCACAAAGCAGATTTTTGTCTGGCTAGTTCGCTTCATATCTTATTTTATCATGCTTCGCGTCATAGGAAACAAAATGTGCTCGGAAGCGCTTCGACCAGCATTTATCCGCCAGGAGAAAAAAACGCCTGTTATTAACAAAAATTGTTTCGAGCAATCTAATTGGTCGAGAGAGCGTAGCTGGCAGAACGGCACAGCCATTAGGGGGGCATTCACTGTCCTGACTCCTGACACACAGACACACGCAGTGGAAGTAAAGTGGAAATGAATGGAGGCGGCCATTAGAAGTGGATATATATGCAATGTTGCCTAAAAAATAAGTGGTTATACGCCGTATACCTGCGTATACCCTCCACTACGCGGCCGTTAGAAGTGGATATACGCAATGTCGCCTGAAAAATAAGTGGGTATACGCCGTATACCTGCGTATACCCTCCACTACACTACTGAATAATACGCTGAAGTAGGCCTAATTAGATGAAGATGACCCAACTCGATATTTAAAATTATATAATGTGACCTAGCCTACTGGACTCCATAGCGGTATCGATAAGCTCAAACGTCATTGATTTATGTGTTTTGAATATAGCGGAACCAGGTCCGTAGCCTAATAGAGTCGGCTTTCGGAACGAAGACAGCGAAACTGCGCGCACACAGGCTGTGTGTGTGTGTGTGTGTGTGTGTGTGTGTGTGTGTGTGTGTGTGTGTGTGTGTGTGTGTGTGTGAGAGATCGAGTGCGAAAGAGCGACCGTGATGCTGCTGGCTGCAGCGCGCAGCTGCTGAATTGCGAATATAGCCGATCTATTTTGTGTAAGTTAGCGGAAAAAAAATGTTTTCCAGACTGTAAAACACATGAATACATAGCCTAGACTACAGACAAACCCTCTAAGATCCACTTGCCCGTTCGGGCAACCAAGAATCTCAACTTGTCCAAACATTATTTTCAGTTGCCCCGGGCAAGCGGGCAACCGTTAGTGTCAACCACTGCAGTGTTAATGCTCAGCAGGGTCTGTAAACTGGTATGTAAACAAAGGGTATGTCATCTTTAAGGGTCTTTTTGACTTTAAAAAAAGAAAATATTGCTGCAGCTCTCTTAAGCTGTTATAAAAATAGCAGCATTAATTAAATGACAGCTTATGTTGTTATAAATTTCTTTGTAAATCTGTGCGATGACAATAAAGGCATTTTGAATCAGACTCCTGACCCACTAGAGCAGGGGTGGCCACTGTTTTTCAGCTTGTGAGCTACTTTTAAAATGACCAAGTCAAAGTGAGCTACCACCTACTATTAGGGGTCAAAAGTCACGGTTCGGTACGTACCTCGGTTTTTAAGTCACGCTTCTGTTCTGTACGGTACGGTTCTCAGTTAAGAGGAACATGCAGAATTGCAGCCTAAAGGTATTTTCCAGTATAGAAAAGAGAAAACTGCTGCATACAACCAAAGTCTCCAATAAATAAAATACTTCTTAAATAAAAGTGAAAGTCCTTCTTCACGGCAACACTTTCCTTGCACATAAAACAGATACATTCCCCCTCTTGTTAAATACCATTGATACACCCAGTGTTTTCTGCTATTGCGTCCAATGTCCAGCAGGGTGAAAATAGTAGCCAGCCGAGATCCCGCCCCTCCAAGGGGGGTCCGGGGGTATGCCCCCCCAGGAGATTTTTTTAAGTTTTTAAAGTGAAATGCATGAATCTGGTGCACTTTGATAGAGAAATTAAGAATTTTGCATGAAAAAAATGGAGACACTGTGTCAGATGAATTAGAAGGTATTGGAGAAAGACACATGGATTTTCCATAATAATATTAATTTAAAATAAAATACTATGCAGGGTCCTCTGGGATGGGCTTGTTGCTCTTTTTCTTTTATGGGACATATTTCTCTGTAATATAATGAGTGCATTTCAATTATTTAAAAATTAAAAGGGCCATATTACATTATATTTTTAAAATGTGCCACGGGCCAATAAAAAGCGGGCCCGCGGGCCGTAGTTTGGACACCCCTGCACTAGAATATGTGGTGGTCTGTTTGTCTGAACAGTCTTCCTCTCTCTGGCTGTATTTTACATAGTAGAATGTGTAACAGTGCAGAAGCCTCTCCACTTGTACACATGTACTGTATGTCAAATTAGAAAGTGGTGTCCTCTCTCCCTCCACCGAACTTCGGCGCATGCTCGCACGGCTCGTTCACTCTTTCATAGTAAAAAAAAAAAAAATACCCACACTACCCTCGCGATCGACCTAGTGGCCACCCCTGCACTAGAGGTTTAGAGTGTGCAACACACCCGTGGAAACTCTAGTTAAAATTAATGTAGGTTAACAGGTAGCATATCATTTTCTTGAATACAGCTGTCTGCTACAGCTGAGTGTGAACCAGTAAAGTTGTGGGCTCCAAAACCAAAGAATTGTTGATTGGAACTGCATGCTCTTATTTGGGTTTGTCCTTTGAGTGACACCTAGTCATTTATTTTAGCAAAACTTTAACAGCCCACCTGAAGTATGTACAACCTTTTATATTTTACTTTGTGAAACAGTTGCACGTGCATGCCTAGAAGCCAACCCTGACTAACATTGCGATCAAGGGTGGTATTTTAATACTTCCAATGTTGCATGAGAAAGCAAGCCCACTTTTAGGCAATTATGTGCACTTCAGTCCTGCAGAAATAATTAATTTGAGGGTGGAAATGTCTCATTTCTGCACACACATTTTCCAAAAATTTTAAACTTGATACAGATGGGTAGCATACAGCAATTGGCATTGTTCATGGATGTGTTGTAATAACACAACATCTCACAACTTCAGATCACCCTTTTGTCAAAGTTTTGCATCATAATCCCTGGTCCATCAGCACTCTCTGACCGTGAGTAAAGTCACATTTTCATGGTTATGCCAATAAATATGTCCGCCAATAAGCAGAACCATCTGTTAATGCAGCTAGTTGTGTGATGTTATATTTTTTAAATAAAAGTTCACATCAGCGATATGGAAAGTGGAGGATTCTTAATGATATCAGAAATAATATGTTCTCATTGGAAATCTACTCAGCAGCTGATGGAGCATTTTTTTTAGCTTAGGTAACTTGCCCACCCCTCCCTGACTGCACCAGGTCCCTTTGCAAAGTCTCACACTCATTATCCATTTATCTCAATATTTATCTGACAAGGGAGCAGGGAAGCGTCCAGGTCATCTTTAAAGATGAATAAAAGGTAGTGGAAAATACAAAATAAAGCCCTAAAAAGAAAGGAGCCGTAAAGTAGCAATTCTGTTTAATGTTTGAATGTGATACGGTTGACAGAATTATTAATCAGGAACTAAAGAAAATTCAGACCTTTGCTCTCAGCCGCCTCACTTAGAGTCTTTAGTTACCACCATTACATAGCAACTGAAGGTCGGGAGGTCTGCAACTAATTGGTTCTACAGGGTTCTGAATAACAATAAGCAGAGCCCAATTATAAAATCACTATGAGACACCACAGAGGAGTTAGAGAGAGACAGTGAGAAACAGAGGAAGGGAGGGATCATAAAAGAGTGAGAGAGAGTGACAAGGGACCTGCTGGACCAGCGATGGGAGAGAGGGACCACGAAGAAGAAAGACCGAAGTGAAGCTGTTTCATCACTTTTGCTGCCCTTTCTTCAGCAGCGAGCTATCAATAAAATGTATAAATCAGGGGTGGCATACATTTAAATAGAGGGCTGTGGAAAAACAGCCAAGGTCTCTGAAGATAGCTTCACCTCATTTGAAATTCCATTTGCATAAAAGATTCACGTTACACAGGGCGGATTTGATGGGAATCTTCTCTTTTTTATCCTATGTTCATTTATTAGTAATAGAGCCCTTTTTACATGGCGGGATCTGACACAAGCACTTTGAAATAAATCAGTGTCTCTTTAGAACAAGTGTCTCCTCCTTGTTGTTTTTTTACACTCTGTGTGGCGTGCACGTGTTGTAGTCTGTGCATGCATGTGTAACAGCGTATCTGTTATGGTGGAAGCATTAAGTGCACTGGTAGGTTTGTGTGCGTATTTGCAGAGGCTCTGTGTCTGTGCTGTGTTGCCTTTTTTATGTGAGAAGACAACTGCGGCCACCTGGCGGCTTTGTTCTTTCTGAGAAACAAAAGAACAACCACTCCCCAAATTAGCTGTTTGTTAGGTGGGCCGTGTAAGGTGGAACAACATCACCGCCCTCTGATTGGCTTTCACACACTCCACTGGGTATGAACTGACATGTCAGGCAGGAAACTATTACTCAATGTGTGGGTTTATGCAGTGTGAGGTTTACGAAAGCATGTCTTAATTTAAATGGCAACTTTGGGGCAACAGTAGGAGACTTTAACAGCTTGTGGCTGATTAAAGAGTTTGGAAATAATGTTAAACTTGTACTGAAAAACACGGGAGGTTCCTGTTTTTTTTGGAAGCAGAATAATGTCCCCAACAACTCTCTTTGGTTATTTGATTGATCTCCTGTGGAGTTAAGTAGGCACCGGATTATAGTAGTGATGATTCTCTCTCGTGTTTGTCTACTGAGACTCCTCAGAGTCTTCCTGGTATTAGAGTCAGCCTTTCAATCAACCTGGAGCAGAGGCCACATCTTGCTACCTCACCTCACCTCACCTCACTACTTATCAACGATTCTATCGGCAGTATTGACTCAGATGATCAAACAAAAGGCACAGACCCACGCCCATTACATTATTTGATCTTTGCTAGACCTTTAGGTAGTACATCAGATTTAATCAATGGATTGAGTTTACTCTAAAGAACCAAGTTTGGGCTAGGATTTGTTCTTCTTTTTTGACTATAATGATCAAATAATAGTATTTTAGTGTTCTCTAAAACCCATATTAAGGGGAATTTTTTTAAATCCATAGCTATATTAAAAAAACAAACAAATCTTTTTGCCTTCTTTATTCCCTTTTTTTTCTGTGCAGCATATAATAATCAGATATTTTTATATAATGCACGGGTTTTCACCAAAACCTACACATACTCAAATGTATCTTCAAATCATAAAGACTATTCTGCATTTTGCCCACTATGAACTAGAGGTGGAACTATTCATTAATTACTTAATCATTTGATTGACAGAAAATTATTCTGCAACGTTCTTGAATATAACTATACATATATATCTCTAGAAAAAAATCCAATTAAAACTGCGAGCAGTGATGACCGGGCCCTCGCACCTCCGTGCTGGACGCCGTCGGCCGGCCTCGGCGCTTCGGGCGACCGCGTGAGAGAAAGCGCCGCAGTCTCCTCCTCTTCGGAGCACGCGGCACAGTAATACCTGTCACCGGAAGTGTGGAAGTTGCCGCGACGCGCTTGATACGGATGCGAGGAAGTCCTCAGGCCTGGGCTCTTACCAGGCAGGTGAAGTTTGGAGCACATGGGACAGTGCAGAGCGAAATTACAGCGACTTCCTGTTTCGTGGCGATGACGCCGAGAAACTACGAAGGCCATGGAGCCGATAGAACCGGCTTCCCGTGTTATCATTGTCTCTAGACCTCTCTGAGCTGCTTGACTTGAAGGTAATTAACTAGCATGCAATATTTACTTGACCCAGCAGTTGGCGCTCTCACTTTTTCTTAATATTATTGTGTGGGATTACTCAGGCCTTGGGTCTCATTAAGCAGATCAAATGTTGAGAAGATCAGAGTATAGTGGAGTTACAGCTACTTCCTGTTTACAACTTCCGTTATTTATGATGTTTACGTCAACTTTGACCCCAAATAGCTCCCTGGTGCAATGAGAATTTTGAAATCTTTTCGCAATTTAACATCGGGCAAGCGTCTTGAGTATTTGAGAAGTAGTTTGACGTCCCTGGCGTAAAAACTCTAGGACGAGTTCGTCGATATGTGAAAATTTGTAATATGGCGATTTTAGGCACTAAATCCAAAATGGCCGACTTCCTGTTGATTTTGGCCCTGGACATAAAATTGCATTTATGTGCGCCTTGGGCCATTACATGTTGTCCTAAAATTTCAGGCTTCTAGCCCAATTCTTGAGCATGCATTTCCTGAAAAACTGTTTGTGGCCACTGGGGGCGCCGTTTTTTTGGCCCGGTTTCGAAACCAACGATAAGTTGTAATTTTTTGCCGGTCTGATGGGTACGCAAAAAATGTCAAGTTATGCATGACGGGAAGGGGGTGAAAAGTGCCAAAAATTACTACAAATAATAAAGAAGAAAAATACTTTGCATTACAATAGGGCTTCGCACTGTATTCGGTGCTCGGGCCCTAAATATTCTCCAGCACCAGCTTATCAAATATGAGGATTTGCTGCTTTTTTTCTTTCTTTTTTTTGTAAATTGAATAATTCCAGGTTTTGAAATGTTTGTTTTCATAAAGCAATTTGAAGACAACCACAGGGGCTCTGGGATATGTTGATGGGCATTTGTAGCAACTATTTACTTTTTAAACATTTCCTTGACCCCATGATTATCTGATATATTCAGAAAATCATTGTCAGATTAATTGATTGAGTATTTGCTCTCATAAAAATGTGCTATTTTGAAGTAAAATAATATTAGGAAATTAAAAAATAACTGACTCAACCATATACAGCTGAAACATGTCAATATTTGTTTAGTCTGGCATGACCACTTCCGCCAGCGTCTATTCGCTTGCGGCGGCAAGCTACGCAGCCCTGACGCAGCCCCCTCCTTTTCCGGTTGCTGGCTTTACCCTATTGTGATCCCCCTCAAATTCGGAAACAATTCGCTCACAGTCAACCCGTGTGCTTATGTGCAGCGCTCTCTCTCTCACACACACACACACACACACACACACACACACACACACACACACACACACACACACAGGGTGTGAGAAGTCACATTACTGTAGACAGAAATAAAGTGTGGCAATACTTAATAATATTGGCGGCAGTGGTCCGGGACACAGCCTAGCCTAGCTGTCCAACTTCATTGTACAACTACCCCCGGGCAGAAATACCCTCATAAACTCTGGAAAATGAAGCGTGGGGGTTTGAATTGAGCACCGGACCTTATAACCAGCTAGATTAAGATCCGCCGTTCCCTTTCTTTGGTGAATTAGGGACTAAGCAGCGGTGTTTTAGCGACGGGGAAAGATTCCAACGGCTTCCACTATCACCAAGCAACTCTTACGGCTACTTGCTGCAGTTGGTGTAGCGCTCACAACGTCAAACTGTTCTGCCTGTAAACAGACGGACTACGGCTCTGACTACAGCGATAGGAGGTGGTGACATAACTTCTCGAATGCTAAAAATTCTACTCGACCGCCGTAGCCTTGCCTCTCAACCACCGATGATAATGTTACCAGAGATAACACTACGTGGCTAGTTAACTCCGGTTAAGTTATCCCGTGAGCTCCTCGGGGGCTAAAATGTATGGTGTCTTGACATGCTGGTTAGAAAGCAACACACTATGTATATTCCTTTTGTCTTTAATAGTTTTTGTGTGGCGTTTGGGGGTTTAGCCATTTCTCTGACAGTCTCTGGACGTGAAGACGTTCCATCAAAATAAGTCCACCCCGGCACTATTTTGCAGGACACCGCTGCTGCTTCCCGGGGTTAGCCCCGCCCTAGATGATTGTGATTGGTTTAAACAAATACAAACAGGCTAGCCCAGTTTCCCCACCCGAATAGACCAATAGACGGCTCTAAACAGAGTGCTTCCAGACCATACTACTTGCTGTAGTTTGGTGTGGCTTTGCGAGACTAATATTTGTTTAACCTTGATTTGCACCTGGATGATAACCTGAGCCAGTTTCAAATTGTATACAGCTGCCAATGTAAAGTAACTACTTCCTCATTGTCAACTTCTTTTTGTTTTGTCTCCTAATTAGGCAATTCATTTCTGCCATTTTGATTGTTTGCTTTTTGCCTTAGTGCCGCCATAATGGTGCTCTATTTGTCTGTTGGCAGGAGGAAAGCGTTCTGTTGAATAATGCATAGCACATCACTGCGACCGACAGCTTTGCCATTTAAATTATGAACACATCAGGGTGAGGCGCTAACCTACTCTGACTAGCTTGAGGTGCAAAGAGAGATAAAGGCAGAAAAAAGGTCTCATCCCAAGCTTCTGCTGCCTCACCTTTTATTGGTTTTGATGGATGAGAGAAGGAGCGGACATCTTGAATACTTTCATGTGTCTTGTTAAAACCTAAAGGGAGGCAGCACAGCCTGTGGATCCTTCTACACTCAGCAAGCCTCATTTAGAACATAAATGCGTCTGATTTGTAGGAGGATTGGACTTTTTCCTCTTCGAACATTCTATGAATGTACTTGTACATGCATGCAAGATGAAATGATAGCGTTGCCTTTCCTTTCTCTCTGTGGACCTTCCTCCTTTACCGTTATTTAAAGAAGATTTTTTCAAATGTTGGTACCTATTAGCAGGGGCGCCGCCAGAGATTTTGGGCCCCATGAAAAGATATCACTCTGGGCCCCCAACCAGGCCACGCCAAGCAAATGCAATGTTCTGTAACGGAACGTCCAGAACCCAACAGACCCATTGAAGCTTAAGATACCTAAACTACCTATAACTCTATTCATACAGGCGAGATACCTAAACTACCTATAACTCTATTCATACAGGTGTGCACCTATGTTGAAGTCCAATACTAAAGGCCTACAATACACTGACACTGAGCTGTTAAAATACAACACTGTGCAAATGTTCAACATTCTGCAGACAATTCTCTATACGATGCAAGGCTAATATTCTGGAAAACAAATCTGCTACAGGCCATCTCTTATGGTGAAAATCACATTTTATTTTTTCAATTCTCAAATGAAAAAAATCAACATCAATTGTGGTGTCAATATACGTAATATAACTCTTTAAATTAACAAATTGCGTCATCTACATGAATATCAAAAAGACATACTGTCGCCCTTTAATTCATCTATCTTTCTTTCTTTCCTCTCTTTTCGCTTTTAATATACTGACTTTTGTCGTTGAGACATGATTCAATCATCCCCCGTTAATCACTCTCGATAGTGGCACGGGATGCGGATAGGGTTGCCAACTTGGATTTAGGAAAAAAAGGGACACTTGATGTTTGGGGCAGAGGGCTCTGCCATTATTAGGCTACCAGTTCAGTGTAATGACCTATAATAACCATAAACACCTACAGTGCTTTTTACAGTAGGATATATAAGGAGACTGAGGTGGGAACCCTGGACCTTGTAGGGGGGTCCGGGGGAGCATTCCCCCGGAAGGAAAACATGCAACCTTTTAAAGTAAAATTCATCAATCTGGTGCACTTTGAGAAGAAAATTGCATGCAACCAGTCCCAGGGGCTCAGGGGGGCCCTATGCCAGAAATACTGATAATAACTTTAAATGTCGCATTGTCAAAGAGCTCAGTCATTCCTGTCAATAACTGGGTCTAAAAAAAGGAATCGCCTAAAATAAGGAAATAAATCATCATAGCCCCTCAACTAGTAGGTGAAAAATAGAAAAGCAAGTGCAAAACAAAAGCATTACGTATTAGCTCTGTCTTAGGGGCTTCATGAGGGGCCTTGAAGGCCCCCTCACACATGCAGTAATAAGCTTTCTATGTGTGAATTCTTTACTGTTCACAAAAAAGTAACTATCCACCCTCTGGGCCCATTATCTCATAATCCGTCTATGAACCGAATGGTTTCCACAATATTTTTTTTTTTTTTTTTCATTTTCGCGGGGAGCAAGCATTATTTATTTAAAAAAAAAAAAAAAAAAAGTGGGGGCCCCCCACACTGGGTCTTGAACTTGAAACGAGCCCCAAGATCGTTGAGACCGCCCCTGCCCGCTTGCCATGCCGCCTGACAACGGAACACGCCTTCTCTCTGCCCGGCCCCGCTCGCCTCTCCATTAAGAGTTAGTTGGCGCAACAAACGCCCCGGCCCGTGTGAAACGGCCTTAACTACTGAACGAAGGAAATCAAATGAGATTTTGGCATTTCCCCCCCAAAAAACTGGACAAATTGTGCTGGTGAAAAAAGAGAACAATTCTGGGAAAAACGGGACGGGTGGCAACACTATGCGGAGCTGTTTGAAAAGCGGACCAAACCATTACTTCTAAATACAGGGGGGTGTACAGAGTTTTGAAATTGTTACTTTTTGTCAGAAAACTTTTAAATGAACCATTAATTTTATTTGTTTCACGTTAAATACAATGTTTTATTAATGGAGAGTATTGATTAAAGATTAAGTATTGATTTATTTATTTTTTAAATCCTTAAGTTCTAATATTTTTGGGCCCCTGCCAGTCACGGGCCCTTAGAATCATCCTAACTTTTCACCCCATTACGGCGCCCCTGCCTATTAGTGTAACAATTATTGTATTCCTTTGCTTTAACTGATTATTTACCAAAAACTTATTCACCCATTTTCTTTGTCAATCTTGTCTGAGGGGCTTCTAGTTTTCTTACTTTACTTACATTTTTGGATTTGAATAAAACGTTTTTCAAGATTTTTGCTATGTTTATTTGTATTTATGTAAAAAAATTACATTCCCCCCTCCTCTTTAGCTGCACTTAATGTTTAGTGATAAGTAATTGTTTGAATGCTAACACGCTAAACTAGGGTGATTACCAGCATGTTGGGTTTGTCACTGTTAGCCTGTTAGCATATGCTTCTGTGGCTGTAGAAGAATCTTAAACAAACCTCATTAATTCAAGTATCTAAATGTTGATGCTCAACACTAAGTCACTTTAAAGTATATCTAAAGTTATCCTTAACACACACACCCATTAAGCTGAAGTTCAGATCTTCCAGAAATAAGTCTGTGTTCTCACAAATACAAGTACAGTTTACAGGTGCTTCTTTAAATTTTCTTGATAATTTATACAGTGCCCTGTGGCAGCTTTTTTTTCTCATACTGGTGCTTGTTCTAGCTATTCTTTGATGAAGTGAATAGGAATAAGATGGTGATTGATCTGTGGGAAACGTGTGTGCTTTGTGTTTAATAGAGGCAGAGAAAGACATTGAGGTGTGCTGTAGGGGCGAATTGGGCGTACCACACTCTGTCACTTTGAAGAGAGGCAGGATGTGCAGTTCAAATCCACAGGGAGCAGATCTGTCATAAGAGAAGCCTGGGCATCTTTCCCCTGAGAGACAGAGGGGGAGAGGAGAGGGGAGGGGTGAGAGACAGGTGAGAACGGCACAGAGAGCGAAGAGAAGTGAGAAAGGAGGGCTGATAAAGAAATAATGAGAAAGTGTTGTTATGTGCCTGTGCCAAAACCGAGAGAACTGCCTCTGACAACTTATTAGCACACTAAAGTGATAGAAGGGGGTAACGAAAACAAAACAAAAACATACCGAAGCTGCTGTGGCTTTTAAGGACATTTTGGCCCCCTTTTTGTTGCAGCGATGCACAGCCTAAGCAATGCAAATCAGGCTCAGTGTTTGCCTAGCTTGAAAAAGCAACTCTTTTATTATTAACAGCCAAGGGAAAAAAAGGCTGGCTGGGGGTTATTTTACTTCTCCCAGCGGGAATGTGCAAATTAACTAAAGGAAATGGAATGCAACACTCGCCACGTCTATTCTTTCTGTATATCCCCATATCTTTCCCCACATGAGAATGCTACATCCTCTAAATTATTTAGCTCTGAATGTTTTAATGATATTTATACTTTCTAGTGTAATTGTCTAATTGTGCTTTTCTAAAGAAACATGTACAGTATGTTTTAGAAGACAAGTTGTTTGCAAGGGAGAGAATTTCTCTGCTTATTAAGGATTTTTTTTTTGATGTTCAGCACATCATTAAGTCTGCTCCCATTGTGATTGTGCCTAACCAGCCTCTTCTCTCCCTCTTGCTGCTGTCTCTCTGGGGATAGATTCTGCACCAGGCTGTTGGTCAATTAGTCAGTGTGTGTAATGCGAAGACTGCGAGAAAAGACCGCAGGGAAATGGAGAGTATGTGTTTTCTGTGTTTGTGTGAGCAAAGGTGGTAGTGGTGGTGAAGAGACAGCAAATAATGATGAAAAAAAGTAAGCTTAATGGATGCTTGGCCTTGAGGTAATACATCTGCTCTCTTGAAATATGTGAACTCTCTGGCTGTCATACATCAACATGTTTGTCTTGAAATTCCAGTTGTGTTCCAAATGACAGAATGACAGACTGAGTGAAGCTCTCTGTGACATTTCTGACCCAACAAGAACAAAATACAAACTCACAACTATTTAACTGGATGACCAGTACCATCCACTATATATCTTTTAGAGAATATCCTCTACATTGATATGATCAGTTAAGCTAACTGTGGGTCCTCTCTATCCTACCACAAAATGTTCTAAAAAACGACACACGTTAAAAACCACAAAAGAAAAACCAGACCCGTTGCACTTGCAGCTAATTAGAAGGTGTGTCCCTGTGCTTTCCTGACCTATTGAAAATGATTGACATAACCTACCATCACCTTTTCAAAGCTTTGAAGGATTTTAGTTATAAAACTGAAAGCCCGTTTTAGTATAACATTGGATTTTTTGTTGGTGGTTTTGAAACTCTGACTTGTCCCAGGGAATTTAGCTCTTGAGAATATAAGCACACAGCTCATAAGTGTATTACCGAATGTTCTTGGCGATAGAGTTTGTCTAACAATGTTCTTTTTGTTACTGTACACACTTATTATTTATTGCACATAGAAACATAGTTGTATCTCTTCATCAGTGTCTGTCTTCCAATCAAATAAACATTGAAAACAGTTGCTAAATGATGGGAGTCCAATGCTGTAAGGTTTAAAGTTTTCATTGTGTAACCATGATCCAAAATAAGCTGATACAGGACGTGTCGTTTCAAACTATGTGTGCTGGGATCGCCATGGCCAGAAGTGACCTGGTCAGAACATACTGCCATGCCCCAGCTGGGATAAACAAACAAGCTCTCAGAGACATTAGTCAATCATTAGTTGTAACGCACACACAAACTCATGTCTGTATGCACCATGTAAGATTGAATAAAACACGGACCAAGGACGGGAGAGAATTCAGAGTCGGTAAAGAGATGACAACATGACAACCTGTTGCAAACCGCTCTCCTTGTCCTATGGCAAGTAGCATGATCATTTGGTCTCACTCTATCATTGTGTCTGTCTCATTTGTCTGGTTGAACTAACCTGGGTTTCTTGTCTTACACGCAAGTTTGATAAACCTAACATCTTGGTCCTGTCGAGCCGGATCCCAAAATATCACCGACCGAGGAGAGGACGCACCGAAGTCTGTCGACAGCCAGGGTCCAGTGACTCTTGAGGAAAGACTGGGGCCGTGAATTCATCCCCAGCCGGTGTTTTAGCAGTCCTCACCCCCCTCTCTTCGGACAACGATTGACGGGATCCAGACCGAGGCAGACACACCGATACGGTGAGACAAATTCAGTTCTGACAAAAAAAAAAAAAAAAAAAAAAAACAGGAGAAAAGCCAAATAAAAAGATAACAATGGTGCCTTCGCCCTGAAGAAGGAGGGTCTCTCCGCCCTGGTAAGGTAGAAAAAGTGGGTTTAATCCAACCTTAAGGATTCGAAAAAAAAAGAAAAATAGAAAAATAGAAATACAAATAAAAACAAGGGTCCCGCCGCCCTAATAAGGTAGGAAAAAACTATGTTGAATGTACAGGTTTAATCCACCGTTAAGGATTGAGTTGGGTTTGCTCCACCCAAGTGAACCAGAGGTGTAAAGGCCCTCTTGAAATTGAACAAGCGCTATACAAATTCAGATCTGTGTGATGAAGGAATGAATGAATGCCGGAAGAATGAATGTTGAGAAGAATGAGTGTTGAGAAATAAATGTCACCAGTGGAAGCAGCCAAAAACCTAACGGTATAAACATAACATCTGTGGCCAGTTGAAGTACACAAAGTGGTGAATTGTTCTGAAAAACACCTAGTTGAGTAAGAACACATAGAAATAAGTGGAAAAATGGAGAACGAAGAGAGTAAGAGAGTAAGAAAGAGAAAGAAAGGTTAGAACGAGAGGAACATGGAAGGTTGAAATGGGAAGAAGAAGCAAAGGAAGCTCGAAAGAGACGGAGGAAGATGAAGAGAGAGCGAGCCTATATGGCAAGCCACAGCACGAGCCCAGACAGGGAAAAAGAACAATGCAGGATAAGGCTAAATGATGAGGGAAAATGCATCTGTTACAGATGCAACAAAGAAGGCCATATGGCCAGGAATTGTAAAGAAGACTTGCCCCACAAAAGTAAAAAAGAACAATACAGGAAAAGCGAGAACCCTCAAAGCAATGTTGATTGGGGGAAGGAGATAGACGATCAAATATTGGACCTACAGTGATACAATACTGCACCCTCTCAGTCAATGAAGTAACAACCAAATTCCTATGTGACAATGTGAAATAGAAAATGCATTTCCTGCTGAAAATACGTGTGAATGCTGAAACAGCTTATGCTGAACAGGATAGCTGAGTATGAAGAATTGGAAAAAATTGGAAAAGGTTTCTTAAATAGGAAGTATATTGAATATTTAAGATTGACTAGATAAAATTATAATTATAAACCAAAGACATTATTAGTAGGTTTTGATTTTGTTTTATGTGTGAAATTGGTCTTCAAAGAGCAAAGTGTTTACCCCATTTCAACTTTGTCTCTCCAAACTGTTAAATAAATAAAGAAGAATAAAAAAGATTTTATTTTAAAACCTCCCCTTGTGATCAGAAAAGCATAGGTGAGGCAATTGTTTGTGCATATGCAGACAGAAAACCAAACGGAAATGGATAGAAGAACAAGCCATACTTGGAGAAGATAAAAAATTATAGAATTAATTAAAAAATAGTGCTACCACGCAACTATATACAGTCCCCTCCATAAGTATCGGAACAGTGAGGCCAATTCCTTTATTTTTGCTGTAGACTGGAAACATTTGGGTTTGACACCAAAAAATGAATATGAGACAATAGCTCAACATTTCAGCTTTCATTTCCAGGTATTCACATCTGGATCTGATACACAACTGAGAAGATCTAATTTTTTGAAAAGGAACACCACATTTTTAGGCGAGCAAAAGTATTGGAACGGATAGACTTTAAATAAATTTAAGTAAATAAATCATAATATTTTGTCGCAAATACTTTGCTTGTAATAACTGCATCATGTCTGTGACCCATTGACATCACAAAACATTTGCATTCTTCTTTTGTGATGCTTTTCCAGGCTTTCACCGCAGCCTCATTCAGTTGCTGTTTGTTTTGGGGGGTTACTCCCTTCGGTCTCCTCTTTAGCAGATAAAATGCATGCTCTATAGGGTTTAAGTCTGGAGATTGACTTGACCAGTCTAAAACCTTCCACTTCTTGCCGATGATGAACTCCTTTGTTATTTTTGCAGTTTTTTTGGATCATTACCTTGCTGCATGATGGAGCATCTTCCAATCAGTTTGGTTGCATCTTTCTTTAAATTGGCAGACCGAATGTTTCTGTAGACTTCTAAGTTCATTTTGCTGTTGCCATCATGTGTTACTGTGTTGTTGTCAAGATGAACCTTTACCAAAGTGATGGAAAGGCTAAAGTTTGGAGAAAGAAAGGATCTACTCATGATCCCAAACATACAAGCTCATCTGTGAAACACGGTGGAGGCAATGTCATGGCTTGGGCTTGCATGGCTTCTTCTGGGATGGGCTTTAATCTTCATTGATGATGTAACACATGATGGCAACAGCAAAATGAACTCAGAAGTTTACAGAAACATTTTGTCTGACAATTTAAGGAAAGATGCAACCAAACTGATTGGAAGATCCTCCATCATGCAGCAAGATAATGACACAAAACACAACAAAGGAGTTAATCAGGGGCAAGAAGTGGAAGGTTTTAGACTGGCTAAGTCAATCTCCAGACTTAAACGCTATAGAGCATGCATTTTACCTGCTAAAGAGGAGACTTAAGAGAGTAACCCCCTAACACAAACAGCAACTGAATGAGGCTGCGGTGAAAGCCTGGAAAAGCATCACAAAAGAAGAATGCAAAAGTTTTGTGATGTCAATGGGTCACAGGCTTGATGCAGTTATTGCAAGCAAAGGATTTGCGACAAAATAGTATGTTTTATTCACTTTAATTTATTTAAAGTCTATCTGTTCCAATACTTCTGCTCGCCTAAAAATGTGGTGTTCCTTTACAAATAATGATATCTTCTCAGTTGTGTATCGGATCCAGATGTGAATACCTGGAATTGAAAGCTGAAATGTTGATCTATTGTCTCATATTCATATTTTGGTGTCAAACCCAAATGTTTCCAGTCTACAGCAAAAATAAAGGAATTGGCCTCACTGTTCCGATACTTATGGAGGGGACTGTATATATAAAATAGTGTTTAGGATGAGTCATGGGCCGAATCAATGACTCAAGAGTAGGGAAGATGTCTCTATGATAACAAATATATTCCATACATGCATACAACTGTACACAATTTCAAAAAGGTTTTGTGTAGAGTATGTATATCTGATTGATAACGTCAAAACATGTGATGATGCAGAATCAGAGAACAAAGAACTGTCCGAATGAATGACAGAACTCTTTATAAATCTAACAAAGTTACGAGAGCAAATAAACTGCCAGATTTTCCTATGTCCTAGGAGCTGCATCAGACGAGCTGTTGCCAGGGGGCAAAGTGCAAAGTTGGAGCTGCACACATTGGGAAGGCCCTGCCAAAATCCTACTGACAAACTTCCAACTACAGCCAAAGTCAAAAGAACTACAATATCCAAGTCACCCACTACAGGAAGACGGG
Source organism: Hyperoplus lanceolatus (assembly GCA_026929865.2). NCBI lineage: Eukaryota > Metazoa > Chordata > Actinopteri > Uranoscopiformes > Ammodytidae > Hyperoplus > Hyperoplus lanceolatus. The sequence continues at coordinate 16,049,587 of CM049395.1, forward strand.
AAACATTCCTGACAAGAGCGAACATACAAATCCCATCGAAGCTACGTCACACCGGCTCAACCGGAGGGACATCTCTGGTGGCTCTACTGTAAGTTTGTATCCCGGATTAGTGGGAGGAGGAAGGACAACAGGAAAACCAAAGCACCAGAGGGAAACCAAAGCGCCAACGCCACAAAAGAAAAAGGATTGTTACGTCTACACTAACATACCAACATCAGCTGATTCACACACTAACCAACAGACAGACTGTGTGATCTCATGAAGACCCGCCCCCTAGTGAATGGAACAATCACTGAAATGAATAAAAAAACGGAAGATAATCAATGTCCAATGCCCCTGAAAACTGCTAAAATGTTGTAATATGGTTAAAAATGAAAAAAAGTTGGGAATTGTAAGGTTTAAAGTTTTCATTGTGTAACCATGATCCAAAATAAGCTGATACAGGACGTGTCGTTTCAAACTATGTGTGCTGGGATCGCCATGGCCAGAAGTGACCTGGTCAGAACATACTGCCATGCCCCAGCTGGGATAAACAAACAAGCTCTCAGAGACATTAGTCAATCATTAGTTGTAACACACACACAAACTCATGTCTGTATGCACCATGTAAGATTGAATAAAACACGGACCAAGGACGGGAGAGAATTCAGAGTCGGTAAAGAGATGACAACATGACAACCTGTTGCAAACCGCTCTCCTTGTCCTATGGCAAGTAGCATGATCATTTGGTCTCACTCTATCATTGTGTCTGTCTCATTTGTCTGGTTGAACTAACCTGGGTTTCTTGTCTTACACGCAAGTTTGATAAACCTAACAAATGCCTATTCAGTGCTTACCTCTGGCTAACTGCATTTGTCATTTACGTTACACAGTGAAGCACAGTAAACCTTCGCACTTAAGCTGCTGCAGTCAGCTATGGACGTCAACTACATTTGTATATATCAAACAGTGCAGCATGTAACTCATATAGTGATTCATACACCTAAACCCAAAGAATGTACAAACAGATGGATGGGAAGGACACACACACACACACACACACACACACACACACACATCCAATATATACTGTACACATACACACACTGATAAAGTGAGCTTGAAAGCAACTGCTTTAGGCTGATGGCAGCTGCTTGATATACAGTCATATGAAAAAGTTTGGGAACCCCTCTCAGCCGGCATTATAATTGACTCTGCTTTCACAAAAAAAAATATAAAAGTGGTATGTCTTTAATTTACCAGGAACAGCTAAGTACTGGGATGTTTTCCAATCAAGGATTTTTTGAAAAGCAGTATTTGGTTGTATGAAATAAAATAAAATGTGAAAAACTGGCTGTGCAAAAATATAGGAACCCTTGTGGTTTTGTTGATTTTAATGCCTGTAACAGCATGTAAAACTGATGACTTTAAACACAAAGTTGGTTGGATTATGTTGTTAAGCCTTGAACCTCATAGAAATGTCTGTTCAATCATGAGAAAATGTATTTTAGGTGCCTAAATGCAAGTTGCACTTCTCTTTGACTCTCTGCTGAAGTGAGACAGAATGGGATCATCAAAACAGCTCCCAAAAGATCTGAAAAACAAAGATTGTTCATTGTCATGGTTTAGGGGAAGGCTACAAGAAGCTTTCCCAAATGTTTCAATTGTAAATTTCGACTGTAGGGAACGTTGTCAGGAAATGGAAGGACACAGGCATCGTGGCAGTTAAACCCAGGCATGGCAGACCAAGAAAAAAACAGGAGCGGCATAGGTGGAGGATTGTGAGAATGGTTGCACACAATCCACAGATCACCTCCAAAGACCGGCAAGAACATCTGGCTGCAGATTGTGTATCTGTACATCGTTCAACAATTCAGCGCAATTTGCACCAAAACATCTGCTTTTTATAAAGACCAAATAACTTAATTTTTGTCTCATCAGTCCAAAGCATTTTCTTCCAATATGAAGCTGGCTTGTCTAAATGAGCTTTTGCATACTCCATGCAACTGTATCTGTGGCGTGGGCGCAGAAAGGGCTTCTTTCTCATCACCCGGCCCTACAGATGTTTTGGTGCAAATTGCACTGAATTGTAGAACCATGTACAGATACACAATCTGCAGCCAGATGTTCTTGCAGGTCTTTGGAGGTGATCTTTGGGTTGTGTGCAACCATTCTCACAATCCGCCGCATATGCCGCTCTTGTACTTTTCTTGGTCTGCTAGACCTGGGTTTAACTGCAACTGTGCCTGTGTCCTTCCATTCCCTGACAACGTTCCTTACAGTCGAAATTGACAATTGAAACCTTTGGGAAAGCTTCTTGTAGCCTTCCCCTAAACCATGACAATGAATAATCTTTGTTTTTAAGATCTTTTGGGAGCTGTTTTGATGATCCTATTCTGTCTCACTTCTGCAGAGAGTCAAAGAGAAGTGGAACTTGCATTTAGGCACCTAAAATACCTTTTATCATTATTAAACAGACCTTTATATGAGGTTTAAGGCTTAACAACATAATCCAACCAATTTTGTGTCCTCAGTTTTACATGCTGTTACATGCATTAAAATCAGCAAGACCACAAGGGTTCCCATTTTTTTGCACAGCCAGTTTTTCACATTTTATTTAATTTCATAAAACTAAATACTGCTTTTCAAAAAATCTTTGTTTGGAAAACATCCCAGTACTTAGCTGTTCCTGGTAAATGAAAGACATACCACTTTTATATTTTTTGTGTGAAAGCAGAGTCAATTATAATGCCGGCTGAGAGGGGTTCCCAAACTTTTTCATATGACTGTAGCAGAGAGGAAATGAGCAGGACAAATCGGCTGTGGCTCTGAGCACGTCTTGCTCTCTGTATGTTTATATAAACACTATAAAATATTGTAACTAAATTAGTAAGGTAAAAAGTATGATTCGAGGTAACATGGCTAGTAAGAACCTTTTTTTCACTAACTCAAATGTATATACAGTATCTCACAAAAGTGAGTACACCCCTCACATTTCTTCACATTTTTCTTTATATCTTTCCATGGGACAAGACTTAATAAATGACACTTTGATACAATGTAAAGTAGTCAGTGTACAGCTTGTATAACAGTGTAAATTTACTGTCCCCTCAAAATAACTCGACACACAGCCATTAATGTCTAAACTGCTGGCAACAAAAGTGAGTACACCCCTTAGAAAAAATTTACAAATTGGGCCCAAAGTGTAAATATTTTGTGTGGCCACCATTATTTTCCAGCACTGCCTTAACCCTCTTGGGCATGTAGTTCACTAGAGCTTCACAGGTTGCAACTGGAACCCTCTTCCACCCATTTATGACAGCATCACAGAGCTGGTGGATATTAAAGACCTTGCGCTCCTCCACCTTCCGTTTGAGGATGCCCCAAAGATGCTCAATAGGGTTTAGGTCTGGAGACATGCTTGGCCAGGCCATAACCTTTACCCTCAGCTTTTTAGCAAGCCACTGGTCATCTTGGAGGTGTGTTTGGGGTCGTTATCATGTTGCAATACCACCCTGCGGCCCAGTTTACGAAGGTTGAGTGCACATGGTCAGCGTCTACACAGAGGTTGGCTTTGGAAAATAGACGTATGAGTGCTGCCAGCATTGCTGAAGGGCTTGAAGGGGTGGGGGTCAACCTGTCAGTGCTCAGACCATACGCCACACACTGCATCATACTGGTCTGCATGGCTGTCGTCCCAGAAGGAAGCCTATTCTAAAGATGATGCACAAGAAACCCCACAAAAAGTTTGCTGAAGACAAACAGACTACGGACATGGATTACTGCAACCATGTCCTGTGGTCTGATGAGACAAAGATACATTTATTTGGTTCAGATGGTGTTAAGAGTGTGGAGCGGCAACCAGGTGAGGAGTACAAAGACAAGTGTGTCTTGCCTAGAGTCAAGCATGGTGGTTGGAGTGTCATGGTCTGGGGCTGCATGAGTGCTGCCAGCACTGGGGATCTACAGTTCATTGAATTCTAACATGTACTGTGACATACTGAAGCAGAGCATGATCCCCTCCCTTCATAAACTGGGCCGCAGGGCAGTACTGCAACATGATAACGACCCCAAACACCCCTCCGAAAGACCACTGGCTTGCTAAAGAAGCTGAGGGTAAAGGTTATGGACTGGCCAAGCATGTCTCCAGTCTTAAACCCTATTGGGCATCTTTGGGGCATCCTAAAACGGGAGATGGAGGAGCGCAAGGACTCTAATATCCACCAGCTCCTTGATGTCGTCATGAATGGGTAGAAGAGGGTTCCAGTTGCAACCTGTGAAGCTCTAGTGAACTGCATGCCCAAGAGGGTTAAGGCAGTGCTAGAAAATAATGATGGCAAAACAAAATATTGACACTTTGGGCCCAATTTGGAAATTTTTTCTTAGGGGTGTACTCACTTTTGTTGCCAGCAGTTTAGACATCAATGGCTGTGTGTCGAGTTATTTTGAGGGGACAGTAAATTTACACTGTTATACAAGCTGTACACTGACTACTTGACATTGTATCAAAGTGTCATTTATTCAGTGTTGTCGCATGGAAAGATATAATAAAATATTTGAAGAAATGTTAGGGGTGTACTCACTTTTGTGAGATACTGTATGTTAAAGTGGTTCAACGTTTAGAGAAGAATAAAGAAGAAGATGGTACACTTTATTTATCCCTAAGGGTAAATTCAATTTGAACTCTGTTGTTATTTTAAATACACGCACAGGCCTGAAATACAGACATGAAAAAACAGAACCTATACAGTATATGCATATTTAATGTCCATACATGTCAGACTGAGGGGAATGCCTTTCTCATAGAAGTCACCTCTCCAGCTACCAGTTCACACTCCAAAAGATTTGTCCAATGCGGAAAGTCCCCATGGACGGAGATACTGCCACCCAAGGGATGTGTGGTTTCAGAAAACATCTTAAAAGTGCCACAGTATAGAGACACAGAACAAAGCCAATATGCCAGGAACCACTGACACCTCACCCACTTGCCTGCCTGTGGGTGGAATCTAGCAAACTGTCAATCAGAAGAAGCTGGGTGTATATGAAATAATGGATTTCAGCCATAGCAAGCTTTAAAATAACTTTCCATCTGATCACATTTATTAATGCGAAAGCAATAGTGAAACTTTCCTGACATTACGGCATGCTTCTGTCAATACATTGCAAAGCGAATATACATACATCTTTGTCACCTTAGCTACATTAGAAAGTGTGTGACGACTTCCGGGTTACAGAGCATGGGGTAGGCACGATCGCTGATAGCTCCCACAAAATATTTCAGACCTAACTGATTAAACCCTATTCTCGTCGATTTTTTTTGTGCTTGTGTTGCCGGTAACACTGATACTGTTTTGGAGAAATGCCTAGAAGCAAGAAAAACGCAAAAAGAGATTCGGCAGAGTCAGATATGTCCTCGGACAGCGTGGTTAGCATGGACGTTGGTGCTAGCTCAATGGCTTCCATTCCGGGTCTGCTTGAACAGCACAGAGCAGCGATAGCTGCCGAGTTTAAATCAGCTTTCGCCAGCATGGACGCTAAGCTGGACAGCATCCAGGCCGTGGTCTCAAGCCAGGGGAAACGTATAACCGATCTCGAGGATAATGCAGAAACTGTTTGCGGACGTCTGGAGCAACTTGAGGCTACGTCCTCCTCACTGCAGGAAGATAACAAGCTGTTAAAAGCTAAACTGTCAGATTTGGAAGGGAGGAGCAGGAGACAGAACGTTCGTATCGTGGGCTTACCAGAATCACTGGAGGGTGCGCGCCCCACCGCCTTTTTCTCTGAGCTCCTCGTTGAGGTGTTTGGTGGTCAAGTACTCCCTTCTCCCCCGGAGCTGGACAGGGCTCACCGCACTCTGGCACCCAAACCGGGCCCGCATGAGAGGCCGAGATCCGTCGTTATCCGCTTTCACCGATACCAGACTAAAGACCTGATCATGACGGAGGCACGTAAACAGGGCGAGCTGGAGTACCACGGCCACAAGCTCCGGTTCTACGAGGACTACAGCGCGGAGGTCGTGAAGCAGGTGTGTGACACATATTGTCTCAATCAAAGTTTAAAGGTGTTTTAATAAAACACCTACTTATTAGATATGTGGCGCTTTGCTCGATTCCTCCTGACACATGGATACATGGTACATGGATGAATAAAAAGGGGAAAACCTTACAAATGTGTTGTTGGGAAACTAGGATGTAGAAAAAGAACTGCATATATCACTGCACATTGTTGACATGGTGATTTTGAAAATTGTGAAATGAGTTTGTCCAGTTTAAGTGACTTTCGCAGAAAATGTCACTGGCAAAAATATTGCAAATATTGTCGCGTTTAATATTGTACTCCTCCATCATCCGTCTTAAGAACCCTGTGTGGTCTGATACTGGCTGTTACCAGCTGCACATTCTTGGAAGGTTTTGGTGAAGCAGGCAGATGCAAGTCAAGAAAAATGTGTTCCTGGTTAAAAAAAAGAAGAAAAAAATAATGCTCTTTCAATGATGTGCCCTTCATTCACTCTCAACTAAAGGAAATCTTGCCTTCACTTGTGGTGCTCACCTGTCTTTTATCTTTGCACCATGGATTAATACTGCAAAAGCCTATTGCTGCTACCCTCCATCCTCTCTCTCCTCTTTCTCTTGTTATCTCTGCATCCCATCACTGCCAAACACATTCCCTTCTTCACCTGCACCACACCATAGAGGCTATTGCTTTTTCTTCTTTTTATCACACTTGTTCTCTCAACTGCTTCATCTCAATCAAGTGGAGCAAGTTATATGAATTCATCAGAATGATCATGGACGGTCCAGGGAGGCATGCAGGGAGGCAACAAGGCGAGACAATGGCTGTTGGAACAGAAGGAGACAAAGAAAGGGAGGGAGGGGTAAGAGGAGCAATGCGAGGGAGGTGTTGCTGTTCTGCTGAATTTTAATGAGTACCAAGGGGAATTTCTTCTCCACATTTTTTTTTGATCCGTTTCTATTTTTTATATTTTTTTCTTCCTGGGATGCACCCGTCTACTACACAGCTCTAAATCACTGTCACACAAATGAGCTTTAACACAGTCTGGCTGTGGCGTGTCACAAAAAATGGAGCTATCAGTTACACACCAAGAAAACAGCGACCCAAAAGTCCTAATTGAACTGCCAATTTGTCATGTTTATCTTTACTGTCTTCCACCAACCACCAACCACACATGTGGCGCCCGCCACATCCTCTTCCAGGAAACCTGTGCAGATGTAAGAAGCCGTGTGTCTTTCCATGACAGATCTGCTGCTCATTAGTGAATTATTCATTCTTTTCATTAGTGTTTTCCAGATAACATCACAAGTGTCCAACACTCTCTGTTTCCTTTCTTTATGTGACTCTCTTGCTGTCTTTCTCTCTCATCAACTTTCTGCTCCTATCTTCCCCTAGTAAGCCCTTTTGGCCTATGGCATATGCCTTCTCTCTCTCTCTCTCTCTCTCTCTCTCTCTCTCTCTCTCAATTCAATTCAATTCAGTTTGGCTTTATTGGCATGAAAGTTACAGTATTGTACAATATTGCCAAAGCACATCATCAAATTAATAAGTAAAAATATTTAACATATAACAACATAACATACAGATGATTACAACAAAACTAAATGAAACAGTGAGACCTGGTGTATTATTATGTCCTAATGTTGTGGCAAGCCGAAATAAACTGTCCTGCAAGGACGGAGCTCTCTTTACACTCTCCCATAACTATTCTAAATTGCTCTTCAGGGGAGCTTCTAAAATTTGGATGTTTTTGGCCGAATTTGTTCAAATATGTTTTGCGGACATTTTTAAATTTGGGGCAGTGAAGGAGGAAGTGCTGCTCTGTCTCTACAGCAGCTTCTCCACACTGCTGGCACAGCCGCTCCTCTTTGGGCAGCCATGTTTTCTTATATCTGCCTGTCTCGATGGCCAGGCTGTGAGCGCTCAGTCTGTACTTTGTCGACATCACTCTGTGTCTAATATCAGTCACTGTGGTCAGGTAGGGGGCCACAGTGTACTGTCTGTTTAGGGCCAGATAACACTGCATTTTGCTCTGTGTTTGTGTTTTAGTGTTCCAATGGGTGAGGTAGGTTTGTTTCTGATGTGTTATAATTAATCTATAATCTATTAATCTATAATCTATTAATCTATAATCTCCCTCTCTCTCTTCTCTCTCTCTCTCTCTCTCGGGAAGACTTTATTATGCCTTGCTCCGACAGTAAATTACACGGATAAAAGATAATTGCCTGTCTTGACTCCTCCATTGATATGAAAATAGGATTAAAATTATTCACAGTGGTTTAAAGGTTAGTTGAAGGTTATTACTGGTAGACAGAAAGGCACAGGGTAAGAAGAAGTAGAAGAAAAAAAGACCTTGCATGTTGCAAGCTGATGTGGCCAGAAGGTGAGGTGCCTCTGAAAGCCTAATTTGCAGTGCAGGCAGTGGAGACATCCTGCGAACAAACCACAGAAGCCACTCAGGGGGATTTTGAACATGGTTGTGGAAGTCAGTTATTAAGCAGCAAATTAAGGCTGGCTTTATACACAGGAAAACATTGTTGTTTGTAAATAAGGGCTGTATCCAGTCCTTGCCCGCACTCTAATCCCTTTTCCTTCGTCCTCTGTCTAGCCTTGCATAGCATTTCCTCCCTTTTGCAGAGCCATCAGTGCACATTAGTTAATAAACAGTGCCTTTGTTCAGAGGATAGAGAAGGTTGAGGTATTGGGTTTAAATCAGGGTCAATACCGCAGGGACATTGGCTTGTTTTGTACTGTGGACATGATGGACTCAGGGGGGGGTGAGGGAGCACTACCTGCTCTGTTGTTGCCGGCATCCCCGAGGACATGTTCAATGATCACAACAGGGGTTTGTGGGATAAATAAGGCAGGGGAGAGGTTCTGTTCCCATCGTATCACCCTAGCAATGACTTGTGTGTCTAGAGAGCCTTGTTAGGCCTGCAGACAGGATTCAGACTTTTTCTTTTTACATGGGAAGGTTGCTGTAACAATCCTGCCATCATCCACATGTTTGGCTGCCACAACTGTTCCATCTCACAGCTATTAGACAGTGTCTGCAAATTAAATATTTAGGGCATTGAACAGTGGTAGCAAATAAACCAAATAAAGAAACAATGGTTTCTTAGTGTATCATTTTGAAGAGCATAGCCACAGTAATTAGATTGTTTTGGTGAAATACACAGCCTGCTTGAGACAGCAGTCAGATGCTAAAAACAGTATTAAGTTGTTTTTTGGGTCCCTTTGGTGCAGTGGCACACTGAAAACACAACATTGTTGTATCCATATAAAGTGTATATAGCAGTAATATATACAGTGTGTATATATATATATATATATTTCAAATTCAGCATAGAAACAAAACGCAAACCTAAATAAAACACAATAAGGCAATTGAATACATTAAAATAACTTGTATTATGCACATGCGTATTACAGAATACAAAAGGTTCATTTGATAAAATGTGATAATTTGCTTTAATCAATTTCCTTATAATTTATTAGAAATTCAAAAGTGAAGGTATCATCCCGCAGCCTCTACCACCACACAGACAGCCTATTGATTACCTGAAGCCAATCACTTAGCATATCCTTAGAGATCAGCCAAGCAACACTTTCCCTCTTATTACTTAATTAGGGATACAACCCATGGGCACTAATCTATACGCACCCTCTGTGATATTCCTCTGATGTGCACCCCTTTGATTTCTCTGACCCAACTAGGAGTATTGGGATTGGTGTGCGCTGCAGGAACGCTAATATGTTCCTGGAAAGGGAGACACTGTCAGCTTTTTGGCAGACAAGAGGAGATCAAGCAAGAGTTTCTTCTCTCCATTTTCACACCTGTGCACGCCATCCCTTTAAAATAAATTCAGATTTATTATCGCCTTCCCAGTAAACAAAATGCTGAATGTAAATGTGGCAGGTGAAGAGAAAGCAAAGAAGCAGTAGCAGATCCAAATTCATGTCCTTAAGATTCTTCCTGAAATAAGTGAAAAACGTCACAAAAGCAGCCTGCAATTTAACAATGTGGTGCATTTTTGTCATGCTGGAGGGAGGGAGGGGTGGTGGTTGTTTATTATTCCCTTCCCTCACAGTCAGTGCGTTTACATGCAGACTCATAATCGGATAACTAAACGAATAAGACCTCAACAGGACTTTTAAACTGCATGTAAACACCTTTATCCGATCTACTTCGGACACAAATCGGCACAATAACGGACAAGAGAAGTCGGATAAGAACACCTAGATAATTCGTTCATTGTCGGCTTTCTCTCTGCATGTATACAGGGATCGGATATCGCATATCGGACTTCTCGTTCTGTGCTTGTGTGCCTGCACGTGATAGGCTACACCATGGGTTATTGACGGAAGAGAAGCGGACGTGGCTCTAAAACCACTTGTTGAAAGCATGGTTGAAAGGGCTACAGCGCCACCTAGCATAGTGGAGACAGCCATGCATCGGACATTTATCCGATTTCTGAAAGGCCATGTATACTCAGACAAGTGACACGGTCCGTTCGAGTGTCTTGTTCGATATATGTGATAATCCAATCTAGTTGTGCCATGGAAACGCACTGACTGACTGCTTCAGCTGTGATTTTAAACCAGGAGTCCCCCTGCCACAGTCTTGCCACCTTATTGAGAAACTTCAATAATCCACAAAAGAGTAGCTCCTGAGCGAATCAGTCACTGGTGTACGACTAAAGCGACTGTTAGGTTGAATGGGCATCCCTTTGATGAGGCTAGATTCTTGTATCAGTCATAAGCCAGTGCCACTACCTTGCACACTTCAAACAAGCTTAGTGCTAAGCCAATTAGTATGACTTTGCATGGTGTTGATCTGCCTGTGACATGGGGCAGACTGGGCTAAATTGCACATTGCCTTATTGGCTAATGCTAATTTAGTAGCCTCTAGGAAAGCTGAGCCCCGAGGCAAACAAAGCGACAGGACTAATATGCCGTTAGTGCCATGTCCATGCACAAGCAGAAGTAGTGTTTATCTTCTTACAGTGCACATAGTCACGCATCTTTAGGCTGTGCACTCCCCCCCCCCCCCACATTAATGTAAATATATACAGCTACAGTATCTGGTTAAATAAATAACCCTGTGATGATTGAAGTGGATGCAATGATGGAAAGTGGAGAAGTACCCAAATGACATGCACAGATGTTTTCCTCCTCAACTTTGTAAGATGCGTTTCTGATGGGAATGTATGTTGCTCTGGTTTGTTTGTTGTTATCCAGTAATTAATAATAGTAGCGTAATTAATTAATTTCAACATGCACTCTGACTGAATCATGCTTTACTGATCCATTTTTTTCCCTTTACCATTTTTAACATTGCCTTTTTGATCTAAATACACCATATTTTATTAATGGGGAAATACCTCACATTTTCTTACATCGTTCTCTCTTTGGTCTCAACAACAGTCCAAAATGCAACAATATTCAGTTAACAGCATACAAAAAGACTGAAGTACTGAGTATGTGCAAATAAGTAATACTTGGCATTTTTTCTTGGAAAGGATTCAAACTATGTACATTAGAATATTCTAGCAATATTATCTAATCCTATTATCAACTAATAATTTCAGTTTTATAACAAAATGACCACCTTTTTATTTTCAGTTTACAAAGAACATTGTGTTTTAAAAAAACAAATGCTTTAATTTTAGCATGTCATCTACAATCAACTGAGAGCTTTAAGTATGGAATGTTCTGTCTACTGGGAGCTTTAATTACGTTTACATAGCAACAGAAACTACAAAGGCTGCACCTCCATTTTGATTCTAAGCTGGTTCAAACATGCAGTATACAGTAATGTTTTACTGAATAGAGAGCAGGTGAGACCCACTGTTTTGCCATGTCAATACATCTGCATAGTGGTGAAACAATCATCTATAAGTGTGTAATTCTATCCCTGCGGTTGCTGTGCAGCCGCCACCACTTAAGTCATTAACACGTAGAGTAGTATCATGGTAGTAATTGAGCGTCAATAAGAGGAACATTATCAGTTGTGCTATGATGCACAGAAGAAGCACATCTGCTAGGGAATTATGTATAGGTAAACAAAGAAATGCATACAAATGAACTTTGTCATGACCTGCTCTTACAGGTAAGCAGCGGACATAAGAGATTGAGAGTGTGTGTGTCTGTGTCTGTGTCTGTGTGTGTTGTGTGTGTGCTTGGTGGGCACCGCCAGAGCAACATAGTCTCAGATCTGAGGAGGCCTGCAGGAATGTTCCATGCCTTTGAAGAGTCTGCTGTCTGCGCTCAACAAATATCAGCTCCAGAATGAAGGGAATGTGGTTTCACAAGGCCCTATCCAGCTATGTTTTTTTAGGGATCATCTGTTGTTGTGGGGAGGATGAAGAGGGTGCATACATACTGATGAGGTGAGCTGGACTCAAGACTGTTGCATTCCACTTCAGTCACAAACGCACAAACCCAGCAGCTATCTTTTTTGAATCATTAAATTATTAATTTAGCATCTTATCTAGTGTAGACCTCAAACATCAATGGGAGAGAGGCAGATATATACCCGATGAATATTTAAACAATATATTGATAGGTTAGACTTAACATTACAGTAAACAGCCTATGTTTATGTTTTCCTTATAAACAACTTGTTGTGGTGGTGCTTACATTAAAGCTGGGGTGTATGATTTCTGATTGGTCACATGAGCTGTGCACTTTGACCAATCAGAGTGAGGCTCCGATTCTCTGTTCTTATTGGCTGTTGGGACTGTCCATTCACTTTGGCACACTTTGTTGGTGTAGACTGTAGAGCTTGTCAGGGAGGGACCATAGGAGAGGGACCAAAGAGAACAAGTGGAGCAGTTTAGGTATTTGAATTTGAATCTCTATCCCAACTGCCATTTTCTCCCCAAATCCTCCACCCCAGCTTTAACTGAATTTGTAAGTAGCGTTTATTTATTATGAGCAAAAACCCAATATATCACCTCGGAGTGACTGCAGGCACGCTCTCCTGTTAAAAGAGACTTGGTTGCAGTTGTTTACAGAACTGTGAGTGAGTGACTTTGAGCTGACTCATTTTAGCAAAGTAAATGGACGTGTGGGATGGATGAAATCTGCAATGTCTGAAACTTGTAAAGTTAACTGACCTTCAGGATGGATGGAGCTTGCTCACAGTGTTATTCCCCTCCCTCCCTACCCTCCTCCCTACCTCCATCTTTCCCTCCAGCACTGCATTACTTACCCCTGACTCCTGACTCAGCGTCTCACCAGCCCAGACACCAATATTGAGTGCTTTTTATCGTAGCCACACTTTTTCCTCATTTGAAACAATATAGCCTGACTGTTGCTATTGATTTTAGTGGATTGTGCTCTGGTAAGCACTACTTCAAGCCCCCGCTGCTATATTAAGCAATCGTTTCCCACAATAGATGACACTCTTTCCCCTACCTCCTGTAGCAATTTGGTTGGCTCTAATGGGCCTGGCATTACTCAAACTCCACATTGATTGCACGGTAAAGGATTTTAAAAGGAGAGGTCAAACTTTCCGTCAATTTGGCTGTCGCAAAGGAGCCTCTTTTTAGATATGCAGGGATTTTCCCTTCTTCTGTGGACTGGTTCAGCCTGTCATCTCAAGGTACTTGTGTCATTAAATAATGTTAAAACATGCTGTGATGCAGGCGTATGGGCTATGCAAAATGAAACCCAGTAGCCACCACTATGAAGTATCTTGGACTCCAAATGGAACCTTGAAACAGTGATGTGCCTGGATTGATTCCACTGGCCCAACATTTATTTGCATGTCTTTGGTTCTAATGTGATGTGACTACATTTCCCCGCCAGGCATCAAGGCCCTCTGAAGTATGTCTCTGTAAATCACTGGGGCCTTGGAAGTGCAACTGCAAATGATTTCAGACGCTGGGCTGCTTTTCACATCAGTTGTGGTGCATTGGATTCCCGCTACGCTATCTGCTATCTTCTCCCCATGTCACTGAGCGTCAATAAATCACCACACTCTACAGGCAGACCAGGGGAACATGTGGGGAGAATAACATGCCCCGTAGTCACGCATATTTAAGTATACAAGGGCTCTATGTTGCTGCTGATTGGGCCACACATCACTGCCCAGCGTACCCAAGACAGTGGAAAAAATGGCTGCCGTTTGGGAACACTTAAAGTGGTGAAACCATTTAGCATGTGACTCGCCAACCTAATGTATTTGGCTGCAAACCAGAGCAGAGCGGTTTGTGTGAGAGAGCATGTTTGTGTTTTTCTTTCACAGAGCAGTGCCTGTGAAATTTAGTACAGAATTTCACAGTGTGATGACAGTAGCTGTGTGGGTGTGGGTGCAAATGACTGATCAGTACGAAGTTGGTGTTTTAGTGCTATTCTTATAATCTATCTGAAACACCAGCTGCCTCTGGGCTGATTGTCGGCTCTACATGCAGATCTATTATGATTCAGTCCAATAAGGAATCGGTACCAATGTTAGAATATTTGTTCTGTCATTATCCTGAATAGTCTCCTTGTACAGTGCCAATAGGCCACATGTCGTTGCATAAAAATATTGCCATCTTATTGAGTGGACTTTTTTATGAGCTTCTGTCTGTGGTCATCGGGATGAGTGTGGGGAACAGAAAGCAGCAGCTTAGTTTGGTGATGCGTCAATAAAGCATGCCATAGGTCAAGCTGAAAGGCAATTTTGAGAGTGTCCTCTGCGGGACCTCAAGACAAGCTACTTCAAGACGATACATTGCACTTACCCTTGGAGTCTGTAATTTGGAAGTATAATGTGAGAGAATGGCAATCAACCTCTACTCTTAAAACACTCTGAACACAACAACCGTATGAATGTATGCATTTTTTCCAGTTTTGAGCTCAACAGCACATGGCATATCTGTGTAGCACTGGATGGTAATATACACTGTATCTGAAGGTTTTTCTTCATCAGTTTGTCCTTTGTTCTTACATGCACAGTCAACAATCTCCTTAAGTATTCATGTTAAACAAAAAGAACGAGGACTGGGGTGGTGGGGTTTGTAAATATTACAGTCATAGCTATGTGGCATGCATTCATGCAAGAGGATGTGGCGGCGGCCCACCCAGCTGTCTGTCAACATCTCTGAGGGGACAACTATCAGATTAAGAGCCCTAGCTTAATGTCAATAGATCACAATCTGCCTCCTGGCCTCAATTATATTGCCTCTCGTCCTCCAACCTCCCCCCAGTGTGGAGAGGAGTATTAGCTATGAGCTTCATCATGTATTCAGAGCTGTAATGGCTTCTTCGCGCCTGCACTGCATAGATTAGCACCGAGGGCCGAAGGGAAGCTACATGTTGGCACAGACGTTATGAACATTGCCATGATGGATGTCGGGCCCTAGTGTCATTAGTGCTGTTGTGCTGTGAATTCAGCAGTAGATTGCCAGAAAATCCCCTCAGCATGGTTTTATATCCTGTTAGTATAGCTAACCGTGGCATAAGACATGTGCAGGGAAGAGTCATTTGCTAATGAAAAATATAACTTATTTGTGTGAGTTAACATGGTTAGTTTTTTTTTGCACCTTATTTTTCAATTTCACAATAACTATCTTGGGTATAATGCTGTTGTTTAGAGTAGCCTTAAGTGGAGTCATTTGGTACATGATTTCTAAAACACACACACACACACACGTCTTTTTTTCCTCTTCTTTCATGTATTGCTTTTTTACTCCCCCACTCTTTCACACATGGCCAGTTCCTCTGGGCCCACCTCTGCTAGCCAAGGTTTATTATCTATTTGACAGAAGGGCTGGTGGAAGGCATTTGAACACCCCATAAATTGTCATGCAGGCTGCAGTCCGATGCCTACCAGTTTCATTCCCCAGGCTGCCTGGCACACAACCTTTTTGCCAGCCCATCACATTGCCATTCGCTGATCCAAGTTGAAACAGTGTAGTGCAATTAACGGCATAGATCATTTACATAGTGGCAGAGCTCATTTTCATAATGTTTCTTTTATTATCCGAGGAAGAAATTAACCCAGGAATATATTTACATACCAGCCGCCAATGGTAACAGCTTGCTAATTGCCTGTTAGATGATTAATAAGCTTACAGCAGATGCTAATGAATCGAGCACACTCATTGTTTCAAAGGTGCTCATGTGGCAGGGCTTTTGTGTATGTGTGTGTGTTTTTTCTCAGTTTAATTACAGCCATAATTATGTACTTGTTGCATCTGCTTTGAAGCAAATACAATCAAATAATGGAAACGATATTTATCCGAGTGAATTGACGGCTAATTGTGGTGGAGTGTTGTCACTTGTAATAAACCAAGGCGCATTACCAGCATTTTTTTAGTCATCTATACACAAACAATGGAATAACTAATTTCCTAATAAACAGGTGTCACAAATGACTTGTGATTTGAATAGCTTTGTATGAAGTGTATGACATTGTCACTAAAATGAACATATTTGTTAAAATCGAAATTTATATTAATCCAATACTTTTGTGTATGACCAAATATCTAACACATTCCCATCAGCTTTTCATTAGCATATTTGCCTTTTCATTGTGAGCAAGTTGGCACGCTGATATTAGCGTTTAGCTCAATGCGCCGGCCACCATTTCAACATTTAACAACAAGGCATTCTATCACATTACAGTAGTTGATTGATTGCCAGATGAGTGGGTTAATGGCTGCTGGTCTCTTTTCACCAATTTCCTCTGCTGGCTAATGTAATTTGGGAGCCCTGTGCACATTTTGCTCTGTTCCAAAGAGGTCATCCAGCCTTAATCATGTCACAAATGATAAGATAGATGCGTTCCATTCTTTTTCATGCCAGCAACCGGTTTGCTACATGCGAGTATATGTATGCCTGCAGCAAAACATGCAAACGTGACAAACCATTGATAATTGTGTGTGTGTATCCACCCTCTCAGATCCTGTCTATTCTTTGGTACAGTATTATCATACCCATCCTAACCGACAGATAAGCTTTGGTTTATGGAATGAAGGCTGACTCACAAGTTGTGATGCAGAACCAAATAAATCCCTTTTCAAATCCGCTGTTTTGCATCAGTTATTATTTCAAATATCCCTTGTGCTGTTTTAAAGTCTTGAGCTTGAGAAGTGCCTATACACACACACACACACACACACACACACATTCACACCTACACAACTGTTTAGAGAAAAATATTTCCCTAATCCCCATACTTTTTTTTCTCCAGGCTTTAGTTTACAGTTTAATAAATAGCTGTGATTTAATTGTAGCACAGCACACTACTCTCAGTGCAGCGAGTGATTAGCACGACAATGTGTACTAAAACCCTGTGCTGCTGTTTATTTAATTGTCCCTATGATGCCGCGGCTATGCTCTATTTATTTTGCTGCTTAACTAAAACAAAAGGAAGGGATGAACTTAAGCGGGGGCTCATGCAATATTGAGTAGAGTGGAATACTGCACCGCACTCCAGAGATGTGTCTCCCAAACACGGTGCACAAAGCTGTGTGTGTGTGTGTTCAGTCGTGTTCGTTCAGTGTTTGTGCCAAGCTTGCGCATAACACAACTTTCAGTCTATGAATAATTTCCTGTGTTTATGCTTTCTTTGCCCCCTGAGTTGCTATTTTTCTCCTGCTGGCTTTCTTCCATTTCTAATGCAGATTTCTCTTCTCCATCTCCCACATTTGTCTCCCTTTTTACCTCGATGATCACTCGTAATCATAATCATTACACTCTTTTTCATTTGAATATATTTTTCCCAAATAGGTTTTTAACAACATTCTTGAGTTTGTCATATAATATAAAAGCAGAGAAAATTTTCCAATTGTTAGTGAACAAAGCAGAATAGTTTTGACCCCATTTGGCTGGTAGTTTAATCCTGATCAGGAACTGCAAGTGCCAGTGAAAGGTGTAAATCAATGCAATTCTCCTGGCTATAAGAAATTTATCAGATTCGCGAAACGACCTCCAGTCGGACTCTAATAAAGTCCATCATATAGAACAGCACATACTGTACATTGTTTCCATTCTTGAGATGATGCCTACCCGTGAGGTAGAAATGTCACTGTGGTATTTAAAATCACTATACCCCCCACTAGAGAACTGACTATTGCACTCTTTATGCAAAGGCAAAAGTACATGTTTTACAGTAACCTATGAACTTTGCAACCCTTGATTGT
Source organism: Hyperoplus lanceolatus (assembly GCA_026929865.2). Taxonomy (NCBI): domain Eukaryota; kingdom Metazoa; phylum Chordata; class Actinopteri; order Uranoscopiformes; family Ammodytidae; genus Hyperoplus; species Hyperoplus lanceolatus. The sequence goes on from CM049395.1 coordinate 16,067,718, forward strand.
CACCTTGTAATGTTGCCTCAATGGTTAGTTTGTTGATCAAAGAGACTTGGATAAGGATAACAGTAACATCGCCGGCTCTTAAACCTATTTCTGGCACAGTAAATATTATGTAAGAATGGGTATTGCAACATGCCATGAGTGTGCACAACTATAGCAAGTACAATAGGCAAATATGGAATCTGGGAAATGGGACTTTAGCTGGAATAGATGTTTACAACAGACTTGATTCCAGTACTTCTTCAAAATAAATTTGACTACCTGAGAGTTTGTTTATAATCGGTTTAATGGTCTAACTAATTGGTAAAGCTAAAGCCAAGTTTTAGTAAGCCATAGTCTTCCCTTAATACCAAATGAAAGTGAGGTCTTTTTTTTATCCCAGCATACAATTTAACATTTTTACTCTTCTTCACCCTACAGCTGTGATGTTAGCGGCCCAGACGAGCTTCTGGCAAATTGTGACATTTGACCTTGGAAAACTGGAGAGAGGTTTAAGATGAATTTTACAGATGTATAAGCATAGAATACCAAAATATCTCATCCATGTGTTTTAACATAAAAACTCTGTTTTATTAACCATTCAGTACCTTTTCTTAACTTTAAAAGGCTGGTAAAAATATGCTCTGACCACAATCATTATGTATTTTTGTTTTGATTTCAAATCAGTTTTTGCTAGTTTTTGCTGTTGTTTTTGTGGTAAGTTTTTAAGGCTGGTGGCTTGTCTTGGAGTGTACGAAATAGACAATTTAGAAAAACAAATAAAACCCTTAAAGCCAATCGCAATGGATCAGATGATATATAATCCATGGATTTAATCTAACCTAAAATGTGTATTTTTGTTTAAAAAAGTCATAAACTCTATGGATGACATGTTTCATCTAAGGTTGTCAGGAAATTGATAATTCCCTCATGATGTTGGTAATTTGAAAAGTAAGTAAGTGAATGGTTTGTATTGTTACCAGAGCTTCCCTGATTGAATTGAGCTCACTAAGTGTGTGTTGACAGCTACATGCGCCGATTGACACACCGCCACCTTTTGATACTCACAGATTATTGATCAAAGAAACCTTAAATGGCTGTGCAGATGGGGAACAACCTGAAACAATGGGGTTTCTCATATTGTGTTCCTGTCAAAAGTCTTTACAGAAAATAAATAATTGAATAAAGATAACGCCATTAGTTTAAACTGCTTTCGATCATTGTAAAATAGAGAAAACTAAGACAATGGTTCCCTGGATTGTGGTAAAATAAATCACCATGGAGACTGGATATAGTAGCACTGTCAGTTATGGCTGGGAATGGGATTATACATGTTGATATTTTATGTTCACTTTGGACAAAACAAACCTTCCAGAGTCATAATTATATTTTACTGGATACACAGAATAATAATCCACGTCTGAAAATGAAAAACAATACTATCATCTGTTATATGGTCAATGGTTTGATTGATCTTCTAAGATAAAAATGGTTTCTAGTATCTTATTTTAATGAGACTTTCTAATAGGGGTGTGCGGAGACGTCATTATCTGTATCTGTATCTGTTCAACCAACAAAATTATCTGTATCTGTATCTGTATCCGGATACACAAGAAGAAGAGGGCGTGGCTTATACCGGAAGTTTCTTTTACATTAGCCTACATTAAAGGAAGTCACACCTACATTGATTTTCTAAACTAATATTCATTGTCAATGCAATTGTTGTCCCTTCAAAGCATCAAATTGATGTAATGTTGAAATATAAGTCAAAAAGTCAGATATATTTCTACCTTGTCATCTCTCTCTTCTTTGTTCTCATAATACGAAGAAATTCAGGGAACGAAAATATTGATAAATAACAGCCCAAATCTGTGCATAGGCTTCTCACTGTTAGTAAATGAGGGCCAGTGTTTTACTTTTAACTTAATTAAGGTCTCCCTTTAACTGGGGAAAATACAGCTGTATTTCATGATTTTTTTTTTATCTCTATCTCTCCCTATCGCTCTTTTTTTTACTTTCTTTATTTGTTTTACTAAACTAAGGTTTAGGAACAATCTGTATCAACGTGCCAATCTCATAAACCCTAAATAATATTTTAGCCTTTCCACAAAGCCATATGTGATTTCAATGTGTCAAGTTTGCAGTTTCCAATTTTTATTGTATAGGTCCTGAAGTAGGCCTAGGCGTCTACGCACTGATTGACAGCTGAAAAAGTACAGGTCCTAAGCATCAGTTTGATGGAAACGTTGTGATGTTTAAAAGAGTTTAAGCAGTAGGCCTAAAGAATGTAAATAGCCTACATCGGGGAAGGGCTGACGGTGACTCGGGGTGCAGCATATTCCATCGGTTCGTCTCTTCTCTGCCATAGCAGCGGGTTACGAGGACACTCAAATAAAAACGGCAGCGAATGCGACCGGTTGAACCTTCTATTCGAGGGAAAGGGCGAACGCGCTGCGTTTATCAGTGGATAAAAAGAGAGAGACCGCGGGTCACGGGACGCGCCCGGTCCTCTCATGTCCACCACAGAACAGCTGTTAGTGTCATTCTACCTGTTGTGTCATTGAGGCGGAACGCGCTGCGTCAATTAAGCGCATAATAAAAAAAATAAAAAATCCCCGAATAATAACGGGACTATTCGGAAATTATCTGTATCCGTATCTAACTCATTATCCGTGCTTATCCGAATACATATTCGGATTCGGGCTCATCCCTACTTTCTAATCTAGAAATTAACTAGGTTTTCCTGTATCATATTAGCGCACAGGTTATTGAGATAGCCAATGTATTAAGCATATAAATAACCCGGAAAATAGAATCCAAATTCATCAAAATCGTCCCACCTTGAGTTGAAATATGGCCACTTCCGGTTTTAACGGCCATTTTGAATTTAGAAAATGTCAGTAATGGATTCATCATCCTCAATAACCCTTAAAAGCACACCAAATGTGTCCAAATTGGCAAAGCAGTTGCGGAAATATTGTCAATATGGTTATTATGCTAACAAATGCTTATTATGCTATGTTACGCTAATTGCCCAACATATGCAAGTTAGCATCTGGCAGTTTTTACCTACTGGGGACCCATACTTTACATTTCTAACATAAAACTTTGGTGTACTCAACATATCTGGGTTCACAGTGGGGCCCTATGGGCTGGCAAGTAGACTATATGACACAAGTCTCCAAAAAATATTAGTAGGATAGCTTGAAAAACATGGCCGCCAAAACATTTATGCAGGGGCGGGGCTTATCAGCAAATTGGCCATCACTCATTGACCATAGGTCTTATCATCATAACACTTGCTGGATATGTGCAGAAGACATGTGGTAGCATTTCCCTCAAAGCTTGTCGTGATTAACCCATAGGGGGCCCCACAAATGCAAAAACAATAATTCAAAAATGCAATGTTTGACAGGCCACGCCCCTCGCCCCCTGACTCTGATTGACTTGAAATTACTTACACATGTACAGCTCATGGTGCTCTACAATAAAGCCTATTGGACCATAGGGGTCAGCCACGATTCTTCCGTAATTTGCATGACCTGAAATACAGTCAAGTGCCATCTACTTTATAGATTTCCAACCTATCATCACCAAATTGTGTACACAGCATTAAGGGACCAACATACACATGTGTATAAAGTTTAAGCTGGATAGCTCAAAGAACATGGCCGCCCTTAACGGAAACGTCTTCGCAAGAGCGACCATTTTTCTGCAGATTTGCCACGATTGCAACATTCAATTGGCCACAAATTCGAGTTTGGAAAGTACGCAGTGGCGGTTCGTAGAAGCGTTTGGGCCGGGCCGACGTTTGGGGCGCCGCCGATGCGGGGCTGGCGGTCGGCGCCGGGGGGCCCGCACTTTTAAAAACTCAGTAGGATTTTCTAGTTTTATAATAAGATTTAGCAAGTTAAACTAAAATAAAAACTTGACCATAAACAAGTGGAATTGTTATCGTTTCTTGTGTTACAGGATGAGACTTACTTGTTTATATGTTTTTCAACATTCTTATTCAACCATGTTTACTTTCAGATGCAAATATGTGTTTGCCTGACGATGACTTTTCTTGAGTACTGTAACATCATCTGTCTGTACATCATTTACATAGTTTAGTCTTGCCTCTGCAATGAGTTCCTAAAGGGGTCTTCATTAAGTATTTGAGTGGTAAATAAATGTCTAATGACTGAAGGAACAACATTAAAAAATATGTATGGTGATTCTTGAGAAGCGAGACCAAAGGCTGTCTAACAATATTAACTTAACTTAAAAGTAAACATATTGAAAACGTGAGATGTTATTAGGGATTAAGAATAGAATGTCTGGAGGACAATTATCCCCTTAAATTTAATTTTATCATTATTATGTCAAATATAGGACACTTGTTATCTTCTCACGACGTCCGAAACAGTGTGTCCCCAATGAAGGGATCAATCATTCATATGCAATAAAACCTATTAAAAATGTACTTTAATGATTTTAAAAAGAGCTTTTTTAATCAAAAGCAAGACTAAATACTCCCTCATATCATAAAAACTGTTTTTCTACAACACATTCATGTTTTATTAGGTTTCTAAGTGGTGAGACACTTTTTGTCACCACCGTCAAGACAATCCATTAAAATGTAAAAAGAGAGATTCTGTCTCAACACCATGTTTGCTGCGTTCTGAACCAAACCAACACAGCGTGAGTGTCAAGTCATGATGCATTTGCAACGAGCGGAACCGATAAGTGGAATCGTTAAGCAGGCATGTTAACGATTCCAAGGAATTGGTTGACTTTGCACCGGTTCTGAAGTGGAACCGGGTCTCGATTCCCATCCCTAGTACTTAGTAATACTGTAATTTAATTTGCCTACACATAGGGTTTGTATTTTTTCAAAATTGCACCCTGTTTTGTCCCCCTTCTCAAGAATCACTGATATGTTTTCTTAAAAAAGTACACAATGGTTGCATTGCACAGCTTTTACTACATGACATGCACACACATACAGTGCTGTTTGACATCATATGCTAAATGAGTGAGAACAGCAACATGAGATGACCACAGACATTTCAACCAATCATAAGCAGTAGTCGCAGTGAAATGATAGATAGATAGATAGATAGATAGATAGTCTTCATTTATAAATGATGGTGTTTAAAAATACCTTAATACACTAAATGGCCAGAATGACAGAGACAACATAAGAGAGGGAGGCACAAGAGGAGATGCTTGAGTTGCAGATAAATAACAGCTTGGCAAGATACAAAATAACTGGACAAAGGGGACTTAAAAGCACGGTTAAAGCAGCACTGCGTCCTGGCGAGAGTAGTGTAGCTGGTTTAGGAGGTAATGTAATGATGCCATTTAACATCACACACTGGTCCTCCTAATCTGCGATACTTCATTCAGGAAGGCAACAAACAACTTGGTTCCCTCAATAAAGTTGTACCTGGGAGAGAGAGTTAAAGGAAGAATATGGTTAAAAGGCTGTTGTGTGAATAAACACAACACATTTAAAACAAATGTTGGACTGCTACTTTTGTGGAGATACTAACGGTAACAGAGTACGTATGGAGAGCCACACTTACTTCATATTTTATTGGACATTGGACATTATTGTAAGCCCCCAAAGCGCAACAAAATAAAGTTCCTGTTCCACTTTGCTGCTGTCACCAGCTAGGAAGGAAACATTTTTGGACTTGACCAATATGTACGAAGCATTTCTGCTTTTCTATTGTGACCGTGGTGTTGAATTTTATCATCACCATCAGCCTTGAATGTGTCAGAACTGCTCTGCCTATTGTTTGAATAACTACTGAACAGCTGTACACAAATATAGTCAGTTTCTCATTTGGCATTGTCAGAATTCTTGCATGTCTACTACCTTTGATTTAATAATTTTTTTCCTGGAACCCCCATTATCTTGCAGTCGTATCTTCTTCATTTGGTGAATATGAGGGCAAAGGATTATTTAAGGATGTGTATAAATAGGAGAGGATAAGACTGCTTAAGCCCTTGAGGTCGGGTTTAGTCCTGTTCTTTTCCTTCTGATTAAATCTCAGCTTCTCTCCTGTATCATGTTTTCCCTTAACTCGCTAACAGCTTTAAAGGAATACTTGAACATTTTTAATCATTACCTTTTTTCGTCACTCTGGCTCAAGAAATACATGACAGAAACCTTTCCTTTTACTGTGCCTGCATTTTTGGTGAAGGAATGGGCATAGGTCACTCTTCCAGGTTAGCTTAGCTCAAACACTTGTAGTCAAGGGGAGCCAGTCAAAAGATTAACTTTACAAATAGTGTTTGATCCCTTTGCCCAAAATTCATAGGTACAGGAACTGTTTTTGAGGCAAAAAGCTAAAAATGCTATGCACAAAGCAACCTCTAACTTCGGTGACCAAGCCCTAAACACAAACACCAACCCTACAAACACAATATATGCTTTGCACTGTGTTTGACATTCTCCAACACACTTCTTGCAAGACACTACACACTGTTTTTTACATAAGACACATTGTTCAAAAAAGAAACCTCCTGCAATCATTGGGAAAACACTTCTATCTTAAATACAAAGCACAACTAAAATTGGAAAAGCAGTGTCTTATTCGGCCTGTGTATTAAGTTTTGACACAGTGGGCAAAACTCTGGAACATGGGTATAAGCATTCGGTAAAACAAGTGGTGTCAAACCTGCTGATTTTTTCATTCTGTGAGTGCAGCCCGTCATCAAAGCCTCCAATGGGCATCATGATGATGCTTTTCTCTGTCACATCCTGGAAGGTTCTGGCAATAGGGATGGTCCCACCCTCACGGATCAGATCAGGTTCCATATCAAAAACTGGAGAAGGGAGGTCATCTTATCTTAGGGCGTATTCACATTGGGAAAGTCCGCTAGTTCACTTGCTTTGGTTCCGACCAAATAGAATAAAAACATTTTTTTGTTTGGTGTTGTCCACTTTCATATTGACCCTTTTGCAAGTGAACCAGCATGACCGGGGTAAGTAGGCACACCTTTTACTTTAGTGAGAATTGCTCATCACCTAAACATCTTTCAATAGTCATTCCTACATTAAATTGAAGCTTAAGGTGTTGGCTTGAAATGTGAACCCCTCACTTTTTCTAACTTATTGTAATAAAGAAGAAATTTACCATCAAAGACACTCTAACACATTGTGACAACCAACCCCATCAAGGGGTCGGTTGTCACACACTATGGGGTTGTTTGTCACAATGTTATCTTATGGGAAAAATCTTAAAAAGAAAGCAGAACTAAATTTGAAAGTTGAATTTAATTGTCTAGTTGAAAAATAGACCTACATAACTTTATGCATCTTAACACAAAATGAGCAAGGAATAAACAACAAGGAAATCCATATTACGACCACCTTTTACTTTAGTGAGAATTGCTCATCACCTAAACATCTTTCAATAGTCATTCCTACATTAAATTGAAGCTTAAGGTGTTGGCTTGAAATGTGAACCCCTCATTTTTTCTAACTTATTGTAATAAAGAAGAAATTTACCATCAAAGACACTCTAACACATTGTGACAACCAACCCCATTAAGGGGTCGGTTGTCACACACTATGGGGTTGTTTGTCACAATGTTATCTTAATGGGAAAAATCTTAAAAAGAAAGCAGAACTAAATTTGAAAGTTGAATTTAATTGTCTAGTTGAAAAATAGACTTCATGCATAACTTTATGCATCTTAACACAAAATGAGCAAGGAATAAACAAAAAGGAAATCCATATTACGACCAACCTACTATATGTAACAACATAAAGAACAAAACAAATAGGTCTAACAATAATATCCTACTCAACTAGGCTACACACATTCACTATCTGAGGTACAGTGATGGCAAATGTAGGGTCTGCTCACTCTAACTAAGCAGAGCTTGTGTGCCCACTGGTTGCACATACAACACTTCACCCATACCTACCCTGAACAGCTGCTGGGGAACATTTACATACAAACCAAACACAAATTATCCTCTTCATCTGATGAAGATTCCCCCTCCTGTCTCTTTTTCTTATGTTTCTTCTTCCCCAGCTGGTGTGGAGTGCACTGGGGTGCAGTAGCCTTTGCAACTGGTCTAGTTTGGGATGCACTGGGTCGTTTTGATTTTGTTGCCCTTTTTCTCTTTTGAATGCTAGCTGCCTTTTCCTGCTCTATTCTCTCCTTCTCTGGGGTGTCAGTGAGGATAGAGCTTGACATTTTATTTTGCGTGTGGGTTCCTTTCCTGGCTGCACCCTTTAGAGAACATGTGACAACCAACCCCCAAAAAATGTGACAACCAACCCAACTGGAATTTCTTGCTAGCATCAAGGCCAACAACCATCTGACAACTAATTAGCTTGCTAACCACAATCTAAACTATAGTTTACCCTTCACACTTTTTTAGGGTAACAAGTGTTTTGTTATAAACCCATTGTGTAAAAGCCTAGAAGAAAAATAGTGAGGAGCTAAATATTTTCAATTTGACATGAAAACCACAAACAGTCCTCTCACTTCAAATTCAGCAGTCTAACTCCAAGGAAGACTATGTAGGTGACCTCTGATCTCAATTCTGGATATTTACATACCAACATTTCACAGACAGCGCCTTCTGGTTCAGAGATATAACGATTGTGACAACCAACCCGTGTGACATATAACACCGTTCTCCCCTATATACTGCGATCGTGTTTATTTTGTGCCATCAGCAAATAACCGCTGTAAGTCATTAAAATCTGTAGGCTAGACTGCTAGTCATTTACGTTGTAGAGAGAGGAAGGGGGGGGGGACTACTGCCTGATCTAAAGTTTGGTATAATATGGGGTTAAAAAATAATAAATACATAGGCCTACATCTACAAAAAAAAGAATAAAACATAAAAAGATTGTTGTTTTATATGTTTATAATATGTAGGCCTATGTCAATGCCACGTTATGTGGCTTGTAGCCTACGATGTGAAACATAATTTTTACTGTGTTGTTGCTGCTGGACGCGCGGCCTGTTGGCACTTTGCAGGAGACACTCCCTTCTCCTTCATCTGATCGCTGAACACATCAACATGTTTACGCGTCCTATCAAATCTTCCTCACAATGGTGACAACAAACTTTACTATAACGTGAAGCTGACAGCGATTTATTAAAAAAGACAATAAAGAAAGTGTTTGGGTCGGATCGAGTCCGGCCAAATTCACACCACAAACGAACTGCAGGAGACCACCTCTTCAGATGGGTCTTGTGCGCTTGTTTGGTCCGACCCCGAGTGAGATTGCTGTATTCACACCTGCCTGAAAGATGCGCACTGAAGGCGGAAGTGCACCTGAGTTTGTTTCAACCGAACTAAAGACGGCAGGTGTGAATACACGGTTAGAGTTTAATGGACAAAAACTCTCTTACCACAGAATAAATCAGCTGCAAATGTGGAGGGATTATACAGTATACTGTATAAATCTATGTGACTTGAGAAACATTTCCTGAAGCAATTCTGTGTGTGTGTGTGTGTGTGTGTGTGTGCGTGCGTGCATGCGGGTGGTTGGGGGGTTGATGGGTGCTTGCAGAAAGTACATCAAGCCATTTTAAAGCACAATGACAATGTGCTTAAAACAGAATCAACAGTAGAGACAAGAGTAAGATGGAATCACAGAGGAGAGGCCAAAAGATAATAAAAAGTAACATCGTAAAAACACCTCCATAATAATTTGGTGGCAGGTTGTTTCTAAACCTCTGTGCCCTGATAGCAAAAACATCATCAAACTCTAATTTTGAAACCATCAAGAACAGCAGGAACTATGCACTACTGTGTTTTATTTTTGGGCTTATGGCATTACACTAAATAAGAGGCTATATGACACAATATACAAAGATAAAATCACAAGAAGCTACAAAATATGACATATTACCACTACTTATATATTTGTATATTTGTTTGCAGTTTGTTTCAGCTTTCCTGTCACTATAAAGGATTTTGATGTAGGGTTGGTTGTGTTTTCTGTACCTTTCTTGATGGCAGCCTTCCCAGCCTCATAGAGAGGATGCTGAGTGTCAGCCAGCCAAGGCTTGGCTCCAATCACCATGGTGACTTTCAGCTTATTGGGACTCTTCCTCTTGGCAAATACAGAGTGAAGGTAGTCTGTTACCTAAAGTTAACCAACAAAATAAAAGCAGAAGCGGTTTATGGTAAGAATTAATGAGCATAAAAAATATATTGTGTTGTTTTTTCAAAACAGATAATTTACATCCTGTTTTACCTGTTTCTTGACCATAGCAGGGTCCATGTTGGGAACTTGTCTGATGGAAAACTTAGCAGTAACCTTAGCAGGAATGACAGTCTTTGTGCCAGGATCAGAGAATGCCCCCTCAATGCCATGGATGGAGACAGTAGGGTATCGCCACATGTGGGCCAACAGGTCCACCTACAGGATACATACAGTGACAATCAGAATCCCTTTATTGTCATTGCACAAAGTGCAACAAATTTAGGGTAGGAGGCGCTCTCAAATGAAGTGCATTTTTTCAAAACAAAAACAAATTAAGAATAGGTAAAGAAATGTAGAAGGTTTAAAAGTAAGAGTGATAAGAAAGGGTTTGAAGTCTTATCTTGTTGCATTATACACTGCCCGGCCAAAATAAAAGTTGCCACCTGGATTTTATCAAGCAAATACGCAAGAGCCCTCTATCTGTCAAAAACAGTGATAAATATGTTTCAGTGAGCAACAACAAGTTATTTAACCCTAACTGATGTAAAGATGTAACTCTGTTTCAGAGGGGTGAAATTATTGGCCCGCATAAAATAATGAAAACTACTCAGGAGAAGATGAAACTACTAAAATCATGTTAAGAACTGTCCAATGCATTACAAAAACCTGGATAGACAGGGGGGAACCATTAGCCTGGTCCAACCAGACCATCGCACTTCATTTCATTTGTACAGAAGGTCTGGAACTGCCCTATTGGCAAACGTCCACTCACTTGGAGGCGGATGTCTGTTGAAGTTTCAAACTATTGGATCTGCCCAGTGTCACTCTGGATCAGCCAACCAATCGCATAACGTTTGGTCGTGACGTATGTCATGAGCCGGCTTCTGACGGTTCGTTCCAGTTATACAGGGAACTCGGAAATTTCCGACTTCACTACATGTTGTAGTCTATGGATCTACCGGTAGCTGGCAACGGTAACTTGCTAGAGCTTAACGTTTAGTAATTTGGATGAGAAAGGTTGTAGGCGTCCATACTTTCCTGAGCAGATGCACTGAAACACAGACAGGTCAGAACTCGGAACTACCAAGTTGGAAATTTCCGAGTTCCGAGTATAAAGAAACGCAGCATTCAACTGAAACTAGAGCGAGACTTCGACGTCATCGTTCTCAGCCACTCTCTCTGTTCGCCGATTGGACACTCAGAAATATGTTTGAGCAGGATACCACTGATACACCCCAGCCCCAGACTGTCTACTGAAGTGAAATGAAAATTGAGCGGAAGTAGGTACAGGGCTGTACGCTTATTTTTTTAGGTGGTAGCACTGGTGATAGCAAGCAAAAAAATTCAGTAGCACAAAAATAAATTTGGTAGCACACAAAGTAGGCTATGATTTGAAAACTTGCATAACCTTAACCCTTGCATTTCGCTCTAATTACCTTTGAGCCTGTCATCTTGGTCTCATTTGAGATTCACAATTAATATTATATCCTAGTGTGTGCAGTAATAATTGTAGAAAAATTAATAGGGGTGCACTGATTGCAATTTAGAAAAAAGAATCTAACCTGCCAATTGCAATTTTTTGCTGATTCAGAATTATTATTATAATGTCCTTCTGTTAATTAAAACCAAACTTTAAAACATTAAACATAGCCTATTAAATAAATAAGTATACATATTGGTACAATTTAGGATAAATTAAATAGGTTGTTGTGAATGTGTTGGGAGTAGCTTTTCAGGGGCTTATTTAAAAGTTTGTTTAAATAGACTAGGCTACTGTGGACTGCTCTCTGCAGCTGAAGGAGTTGCCTTTCAAGCTAGAAAAAAGCGCTAACTTCCTGTTCTTACCGGCTTCAAAATAAAAGTCAACTCACGTTTGGGTAGTAACAGGCTTTTAATGTGAAGGCGCACAGGAAATGTTCTGTTTGTACGTGCGCTAACTTAACTGCGGTAATGTGCCGTCTCCTTCCGGTAATTGCCATTGAAGCCCTGAAGTTTTTATACCTAGAATCGCTGCACGAGCACAGGTCCCGAGCACACATCTTTCACCAGCCAAAGTGGAGGGTGGACTCAATAACTTACTTGCCTAAGACACATTTACCCGCAGTGTTAATGTAGAGCCCTCTGCATCTCTCCTCTGTGTTTCAAAGACAGCCTCTCCTCATTATCAACCTGTCGCACAAGTGCGAATAGATTCGTATTCATCATCGCACGTGATCAATTTCAGTAGCAAATGCGATCAAAACTGTCGCACTGTACAACCCTGAGGTAGGCGGGCGGTGTCAGGCTAGCGAACCATCATCTTTGAGGAAGAAATGTTGTCGGAAAAAACATCTTTAATCATCATGATGGGAGATGACTTAAAATAAATAAAATTATTTGGTGGAATCAAAACTTAAAATAATGACAGTAGAACTCCCAGCTAGGTGTAATAGTGAAAGTAAGAGCATGTCCACACGGACAATGCAAAGAGAATATAAGGGATATGGACTATGCAGATGTGTAGCCTTAAGAAAACCACTTATCAGTGGGGCTTATCAGGATAAAATGCTTACATTTTGCTCTGGAGAAATGGATAAAGGTTGTGTGGTCTGATGAGACCAGATTGACTGTTCCAGAGTGATGGGTAGATCAGGGTAAGAGAGGTGGATGAAGTGATGCTCCCATCATGCCTACAGTGGTGGCCAAAATGACTGGAACACCTGACAGATCTGAACATATTGACCTTTCTTTTGTCTCCAAAACATGATTTAATTTCAAAATGTTCATGAGATATGCAGATGGTTGTTCTGAGAACAACAAATATCAAATTAAGTCAGTCCTACTGTTTTTATCCACTTTTAACTTTAATATTTGGTATGTCCACCTTTTGCAGCAATCATAGCAGGTCGGGACTTTGAGGGGGCCAGTCCATTATGTTCAATGTTCCAGCAGATTCCTTATGTCCCAGATAGATTAAACATTCTTTAAAGCCACTACGAGTAACATGGCACATTGGCGTCTCCTTTGGACAAAAGCGGTAGTATTTTTACGACGCCCGCTGTCGCAAAGCTGTTTTGTAGCTCGTGCCAGGCGCGTGAGTGTGAACTGAGAAGGGAGCAATATAGTGCATGTCCGTGTGTTGAAAGTGTGAGGACTCTTTTCGGCTCCGTGAGAGTGGTTTTGACACTGCATGAACTAATGCCAGTCACTGCCACACGCACCTGATTGCAATGAGTTGATACAGCAGTGTCACCTAACTACTCTCTCCCACGGAGCTGAAAGATTAGGCTATGTGTCCGACTCCTCACAGAAAGCGAATGAACGATAGACGGCAGTTAGTATGGATCACGATGAGGTAATGTGTTTATGTTGTTGTAAATAATTACTATTTCAGATAATGGTTATCTGATGATGGTGAAGCAAAGCAAACTTTGTGTTAGTACCAACCGCTCATTCATTTAGGAGTAAACACTGCAGTCTAGTTTCGCTCTCGTGAAATTGTATACACGTTGCTTTGCAACGCCCTCGTCCCCCCACCCCCCGTAGCCTATATCACTCTCCCTTTTAGCTTTTGTTCATTGCATTTTCTTTTTTTTTCTTTGATGGTTCAGCCCCGTTATAAGTCATTATGAACAAACAACTGTCTCAAACAAGGCTCCCGCTCCCCTTCCCTCACCTGGAGGGATAGGCTTCTCAAATGGCGTTGCAGCGCCACACTGAAATCTGCGACCAAAACGGATGTGTGACCATAGAGCTTGCACGAGCGAACCGAAAATCGGACTGGGTGTGCGACCAGACCAAACGCAGTAATAAAAACTATTTAAAAACGTCTTTCTTTGCACTGATGGTCTCGTTTGCTGTTAAAGGTAATTTATGATTATCAGAGGAAACATGAGGCTGTTTAAAAGATATTTAAATGTTACTCGTAGCCGCTTTGACTAGATAAAGTTAAAGAATGTTTAGCTAGATATAGTTAAAGAATGTTTAGGGTCATTGTTCCATTGAAAAATAAATCTAGGCCCAATATGATGACTCCCAGATGGTACTCCATGCCTCACAAGAATGTTGTGGTATACTCTATGATGCCATCTACTTTCACTAGTCTCCGGTTACTGTGGCTGACATGGCACTCCACACCATAATACTACGCCTCCATGTTTAACTGTTGGCAAGAGACACAAATTTTTATATCTCTGCCCCTCCCTACATCGAGCAAACATTCTTCGCCTTTTGCCAAAATGTTCGAACTTCGACTTATCAGTATACAGTAGGGGAGAATGGGGTAAGTAGGCACACTTTTTACTCTAGTGCGAATTGCTTATCACCTAAACATCTTTCAATAGTTATTCCTACATTAAATTGAAGCTTAAGGTGTTGGCTTGGAATGTGTACCCCTCACTTTTTCTATCTTATTGTAATAAAGAAGAAATTAATCATCAAAGACACCCTTACACATTGTGACAACCAACCCCATCAAGGGGTCGGTTGTCAAACACTATGGGGTTGTTTGTCACAATGTTATCTTAATGGGAATAATCTTAAAAAGAAGGCAAGAAAGTAGAACTAAATTTGAAAGTTTAATTGCATTGTCAAGTTGACAAATAGGCCTACATAGCTTACTGTAGCCTTGGCAGCTGGACTAGTTTGGGATGCACTGGGTTGTTTTGATTTTGTTGCCCTTTTTTCTTTTGCATGCTAGCTGTCTTTTCTTGCTCTATTCTTTCCTTCTCTGGGGTGTCAGTGAGGATACAGCTTGACAATTTATTTTGTTTTTGGGTTCCTTTTCAGGCTGCAGCCTTGAGATAACATGTGACAACCAACCCCAACTTGAATTTCTTGCTAGCATCAAGGCCAACAACCATCTGACAACTAATTAGCTTGCTAACCACAATCAAAATTATAGTTTACCCTTCACACTTTGTATGGGTAACAAGTGTTGTACTATGGGTACAAGTGTAACAACCCATTGTGTAAAAGCCTAGAAGAAAAATACTGAGGAGCTAAATATTTTCAATTTGACATGAAAAACACAAACTCTCACTTCAAATTCAGCAGTCTAACTCCAAGGAATACTATGTAGGTGACCTCTGATCCCAATTCTGGATATTTACATACCAAAATTTCACAGACAGCGCCTTCTGGTTCCGAGATATAACAATTGTGACAACCAACCCGTGTGACAAATTACCCCGTTCTCCCCTACAACACTTTAGACCAATCTTCCTTTGTCAATTTCTTGTGTTCTTTTTCAAATTTAAGGCATTTCACTCTATTTTACTCTTTCAATAAGGGTTTCTTTGCTGCTATTCTACAAGTCCTTCTTCTTCCAGTTACCAACGCAGTTCTTAAAGACACTGTTGCACCATTAGTCATTGTGGTGTTGATCTCCTCACAGTTCTCATGTACTCTTTCTTCAGTACTGACTCATTTAGAGATGCTTTATTTGTTAGTCTGAAAGTTTTTTTTTTTTTTTTTTTTTACTTCTCCCCTTTTGGTTTTAGTGTGAATTGGAGGCATCATGGTGGCCCAAAGTGTACTTTACAGTGCTTGTGTGAAATAGGCCTAACTCGTTTTTGGTAAGGGAAATGACCTAAATCTCTTTTGGCTCTATTCTATGTTTCATAGAGCATAGTGATGACTTTGTTGATATTTAAGTTGTTTTATGGGTATTATAATGGCCAATTCAACAAAAACAACTGGAATGCCAAGTGTTCTAATCATTTTGGCCAGCACTGTAGTGCCTACTGTTAAAGCCTGTGTGGCAGTGTACAGTATAATCTGGGGTTGCTTCCGTTGGTCAGGTCTAGGTTCTAAGCAACCTTGTGCCAAATAAAGCTCATCAAAATGTATTACGTATACAGTATGTGCCGTAATCAAAGCTAAAGATGGTCCAAAAACATTTTTGATTGTTTTTTGGCCAGGCAGTGTATGTGCCTCAAGAAGATTATTTGGACCATTTTCAGGAATATACTCATACCTTGTTGCTGTACATGAGCTGATTAACACCGATCTTGTTCTTGTAGTTGTCTATATCAAAATGGATGTCCTGGTACATTCTCCATTCTTCATCAGAGAGTGAAGCCACAGCCTCTCTGATTCCAGGTATCAGGACCTTACCACTGGGGCAGATCATTGTGTCTAGATCAAGAATTAACAATAGAATATTATTGCTGTGGTTCTCCCAACCGGCTACCAAACTTCCATGGTGGCTAAGGGGTAAGGAATGACCGTGTGAATGAAAAATGGAGTATACCACTAAAAATGCTAAAATATGCTCACCAAGAATGCCAATGAGGTCAGTCATTGGTTCGATCACAGTGCCTCCATAAACGCCAGAATGTAAGTCCTGTTTAGGTCCTTGGACCTTCAAACACACATTAGGGAAAATGTTACAGCCTGTGACAACCAGGTGCAGAGTGTGTGTATGAGCAAGGATAAGGTACAACATTTGAAACAATACATAATAGTTTGGATCTGTGTTTCTGGTAGAATTGTTACACAACCTCGGCAAAGAAGTAGCAGTTTCCTCTGGTGCCGTAGGTGAGGGCCGGCCGTCTGCTCAGCCAGCCACAGTCTGAGATAACGATGTAATCCACGTCAGAGAAGAAGGTGTCTTTCTGGGCCAGGATCATAGCGTCCAGGCCATTAGAGCCCGTCTCCTCCATGCCCTCAATGACAAACTTCACATTCACTGGCAGTTCCTGGTGAACAGAATGCAACATGGTGCTACTACTGTTAGGTATGTTTGGTAGAAAGTGGCAGTTACAGCAAGTGGACAATGAGCAGTAGGAAAATAATCTAATCATTGATGACAAGCATGCCTTTTTATGAAATTGTAATGGGGTTATAACATGCTTGGCAGACTAACATGAGTCATTAACTTCATTTGAGACACATCTTGTCACTCCCACACAATTCCTTCCACTTAATACATCCAGCTTCTGGCTGAGGCACCCTCTGGAGCCACCACCCACGGGGAGAACCACAGGGGACAGATGCGCTTACAGTGAATGCCAGGGGCTAGACAGAATGGGCCCAGGTGGATGTGGAACCTCATCTCTCTGTTTGGGAAAGAGACAGAACTTGTGAGGGAAGTCTATGCAAAGTCTTGATTCAGAAACCCTTCTTTTGGAGATGGGTTGGACCCTATACTTCTGCTTTGTGCCGCCACGTTGGAGTTTATTCCAGTAGACAAGAGTGTTGCCCCCTATACCTACGGGTTATGGGGGGACTGTTGTCTGCTTATGCACCGAACAGCAGCTCAGAGTATTCGGCCTTCTTGGAGACCCTGAATGGAGTTCTGCATGGGAACACGGTAGGGGACTCCATAGTTTTGCTTAGATACTTCAACAAACAAGTTGGCAGCGTAGCGGCACCTTGAGAGGCATGACTGGCATGAACGGCCTCCCTGACCTAAACAAGCGATAATTTGTAATTGGACATCTTTGCTAGTCATGGATTTTCTGTAACGAACACCATGGTGGAACACAAGGATGCTCATAAATGTACTTGGTACAAGAGCACCCTAGGCCAAAGGTTGATCGATTTGGGATCCTATCATTTGATCTGAGGCTGCATCTATAGGACACTCTGGTAAAGAGAGGGGCCAATCTGGTGTTAAGCAGAAACCCTTGACCAGCATGGTGGACCAAGGTGTTCATGGAAGCTGTCCAATTGAATTAGGAGTCCTTCCGAGATATGTTTTCCCGGGAACTCCGGAGGCAATTTCAAGGTACCAACAGGCCATAAGGGCAGCAGCCTTTGCTGTGGAAGAGGCAAAGCATAAGGTGAGGGTTGAGTTCAAAGAAGCAATGGAGAAGGACTTCCAGTCTACTACAAAGTACATTTGGAATACCATCCGACACCTCAAGAGGTGGAAACAGGGAATAATGGGACACTTGTGATTGCAACTGAGGAGTTAATGGGGCGGTAGAAGGAGCATTTTGAGGAACACCTAAACTCAACTAATCCATCCTCTATTGTAGAGGCAGAGCTGGAGGCTACTCGGGGATCATCATCAATTTCCCCGGTGGAAATCATTGAGGTACTCAACAACAACACCACAGTGGAAAAACCCTGGGGATTGATGAGATCCATCTAAAACTTTCGAATGCTTTAGGGGATGGGCTGTCTTAGATGACACATCTTCTGACAGGGGTTTCCCTTGTTCAAAAAGGGGGACCAAAGGGTGATTGTCAGTAGCAGGGGTATCATACTACTCAGCCTCTCTGGTATAGTCTACTCCAAGGTGCTGGAAAGGAAGGTCCGGCGCATAGTCAAATCTCAGATTGAACAGGAACTATGTGGATTCCGTTCTTACCTTCAAGGATCTGTAGAAGGCTTATGATCTGGTCTCCCTCTGTACAATCAAAGTGAGAGTTGTATCCGGGTTCTTTGCAGTACTGTGATTTGGTTAGGTATGGGATTCAGTGAGAGTTGCCCTCTTCCAGGGCTGAGCTTTGTCACCAACACTGTTTGTTATATTCATGGACAGGATATCACAGACTGAGGATTGCATTGCTGCTTTCCGTAGATGATGTGATCCTTATGGATTGGTTTACAGAATGCTAAGTGGCAGGTTTAAAAATCAGTAGCTCTAAATTTGATGACATGATTTTCAGTAAGTAGGGAATGAGAAGTTACCGCTTGTGAAGGAGTTCAAACACCAGAGTCTTGTTCGCAAGTGAGGGGACATTGGAAACTGAACTAGTTGAGTTCTTATACACAGTTTGAGGGCCGGTTCGGAGCAGGTGACTAATTGGGAACCAGGTCTTTGCTTTTCTACAGCAAGAGAACCAGTGCAAATACGCTGGATAAGTTGTGTTTGGTTCACAGAGCAAAGAGGCAAAACCTGTTGGCAATGTACACAGACTTATACAGTGACGTCTTGTTGTGGCCCATTGAAGAGCCAACCCGTTCTTAATAGGTTCCCAAGATGAACTGGGAACTGGAACCTGGTTTGCGTTAGTGGAAGTAACAGTGCCTCTTCCGCTACCTCTCTCTCACACATTTAATTTTGTTTATCTGTGGCATGTAAAACAATCCAATATAACATTGGTATTGTACATTTTTAACTCTCACCATATTGAGGTTCTGGTAAGCCTCCACAGCATGGATCCAGGCTAAAACCGGGGCCTTGTTGTCTGATGCTCCTCTCCCATAAAGGTTTCCTACATGCACAATAATCTAAAATTAGTATAATAAGATAATATGAGTTTTTTAAAATGTTGAGTATAACAGTTGGAGATTAAGCAATGTTACCATTGCTTAATCTCCAACTGTTATACTCAACATATACACTTTAGAACAAGAGTACATTAATACTCTATTAGTTAATATTAGTTAATGCTAAATAAGCATTAACTTAGCATTGACTAACTGTTAATAACTGCTTAGTTAATGCTTAGTTAGAATTAACTAAGCATAAACTAACTATGCTTAATGTGGCACAAAAAAGAAAGAGAAATAGTTGATGGCAAAGCTATCACTTTTTGTTGTTGTTGAGCAAGACAGAGTGTGTGGGTGTGTGTGTGTGTGTGTGTGTGTGTGTGTGTGTGTGTGTGTGTGTTTGTGAGGGAGAAAGAAATAGAGGGAGAGAACTATATTCCTGATTTAACAGGGTTAAACTAGAAGAAAAGCATCAGATTGTTGTGGTTTCATAAGGTTAAAAATGTTTTGTCTCTGCCAACTTTTGTGGCTAGTAAGATGTCAAACTTATCATTTTCACGGTCTTCTTCCTGTCAGCCCGAGCCGACACACTCCCTGAGCTGCACGGCGCTGACTTCAGGTACGCGCTGCCAGGCAAGAAGTGTGAACGGTTTCACTTGTTAACATGGGAATCTGGATTTCCGGTTGGGAATTTTGTTAGTTTAGTTTTATGTCCCATCAGTCTCACTGTGTCTTTCAATGTAGCATTTATTTACCTTTTCTTTCTCTCATTTGCCCTGGAACCATTCACAGACTGCAGTGCTGGTATGTTACACTTCATATCGATCTTTGTGCTATGGCTGACGTAGCCCATTCACAGAAGGGTTGTGGACAAGCCACTACGAGTAACATTTAAATATCTTTAAAACAGCCTCATGTTTCCTCTGATAGTCATAGATTACCTAACAGCAAACGAGACCATCAGTGCAAAGACAGAAGTTTTTATATAGTTTTTATTACTGCATTTGGTCTGGTCGCACACCCAGTCGAATTTTCAGTTAGCGCATGCAGGCTCTATGGTCACATATTCGTGTAGCGCTGCAAGGCGATTTGAGAAGCCTATCCCTTCAGGTGAGGGAAGGGGAGCGGGAGCCTTGTTTGAGACAGTTATTTGTCGTCATAATGACTGATGACAATACTGTTTGCAATAATAGTCATGCCAATAAAGCTCATTGAATTGATAACGGGGCTGAACCATCAAAGAAAAAAAAAGAAAATGCAATGAAGAAAAGCTAAAAGGTAGAGTGATAGACGGGCGGGACAAGGGTGTTGCCAAGTAACGTGTACACAATTTCACGGGAGTGAACTAGACTGCAGTGTTTACTCCTAAATGAATGAGCGGTACTAAAGCAAAGTGTACTTTGCTTCACCATCATCAGATGACCATTATTAATATGAAATAGTCATTATTTACAACAACATAAACACATTACCTCATCGTGATCCATACTGCCGTCTCTCACTTTCTGTGAGGACACAGAATCTTTCAGCTCCGTGAGAGTAGTTAGGTGACACTGCATCAACTCATTGCAATCAGGTGTGTGTGGCACTGACTGGCATTAGTGTCACTAACCACTCTCACAGAGCCGAAAAGAGTCTGTGCCCTCACACTTTCAACATACGGACAAGCACTATATTGCGTCCTAATAAACAGCTTTACTACAGCTGGCGTCGTAAAAATACTACCGCTTTTGTCCAAAGGGGACGCCAACTGACAAAGTTACTCGTAGTGCCTTTAAATGTTGGTGGATTCAATGCCACAGTGAAGCGCGCAAGGATATTCTCACACATTCAAAACCTTAAAGCTGACATAATGTTTCTCCAAGAGACACACTTACTTAATATTGATCACCAGAAACCATCTAGACCTTAGATAGGACAAATCTTTCATTTCATAAATTTAACCTGAAAACGAGAGGCGTGGCCATACTTGTTAGGAAAAACGTGCATTTCACTCCAGACAAAATTATTGCAGACCCAAAAGGTCGCTATGTGATTGTTCCCGGTACACTGTACCAGAAACCAGTTCTCCTCGTATCTGTCTATGCTCCTAATTGGGATGACTATAACTTTATGAAAAACTTATTGTCTTCTCTTCATTAAATTCCCATGTGCTAATTTCGGGAGGAGATATGAACTGTGTCATTAACCCTGTACTGGATAGGTCTAGCTCCAGAACTTCAACACCATCTAAAATGTCTCAGACCCTTTCTGCCTTTATGGAACAATACGGCTATGTTGATCCCTACAGACTTCTCCATCCCACTAGCCTGGCTCTGCCTGCCCACCGACTTCCGCCCAAATTTAATTTTCCCTTCAGTGGTCAGTCTGGGGATGGGGCGTATTAGTGGGATTTTGCTCGAACAAATTTCTGAGTGTCCAATCAGCGAACAGAGGAAGTGGCTGAGAACGATGACGTCGAAGTCTCGCTCTAGTTTCAGTTGAATGCTGCGTTACTTTACACTCGGAACTCGGAAATTTCCGACTTGGTAGTTCCGAATTCCGACCTGTCGGTGTTCCAGTGTATCTGCTCGGGAAAGTATGGACGCCTACAACCTTTCTCATCCAAATAACTAAACGTTAGGCTCTAGCAAGTTACCGTTGCCAGGTACCGGTAGATCCATAGACTACAATATGTAGTGAAGTCGGAAATTTCCGAGTTCCCTGAATGCACCGTCAGAAGCCGGCTCACGACCAAGCGTTATGCGATTGGTTGGCTAATCCAGAGTGGCACTGAGCAGATCCAATAGTTTTAAACTTTAACAGACACCCACCTCCAAGTGAGTGAACGTTTGCCAATTACAGCACTTCCAGTACCTTCTGTACAAATGAAGTGAAGTATGATGGTCTGGTAGCACCAGGCTACCATCCCACTATTAAGCAGTACTCTTTCTTTTCACACGTACATCGTACTTGTTCACGCATAGATTATTTTCTCATTGACAAAACACTAATTCCCTCGATAATATCCACACAATACTCACCTACAGTCATATCTGACCTCTCCGCTGTAACCCTTGCCCTTCGTTTTGCCCATAGGCCTAAGGATTATAGGACATGGCGCTTAGACCCCCTGTTGCTGGCTGATGAGAATTTCTGTTAACAAATCTCCAAAGCTATTGACCTCTTTTCGGAAACCAATAACACGGAAGGCATCAGCCCTATGCTATTATGGGAAACCCTAAAGGCATTTATTAGGGGTAAAATTATTTCAAATACGTCCTATATTGATAAAAATCGCAGAGCGCGCCAAAAAGAACTGGAAAAATCCATTGCCACTTTAGACCATCACTACTCAAACGATTTATCACCTGAACTTTACAAGGAAAGGTTGAAACTGAGTGCTGAACTTGATCTTTTGACAACAAGAGAGGCTGAACAACTTCTGCTCCGCTCCAGAGGCACTCGGTATGAGTTTTGAGATAAGGCGATTCGGTTATTAGCCCACCAGCTGAAAACTAAGACTGCTTCCAACCAGATTACTCAGATCCGTACTCACGGTGCGCTTACATCTGACCCTGTAGAAATTAATAAAGTTTTTAAAACATTCTATTCAGCTTTATACTTCGGAGTCCTCAAATAACTCCTATGTCTAATGGCTCCTATGTCTGAATTTTTCACAGCACTAGACGTACCCTTGATTTCAGAGGATAACAGACAGATGCTGGACAGCCCTTTGCAATTTAACGAGATTACCGAAGCAAAAAATCTGATGAATAATAATAAATCACCCGGACCGGACGGTTTTCCGGTGGATTTTTTTTTTTAAATGTATGGGAAAATTTGCTCAATTACTACTGAGGATGTTTACACACCAGCAGCCACCAGCAGGGCTGCTTGCCACTCACCCTCACCCAGGCCATTTCTCTTATATTAAAGAAGGACGAGGGGGGCGCCCTTAGCTCAGTTGGAAGGGCGTCCCCCCATGGGCCTCGGCCAGCAGCGGACCCGGGTTCGATTCCAGCCCGCGGTCGTTCTCTGCATGTCACTCCCCTCTCTGCCCCATTTCATCTGTCTCTACACTATCAATAAAGCATAAAAATGCCAAAAAAAAAGGACAAAGATCCCTCCAACTGTGCGTCTTTCCATCCGATATTGTTACTGTCTGTTGATGTTAAAATACTTGCGAAGGCCCTTTCCTTTCGGTTGGAGACTGTTATGACCTCGATCGTGTCCCTTGATGCAGAGAAAGCCTTCGACAGGGTGGAGTGGTCGCTCCCCTCTTCTCTTCGCCATCGCCATATAACCACTCTCGATAGCACTTAAAATGGAAAGAGGTTTTCTGGGCATCAAACGATGGGGAAAACTAACACAAAGTCTCTCTCTACGCAGATGACCTGCTTTTGTACATACGGAACCCATCATCTAGTATTCCTCGGGACTTATCAATCCTTAACTCCTTCAGCACTTTTTCGGGATACAAATTAAATTTTCAAGAAAGCGAATGTTTTCCAGTTAATCAGCCAGCCTTGAACATCCCAGCACCGTCTATCACATTCCAGTTGAACAGCTCAGGGTTTAAATACTTAGTTGTCGTCATTACACAATCTATAAGGTCCCTGCATGAACAAAACTCACGTCAAAAATTAAGTTGGACCTCCAAAGGTGGAGCCATTTACCCTTTTCACTAGCAGTGAGAGTACAAATAGTCAAGATGAATGTTTTACCTCGCTATCTATACCTCTTTCAATGCCTTCCCATCTTCTTACCTAGATAGTTTTTTAATCTATTGACTCTGTTATCTCACAATTCATATGTGCGGGTAAAAATCCTAGAATCTGCAAAGCTGCCATGCAGCGGAGCAGACCTTCAGGTGGACATGGCTTACCAAACTTCCAATCTTATTACTGGGCGGCAAACACGCACAAACTCTTACTCTGGTTTACATCCCCACAGAGCAGTTGGTGCAAATTGGAGTCTGATTCATGTATATCTTCATCACCGCAGGCTATGGCATACGGCACCCTGCCCTTACCTTACTCACAGTACACATCTAACCCCCTTGTCATTGCCTCACTGAAAATCTGGGCTCAAATAAGGGGACATTTTAAGTGGTCTTCCCTTCCTCAATCAACACCCATCTGCCAGAATTGATCTGCGCTTTATATTCCTGGGCAGAGGGGGTCTGCGTTCATTAAAAGATTTGTATGTGGAAAGGTCCTTTGCAAGTTTCAACCAGCTACGAGCCATGTTTGGATTAGCCAGTTCAGATTTCTTTAGATATTTTCAACAACGGGATTTTGCAAGAACTAATTTGTCCGCATTCCCAATTATCCCAACCGTAACTAGTATGGACCGTGTTCTCTTAGCTAACACCACTACTAAAGGTCATGTCTCCTATCTATATGACCTACTGTTGCCGGCAAATGAATGAACTATTAAAAAAATATAATCGAACTGGGAGAACGAACTACAAGTGACCCTTTCTGATCAGTTTTGGAGTAAAGCCCTTAAAAATATCAAACTTTCCTCTTCATGTATGTGGCTTAGCCTCATTCAATTTAAAGTGCTCCACATGATTCATTATAGCAAGTCCAAGCTCCCTAAAATTTACCCAAATACGGTTGAAGATAAATGTAATAGATGCTCGCTCTCACCGTGTGACCTAACCCATATGATTTGGACTTACCCAAAGTTATTTACTTTCTGGGATTCATTCTTTAAGGTTATTTTTGAAATAGCGCAGATTCATATCCCACCATCTCCTCATGTAGCTATTTTTGGAAGACTTCCAGATGGAAATGTTGCAACAAAAACTCAATCCAATGTAATTGCTTTCTCCTCTCTGATCGCTCGAAGGAAGCATTTTGCTTTTATGGAAATCCTGCCTCCCCCCATCAATTAAATCGTGGCTTCGTGACATCCTGTCCTTTCTAATATTGGAAAAAATAAAATTTGCTCTGAGAAGCTGCTCAGATAAATTCTATTGTCACTGGCAACCGTTGATTAGCTATTTTGACCATCTGCCTGCGAGTGAAATTACACAGTAAAACCCAGAACTTTACATTACATAACACTATTTTGGATTAAATTATTATCTGTCCGCTGCTGCCTGTCCACCTCCCTGCCCTCTTGTAGGAGTGATGTATATATGAACACTGGACTGCTCTGCCTTTTATAGCTGGTTAATCCAGCCGTGAAGTACTGCAACAATTCCATTATCTGCCTAACACAATATTGAGACAGATTATTTTTAAATAATAATAATTATTATTATATATATATATTATTTTGTATTTGTATTTTGTGTAAGGTTTTGTTTTATATTTATATTATTACTGTAATTTATTTGCTTAATTATTTGTATATCCTTTGTTCTATCCTTGTCTTTTTGCTCTTTTGTATTATGTCTTTTTTTTATGTTGAGGAAGCTGGGAAAGGGGCTGGGGGTTGGAGGGGTTAAGAAGTCATAATAATTTGGAAAAACTGAAAATGCCTTCAACTGTAACTGTTTGTGTATGTAGAGCATATTGCCTCATTTTCTTTAATAAAATGCAGACCAACTGTCCGCCAGCGCCTCAGAGGTTTTATTTTTTTACTCGCATGTCATAAACTCAAAGGTCCGGGGGTGTGCAGCTTGAGAAACTTTCACATTAAATCAATTTGTTATTCTGAATGTATTTTAAAGGAAAGAGATGTAGTAGATACATACTACTGTCCTTTGTAGTAGTATGCTCGCCAGTTTTTATTTAGGATCTGTCACTTTCTGACTGAACAGCCTCATGGAAATTATATTTTACAATTGTTCATGTTAAAAACTATAACTATATTAAGCTAAAAGAGACGCCATGTTTTCTTCCCTTTCCGGGCAGCTGGCGTATGAGTGCTGCGCTGTAAAATAGTCATCTTAATAAAGTCATCTTCAGTGATTTTATTAAAGTTGAAAACCCAAACTATATATATAAAAAGTAGCCTATCTTTACTCTCTCTCTCTGTCTCTTTCTCTCTTTTCTTGCCCGTAAGGTCTGCATAATAATAGATGTCCGCGATAATTTTGACAGCCCTAATATATACATATTTTTCTCCAAATAACCACATTAGTTAAGGCGAGACACGGCAGGCAAAAACATAGTTTTTTTAAGCACTGGTCAATTTTGAGATTTGTGTCTATTTAGCTTCCATAACATGTCTTCTTTCAGACTAGTATGGA
Source organism: Hyperoplus lanceolatus (assembly GCA_026929865.2). Lineage (NCBI taxonomy): Eukaryota > Metazoa > Chordata > Actinopteri > Uranoscopiformes > Ammodytidae > Hyperoplus > Hyperoplus lanceolatus. The sequence goes on from CM049395.1 coordinate 16,094,204, forward strand.
TAAAAGGTCCAAAATATACGTTTTAGGTGTTTATTTTACTAAACTTTGACTGCTTGCGTCTGTATTTTGCTCCTAAATTCGTCAAAAGTGAGCATTCTAATGTAACATACAGCACCGCGACCGATGTATGAATCATAATAACCATGGTACTGTTGGAAAGCTCTGAATCTCAAGAACAACGTTATCTGATCCAAATATGGTCATTTCCTTTGTATCAGTAACCAATCGTGAAAGTGTGAGGAGGGATTCAATGCTAGGAAAGCGACCTCATTGGCTAATGCACATTTCTGACGATGTGATTCGCTAAAAGGCATCTCGTGATGCTAGACCCGGGTAGCTCGAAAATCACAAAATAAAATGGGAAAAACGTCGAAAATATGCCAAACCAAGACAAAAAAAATACTTAATCAATTGGCTACGGACATTACATGATCGCCATTTTAAGGGGAGAAGTGTTAAAGACATGTAAATCACGCCGATCACGTCGGGGAGACACAGACTGTCAGACGATCAGAGGGGAGATGGTGGGGAGAGAGAGCGTCTGTGCCGACAGAAGCAGGTTGACAGACAGTGGCTAATAATGAATTAACCACGTTTAAATTAGCATGTGGATGTAAATGTTAATATGCTATGGTTTATATATGTTAAGCAGTGGTAGGCCTATATGGCATTAAGGGGTGTAGGGCCTAATTCAATAAATTACTCTAGCTATAATCAGTGATTATCAGCAGAATTCACGTTTTTATCTTTAACGGCCGTTTTCTCAAAATGAGCTTTTTCCAATACTCTGCGAAAGATATCTCAACTTCTAGACCACTGACATCAACCAAACTTTCTATGATCATCACTATTTTAAAGGTTTTTACACAAGGATTTGTTAGTATATTGTTAATTGTCTGATTTATGATACATTTTCCTCCTAAAAACATGCCGAAAATGCATTTCTAAGACATGTACATAGTCTTTTTTGATTTATTAAATGAAAAAAGGCTGTATCCAAAATCTGTTGAGTAAAAACTTTAGAAACTAATATGTGGTTAAAATAAAATAGAGATTTTAACTCTAGCTTTATCCAACATCTCAAAAATTTTCTCGAAAAATTACCCAAATTTACGCATAATTGGTTAAATATTGCCATATTTGCATATTTAATAAAATATTAAAGAAAAACATGTAATACAAGAAATAATTGTGTTAGTGTCAGTAATCAACTGGCAAAGTTTCATGATGATATCTATAAGTTAAAAAAAAATCCCTATTCACCTGGGGTGTCTCGCCTTAAACCCTCGTTTGTTCTTCTAATCTAAACATGATTGAAAGATAAATATTGAAATGATGACTGAAGTGCTTTAAGGCTGTTACCATTAATGTCAGTCAGGTTGTAGGGATCCGTTGCCCAGCCATCCTCTAGCTTCGCTGGCTGGACGTCCACATGACCGTAGACACACACTGTGTGTTTGCTTGGGTCGTTGCCAAACCGAGATGTCACCACTTTAGGCAATGCTAACGTCTGCCCATCGGGAAGCTACAAAACATTAAATGAGAGCACACATCGACATGTACAGTGTTACATATAGTTAATGTAGTTTCTTTCTTGATATTTTGGATTTTCAGGTTGCTCTGCTATGGAACCATAAAGTGCAGCAAGTGCTTATTTTACATGTTGCAACAATAGACTTAGCAGTACTGAATAAATTACAGAAAGACAATCTCAATCCATAATTGCTTATTTTTAAATTATCAGAGAAAATATATATTTTTTTATATTATATATAGGGGAGAACGGGGAATCTGAGAAATCGGGTAATGTGAGCCACCCCCTGTATCTAGGCAACGGAAAACATTTATGGTCATGTGAGATATATGTTTTCAAGCCCCTCTCATTTCCCCTAAGCATGTTTTTTTCACCAAAATAGGTATTTTGCATGTAAAAGTAAATTTTCTTGCTGTCAACTTAATCAACTGTTGTGCCAAAGCAAATGTATTCACGTAGAAAAACTTCTATCATACGTGTTGATGAACTACCAACATATAAAAACCATGTGATGATATTAGCTAAAGATTAGCCTGAAATGCTAAGAGAGGTATTTTTTCTCAAATTGTGGTGGTGGGGGAAAGTGAGCCAAATGCTGTGGGGTAAAGTGAGACACTGTCTCACTTTCCCCTACCATGAGGCACAAGTTAAGTTTAGTCTTTTACATATTTCAATGTAATATTACATAACATATGTTTTATTTTAATGTCATATACATTGTAGAAAAGCTATTATGCCAAGGAATATCTTAAAAAAATATATATACATATTAAGCACATAATTCATTTCTACCCCCTTAAATTAAAGATAGTACCGCTGCTTAAAATAAAACATACACTCAAATATAACCAAAACTTTAAATATCTTATTATGAACAAGTGTCCGAGAGAGATTTAAATAACTTATCACCAAAGACACAACTGCTTTTTAAAAGAAGCATTACACCTATATTATTGAAACAGAAATAAAATTTAAACTTAATTTAGGCACTTGTCTGTAACTGTTAAATGATGTATACAAAAAGATTAAACAATAGTGATGATTTCCCATTTATCTATGTTTTATTTGATTATCAACTCTATTTTTATTTAACACTACATTTTTACAAGCCATGTTTTTACCTTATTAGGACTAGATTAGGGCTGGCACAATGAACTGAGTAAAATATTTAATTATGATTTTAATTTGTTCTTTATTTAAATTTTAGTCTCAAAATAAATGTTTTTGCAGTGCACTCCTCTCCCTCTCACTTTCGCATGTAGGCATTGTGACCTAAATTTGACCTAGTAGTGATTCCATATTATTGCACAACATGCTCCCGGCAGTTCACGTAAAGATGTGACATATTAAGGATCTTTGGACATATTTCCTTCATCTGTCAGTCATGGATAACACTGTTGAAAATGGTGAGTTAACGGTGCCTGTGGCAATTAGCGCTGGTCTTGGTGAATTAGGTGGTATTTTTAACAAGGCTTGTTTGCAAGGAAAGGGGGCAACAATTTTGCACAGAATTTTTGAATATTCCCTAATTTACATATGCAAATGGACAGGTTCACCCAGGATGCTGTCCGCAGCGCAATTTGAGTGAAGTTTGCGTGCATTTCCCCCTTTGCGCATGCTTTGTGAATTGGACGTTATAATTTTCTCGCGTTTAGCGCCCGTAAAAGTTTGGGAAGCAGCTTTGATGTCTTTGTCAGTAATGAGGAGGTAGATTTAGTCTCGAGTCTAGAGGGGTCTGGCTGCACACCTCCACTGCAGGCTCATCCGTTGCAGACCTCCACTGGGAGGCTCACTTCCACTCTCAGGCTGGTCATGAGCAAGTTGTTTGGTTGAATGTAGCCTACACTGTTTGGATCGGTCAGTGATTAGCATTAGGTGATTCAAAAACTCTGATTTGTATTTGACAACAGCTGGGTTTTATTCAGGCTCCAACCAACAAATACAGTTAATGGGACGGGAAGGGCACGGACAGAGAAAGAAAAAATGGTTAGCCCTGATTAGCTCCTTGCTTGCAAAGCAGACTAAAGCTAAGCCTGGTAATAATAACTGGACCATAGCTATTTGGCCGTGGTTTTTCTTAAACGGTTTATTAATACAGATAATCCCACGGCAAGCCACAACGTCACGTAGCCTATGGTAACATGGTAACACCACAAGCAGTCTGTTGAGTTAACATGCTAACTAGCCTCTGAGCCGAGCTGAGAGCATGGACATATAAAGAAATGGACACCGGATTGAAACACGGCGCCCATTCATTCCTATGAAAGCTGCTCATTGGCGCAGAGAAGCAACAAGGAAGCATAATCCGGAAATTCCATGCAGCCCGGAAGCATGACGTAGCATGGACGTAGCTGTATTATGGACCTATCAAGAAAGAGGAAGCGTAGCTGACGTAGAATCAAAGCCGTTAAAAGCCGTTGGGCTAATAAAACGCTTGAGGTGGCGTTTTGAAATGATAAAACTTCCATTTTAATAGTATATGGTCTAAAGATAAGTATGAGCCTATGATTGATATCCACACATTTTTTGCAGAGACACAATCTTGTTCGCCGCTTGTACTGTGTGGACAGGGAAGTCTGCCTACGGACCGCATGAAAATAAGCTCCTTCCCCAACCATGCAATACCAATGGGTTGGCCACATATCCATGCTGGCTGCTCGGAGAAGGCACAGTCCTGGGGGCCTGGCTGAGAGCAGCCACGCTGTTTAGGTTTTATTCTGTTGTAAAAATTAACATTTTAACGCAGCTTTTTAAACTTTTTTTTAACTCTACCGGGGTTTCAAACGGAAGTCCCGGAGGTTGCCGCTTGAAAAATATCAAGTAATCAGAACTATCAAATTAAGAAATTACAAACGTTTATCCGGAAGTGCCTATACTGGATTTTATTTTATCATTTCCGCTTCACATAATGTATCACTTTACTTCCTGCCTGACAGTGGAGGTGAGCCTGACAGTGGCGGTCTGCAATGGAAAGCCTGACAGTAGAGGTCTGCAGCCAGACTCTCTTGACCCTTCCTGATGAGAACCAACATCTCTGTTTGAAATATAGAATATTTACTGTCAATTAGGGTGATGATTATATACAAAGTTCTAATATCTTGTATAGTAGAATGTATGAAAGGTAGGGAGGGTTCAGTTTGCTCTTTTACTGACTTCTTGTTCTCCAACATCCACCAGCTCTACAGTCCCTCCCATCAGCCTTAGCTTCTGAGCCGTCAACTCCATCATGCGGTGTAACTCTGGTCTCTTCAAGACATTGCTGGAGTCGCTTTCTATTGCAACCCAGTCCCGTAGTGCCTAAAACACACACACACACACACACACACACACACACACACACACACACACACACACACACACACACACACACACACACACACACACACACACACACATTTATATTTAGTCAGTACGGAATGACCAGAATGTGTTCTTGATTAATTTTAAATCAAGGAATCTAAGGTAATAAAAAAAAAGTATGTATCAGAAACAGTATTTGCTCTTCATAAAAAGTGTGTTGTTATGCTGCCGCCTCTTGGGTACATTTGAAAAAAATAATTCCTGAACAGTGATACTGACGATACCATGAAGCATATATTATGTGAATTGTCCTTGCAAAACATCTTTGCAATTCACTTCCGTTACTTATGAACCAATTTCTGGCCTTATGAGCAAGATAACCAAATAGTTTGGCTTTTAACTCACGATACACAACATCATGACTAATGATTGGAATTGTCACCTGCCATTGAAAAAATTCTTTGGCACTCCTGCTATATCTTGAGACAAGGTGAGAAGGTGTGGAATGACTAATGACCGTACAGTACCTAATTTGTGTTGAAGCAACCATATTTATGAAATTTTCTGTTCATCACTAAAACACAATAGCAAATAACTCCAAATGTACTATCTCGCTGTGTCGGTGCTGATTAAAGAACCAAGAATTCAGATTAACTTTACCATGGACTTAGAGTGTTTAACTCGGATAAATCCATCGCACAATTATTTAGTTATTGGCTAATATATATCGTTATTTGACATCCATGCAATCAGTTTATTTTCTTAACTCTATGTACTTGGGAAGATTTACATCATGTAGGATTTATGGTCCTTGAGATGTTGTTATCCTAATAAAAACGACTACAGTAGATTTGTACCTCCACATATTCTTCTTGGTGGCTGTCAATGTACTGAATCAGCTCTGAATACTGGAAAGCATTGACAGCAGAAATGAGCAGCAAGATGGAGGGCAGAACTGGAAGATTCATCTGTTGGGAGAGTCAGAACAATTGAATACTTGATACTGCAAATGGCTGAATAAAATGCTATCACATCATCAGATTGTATTTGAGTGCACAGGATATTCCTCTCTGGACCAGATTCTCCTAGGCCTGAATTTTTTTTTAACCTGTATTCTAAAACACAAAGAAATTCAGTTTAAAATAGTATACAACAAAAAAATACGGCAATTCCTCTCATTAGAGGACCTAATTTTCCCTAATAAATTAGTGGGACAACTTATTTATTATCAAACTGGTCTGTAAATATTTTTTTTTACCAAAAGATCAATGGTAACACTTTACAATAAGGGTACATTAATTAATGGCTAGTTAATGCTTAATAAGGTTTAACTAACCATTAGTTAACTGTTAACTAATGTGTCTAGTAAGCATTTACTAATGATATTCATGTTAACTAAGGTATTAATTACTACATTATGTACTGTTTATAAATATCTTATGTTAACCCTAGTTAACCGATTAATTAAGCTTGAACCAACAGTTGATTAATATAATAATAAGCATTAATTAACTGTTAACAAATGTCATTTTCGTAACATTACTTAAGCATTATTAACCATTTATTAATGCTCTTTGTGACCCTTATTGTAAAGTGGGAACCATTTATCCATTAAGTAACACTTAATAAATGCACACCAGTGCTGAATAGGCATTACTGAAGCATAATTAACCATAATAGGCATTACTTAAGTGTAATTATCCATTTATTAATGGACTTTGTGACCCTTATTGTAAAGTGAGAACCATTTCTCATGAATTTACACCTAATAAAGGCATACTAGTGCTGATTGAGCATCACTTGAGCATAATTAACCATGTCTTAATGTTATTTGTGACCCTTATTGTAAAGTGGGAACCATTCATCACTTGTTACACTTAATAAATGCAAAACAGTGCTGAATAAGGATTACCTAAATACAATCCATCAATCAACATTGCTCATTATGACCCGTGTACATTCTCTATAATAACAATATTAAACATACTAAAATATTTCCAACTGGAAATCAATTCATGACAACAATCTGTTATCAACACAATTCAGTCACAATTTAAAAAAGAAAGTAAATGTTATTTGATTTAGAATCTTTAGTTTTATTTGGAAACACCGCTCTCACATTTGACATGAATACCGTCAAAGAACTCCAAAATAGTTTCTTCAACAAATTATATCCAGTTTAATGATTTTCTCTGAAAGTAACAAACAGGAGGAAATGGATTACTAACAGCAATGGTGAAACACACTGACTCAACAGTTAGGTTTAACAGGTAAATATGTATTTTCTACTCTCTTCCTTGAAGTGTATATATCATTGTTGCAACATAAACAAAGATAAAATACACAAAGAACATAACAGTTCCATTTTGTATTATGGACTAAAGATAAAACAAAATAATGATCACTCTCTTGTGACTAAACACTAGTTTAACCTGGCCCTATCACTGTTATTTGAATGAACACATATGTATTTAATTTAACCTTTATTTATACTCGAAAGATCAGTTGAGGGGTGACCCTCATTTATAATCTCTCGCTCTTTTTAGATCCAGTTCTTGGGTTTGCTGGCCACTCCAGGCCTGGGTGCTCCTCTCCAAATGAAGCAGTTGGGCTGGAATCCAAGAATCTTGTCTAATCACCAAGTTGATGTACATGGAAAAAATGAAAATAATCAGTTAACAGTTCAGATGCATTTTTGTTTCCTTTATCTAAATCATTATAGCATAGCATTACGGTTCCACATTATGTATTACTATTATAACATAATGCATTGCATTGCTGAAACTGAAATATCTTTGGTACCTTAATCAAATAAAATTCTCACTGAACCTTTAACAAGTTGACACTATTTTTTCATTCAAAAAACATGTAATCTCTATGACGATTCTACACAACACATGCTCAGCTTTAGCTCAGTTTAGCAAGAAATAGCAACATGCACTTTGCATATGGAATAATGCTAACATGTATTCACATACGGTTTGGTGTCCATGAACACACACTTTATTTAGCCACCACTACAATTACTGCTAAAAGTTACCTGTGAAGCTAGCCAGCACAAGCCTCATGCTAACGCTGCTCATATAGCAGCGTGCTAATGCTAACGTTGCTATGCTAGCGGGAGGCTGTGTCGCTTATATATTTCAAAGTATTCTTACATACACACAACTATATCATCTCACTAACACCTTAATTAACTCACCAATAATTTCATTTGGCTAATGGCAGCATAACTGTAACCACCACTGGTATTTTGTGTGAGAATAATGGGTTGGTCAGGTCAAGCTGGCACGTAGCTCAGCTGCTGCCTTTACTGTCCAGGCACACATCCGTCTTTCTATCCTCCCAGTGGCCAGGATCCAGTAAAAAACGAGATCTATAGGTGATTTATATGATCAATAATAGGCTATTGATAATCAACAATGGCTGTAGAGGGAATGCATGTATGTATGCAATGTATTTTCAACTTTGGGAAGGTGAAAATATGTTTGGAGACTTAACTTTAGAAAAATATTTCTTTACAAACCTTATTGACAATAGGATTACCCACGTTTTACAAGCACTTGAACTCGCCCAGCGATCAGCCAGCAAGAAAGAGGATGTGTGTCTGGACAGTGAAGCAGCAGGCCAGCAGCTATGTGCTTTAGGCTCACAAAAGGGGTCATCCCTATGTTCCCCGGGTCCTATGTTCCCCGGGTCCTATGTTCCCCGCTTTGTATGTGACCGGGGAACATAGGACCCTTTTTTTCCCCGTTTTTCCAAAAAGGGTCCTATGTTCCCCGGTGGTTCATGCGCCGGGGGCAGAGCGCTCCAGCCCTGCCCGACTCGCTGGCTCTCCCGCGGGGAAAAGCTCCAGTGATGCCCGGTGCAGTCGCCTTCTCGACCGAGCGAATCTACGGCGGCCGCCCCCGCCAGACCTGCCTTTTCAGTCCATAGATTCGACTATTCGGCGGGGCAATTGTAGCCAACTTATTCCTGTCGGGTTTTAATTAGAACACAGCGCTGTGTCGCAAGACTGACTGCGTGCCTATAGAGAAAATGTAGCCATAATGTGAGGGGAGACGGCCGCTTCCCTCTGTGAGATTCTATCTAGCAAACAAAGTTACAACGAATCAATCACCACCGTCACAAGGACAGTGTTTAAATAAAGCTGCTCTTTATTATTATCAATAGAGCTATAAGCAAATGGCGAATATTAAGCATGAGGTGGCATCTCTCTCTCTCTCTCCAATTCCTTTCGGCACGGCACCAGCTGTCTCTTTGGAGTCAAAGTCATATTTGTTATAGGCCTATTGTTTGTTTATATGTAGCCTATATTAGCCTACTTTAGACTGGATGCTGATGTGGCTGCTAAGAATAGCCTAAATTATTAAACTGTAGGCCTAGGCTATATGTCCTTGTTTTGCCGGGGCTTTTCCGCTCGCTTGTCACCGTTTGTAGTTTGTAAAAAAAAAAATTAAACCTGATTGATCATGGTTTCAGTAGAATGAAATATATGAAAATAACTGTAACATAGGCCTATTAACACAATTGAAGTGTGCAGAGGGAATTAGCCTATTTCAATCATTCTGACCGGAGACAATTAAAAATGTCGGTCCACATAATTTTCTTTCGGTCAATGATGCCTAATTAGCCTACAGGACAACGGAAACTAATTGTGATTGTAGCTTATTGACAATAGGCTATATATTTTGCATTGTTTAAAATCAATAAAAAACTGCTGAAACTGATGTAGGCCTATGATAGCCTAATGCAGACAATTTGATTTGCGATATCTGGTGTAGGCTATAGCCCGGATTAAAATTATAAAGCAAGAACTCACAAGGTTGTTTTTTTGTTGTTTTAATTCAACAATTAAAACAAACAATGTCTAACTGAATAAACAAATAGGCTACTAGGCCTAGGCTATGTGCTAAATAAATTGACGGCATTTACACCAAATAGCGTGACAACTTTCTAGACGTTACAAGTCCAACCTAGAACTAGGCCTATTTATTTAGCTATTTATTTAGGCTACACAAAAATATGACTTTGACTCCAAAGAGACAGCTGGTGCCGTGCCGAAAGGAAGGAGAGAGAGAGAGAGAGAGAGAGAGAGGGTTAGGACCGTTACTTTGTGTATTTTCTAAGAGTTTTTTATTCTATCTGAGTAATTAGTGTAGACGTGTCAGATGAATCGACACATTTATTGTGATTTTTTTATTATTCTTCTGCAGCTGCAGTTGGTGCTGAAAATAAATTGCAAACTGCGCGCTTACAGATGCCACCTCATGCTTAATATTCGCCATTTGCTTATAGCTCTATTGATAATAATAAAGAGCAGCTTTATTTAAACACTGTCCTTGTGACGGTGGTGATTGATTCGTTGTAACTTTGTTTGCTAGATAGAATCTCACAGAGGGAAGCGGCCGTCTCCCCTCACATTATGGCTACATTTTCTCTATAGGCACGCAGTCAGTCTTGCGACACAGCGCTGTGTTCTAATTAAAACCCGACAGGAATAAGTTGGCTACAATTGCCCCGCCGAATAGTCGAATCTATGGACTGAAAAGGCAGGTCTGGCGGGGGGCGGCCGCTCGTAGATTCGCTCGGTCGAGAAGGCGACTGCACCGGGCATCACTGGAGCTTTTCCCCGCGGGGAGAGCCAGCGAGTCGGGCAGGGCTGGAGCGGCTCTGCCCCCGGCGCATGAACCACCGGGGAACATAGGACCCTTTTTTGGAAAAACGGGGAACATAGGACCCTTTTTTAAAAAAAGGGTCCTATGTTCCCCGATCACATACAAAGCGGGGAACATAGGACCCGGGGAACATAGGTACGCTCCCTCACAAAAGACCCGTGGTGGTTACAATTACAGTATGCTGCCATTAGTCCAACAACATTATTGGTGAGTTAACTAAGGTATTCGTGAGATGATAAAGTTGTGTGTGTGTATGTAAGAAATTAATAATGTGAAATATATTAGTGATGCAGCCTCCCGCTAGCATAGCACCGTTAGCATGAGGCTTGTGCTGGCTAGCTTCACAGGTAACTTTTAGCAGTAATTGTAGTGGTGGCTAAATAAAGTGTGTGTTTATAGACACCAAACCATATGTGAACACATGTAAGCCTTTTCCATATTCAAAGTGCACGTTGCTATTCCAGGCTAAAATGGGTTTAAACTGAGCATGTGTTGTGTAGAATCGTCATAGAGATTACATGTTTTTTGAATGAAAAAATAGTGTCAATTTGTTAAAGGTTCAGTGAGAATTTTATTTGATTAAGGTACCAAAGATATTTCAGTTTCAGCAATGCAATGCATTATGTTATAATAATAATACATAATGTGGAACCGTAATGCTATGCAATAATGATTTAGATAAAGGAAACAAAAATGCATCTGAACTGTTAACTAATTATTTTCATTTTTTCCATGTACATCAACTTGGTGATTAGACAAGATTCTTGGATTCCAGCCCAACTGCTTCATTTGGAGAGGAGCACCCAGGCCTGGAGTGGCCAGCAAACCCAAGAACTGGATCTAAAAAGAGCGAGAGATTATAAATGAGGGTCACCCCTCAACTGATCTTTCGAGTATAAATAAAGGTTAAATTAAATACATATGTGTTCATTCAAATAACAGTGATAGGGCCAGGTTAAACTAGTGTTTAGTCACAAGAGAGTGATCATTATTTTGTTTTATCTTTAGTCCATAATACAAAATGGAACTGTTATGTTCTTTGTGTATTTTATCTTTGTTTATGTTGCAACAATGATATATACACTTCAAGGAAGAGAGTAGAAAATACATATTTACCTGTTAAACCTAACTGTTGAGTCAGTGTGTTTCACCATTGCTGTTAGTAATCCATTTCCTCCTGTTTGTTACTTTCAGAGAAAATCATTAAACTGGATATAATTTGTTGAAGAAACTATTTTGGAGTTCTTTGACGGTATTCATGTCAAATGTGAGAGCGGTGTTTCCAAATAAAACTAAAGATTCTAAATCAAATAACATTTACTTTCTTTTTTAAATTGTGACTGAATTGTGTTGATAACAGATTGTTGTCATGAATTGATTTCCAGTTGGAAATATTTTAGTATGTTTAATATTGTTATTATAGAGAATGTACACGGGTCATAAAGAGCAATGTTGATTGATGGATTGTACATAGGCAATCCTTATTCAGCACTGTTTTGCATTTATTAAGTGTAACAAGTGATGAATGGTTCCCACTTTACAATAAGGGTCACAAATAACATTAAGACATGGTTAATTATGCTTAAGTGATGCTTAATCAGCACTAGTATGCCTTTATTAGGTGTTAATTCATGAGAAATGGTTCTCACTTTACAATACGGGTCACAAAGTCCATTAGTAAATGGTTAATTACACTTAAGTAATGCCTATTATGGTTAATTATGCTTCAGTAATGCCTATTCAGCACTGGTGTGCATTTATTAAGTGTTACTTAATGGATAAATGGTTCCCACTTTACAATAAGGGTCACAAAGAGCATTAATAAATGGTTAATTATGCTTAAGTAATGTTACAAAAATGACATTTGTCAACAGTTAATTAATGCTTATTATTATATTAATCAACTGTTGGTTCAAGCTTAATTAATGAGTTAACTAAGGTTAATATAGAATAATTATAAACAGTACATAATGTAGCAATTAATACCTTAGTTAACATGAATACCATTAGTAAATGCTTACTACACACATTAGTTAAAAGTTAACTAATGGTTAGTTAAACCTTATTAAGCATTAACTAACCATTAATTAATGTACCCTTATTGTAAAGTGTTACCAGATCGATTAATCAACGATTTGTCCGCCTAGAGTAAATATTAAAACCTCACACTGGGAGGATTTAATTCTAGAAGAAAATCATGAATTCCTTTATTTAATTAAATGTTAGATCTTTTTTATATTTAAGGATATGCAGTGTAAAGAAATCCACCTTTAAACCCACCATCTACTGTTTAATCTATGTAATGACAATCGATAAACCCCTCCTCAGGTTTTTAAAACCCTGTACTTCCAAGAAACACATATGAACACATGAATTTACTGTAAAGTTTATCACACTCATCTCTAAATATTTTCAATGTAAAACTTCACTCAGTGGATAGTCCTACCTTTTCTCTGCTGAAGGTGAGTGTGACAGTCTCCTCAGGCATGTAGACTATTAGACCTGTGCGGGACATTTATATACGCTCCCGTGTTATCACACTACCAGTGGTCCCTGGGATTACACAGTCAAAGATTTCCTGACACAGTGCCAAGACCTTTGGCTAATTGCATTTTTTTTGCTGACAGGCACAGGAATTGCACTCAGTCTATTGATCCCACTCCAAGAATGCACACGGGGGTTCAAAGAGAACAAAGCAGCATGTGGAAATGAACAAATTCCTGTTGTTTGTGTTTTGGAATTTTAAAGCAAACCCCAGTAACACAAACGTAGACAGCTTTTTTGTTCCATATTAGGCAGGTGTCCCATTGTTCTGGACTTAAAAGAGCACCTATTATGCATTTTCAACTTTTATGACCTATAAACGTTGTAGTAATGATCTATAGTCATGTTTAACCATACTAAAGTGTCAAATAATAACTAATAATAATAATGCATTTAGACCGTCTGGGGTGGCTGTGGAGAGCGCTAAACACTAGGGATGCCGGTCGCGAATCACTTGTTCACATTTACGGGATTTATCAACGTAGATCAATCCGGCTTTTCCATGTATGGTGATGCTGCAACGTGCTCAGGCACACCCCGGCCATGCCCCCACCTGCCAGCTCAAATCTGCCCGTGCGCCGCTGAAAGTGTTCCGCAAGTTTGTAGACGAAGTTAAGGAAAATGAATATGGGACTGGCATTATTTTTTTAATTATCAGACCAGAAGAATAAAACCTGACTATTAGGTCCTTTTAGGGGCCACTCACACTAGGGCCGTTGGCCTGTTCCGTGCTCAGCACGATTCCCCCCTTCCCCATTCCCCCCCGCAGGCCCGTACTCACACTGCTCCCAAAAGCCCGGGCTTGAGCGCGATTGCTCCTTCATACATACGCCATCACGTCGTAATACGATAAATACGTCATCACCAAGCGTCCTCGCCGCCATAACAACAATGGAAAACAACACAGAGAACAACACACAGAACACTTTCCTGGCTTTGCTGCACATTTGGAGCCTTTCTATTCAGATACAGCCCTCTCTCAATCAGGGCTCAACGCTAAGGTTTTTTTCCACTGGCCCTTTCGGGCCAGTGGGTCTAAATTCTACTTGCCCGAAGTCAATTTTCACTGGCCCCAAATATAAATAGTTTTTTTTATTAGTGGTTATCAAATAACGACAAAGACTGAAGTAAATTGTTATATTTGATCTTTATTTACAATGTATGAATGCATCTGACATTGTTGGAACATTTGTATTTTTTCTTTTTGAGGTTTTAACCCATATTTTAAACTTTGGCACTCGTAATATATTATTACATCAGTGATTCTTGAGAACCGGGACAAAAGCCTGTCTTTCATATGTAACGTTATGTTATGATTCTTAACAATAGATTGTGTGGAGCACAATTATCCCCTTAAATTTTATTTGATATTTTTTATGTCAAATATATGACACTTGTTATCTTCTCACGACTTCCAAAACAGTGTGTCCTCAGAGAAGGTTTCAATCTTTCATATGCTATAAAACCTATTAAAAATGTACTTAAATGATTAAAGAGTTTTTTTCATCAAAAGCAACACACAAATAATCTCTCATATCAATAAAAAAAAAATTCTACAAGACATTCATATTTTATAAGGATTCTAAGTGGTGGGACCACTTTACTGTAAGTCAACACCGTCAAGATATTTCATTATGTAAAATTTGATAAAATCAGACGAAATAAGGGGCAGCTGTCACTTTGAAGGACCTCTTGTCAAATTCTACCTCTGCAGAGTACATTAGAGTCAGACAGGCTCTGATAAGTGTAGTTTTAGAATATTTTACATTACATTACATTTTACAGTAATTTGCAGAAACATAGGGTTTGTATTTTTTCAACATTGCACCCTGTTTTGTCCCACTTCTCAAGAATCACTGACATCTAAAAAGATAACTAATAATCCTCTCATACCCGACGTGCTCTCTGACCTGCTGACAGCCATCGTCCTACAACACGTTCCGCATTGAAGTTTGCAACTGCTGGCCCCTCGATGCTAATGTATAGCAGTTTCCACAGCATATCAACGGCAAGGCTTCTACGCCAGTCTGTTTTTATGCGTTTCATTGCACTGAAGCCACGCTCACAGGCAGAGCCGGCCCAAGCCTTCAGGGGGCCCTAAGCGAAATATGATTGGGGGCCCCTCTCCAATGTTAGCGCTGCTGAAACTATAGATCTTTGTTAAATATCATTCACACACCCAGTGTTTTCCGCTAGTGCCTCCACTGTGCGGCTGTGCGAAAATATTAGACAGCCGAGATTCAGACCCTCTTAGGGGGGTCCGGGGGTATGCCCCCCCGGGAGATTTTTTTAACCTTTTTAAAGTGAAATGCATGAATCTGGTGCACTTTGAGAGGAAAATTAAGAGGCTAAATCTGAGAAATCTTGTGTGAACAAATAATTTGGAGACACTGGGTCAGATGAATTAGAAGCTATTAAAGAAGGACACATGGATTTTCCATAAAAATATTAATATGAAATAAAATATTATGGGTTGGGCTTGGAGCACTTTTTCTTTTATGGGACATATTTCTCTGTAATATAGTGGATGCATTTAAATGCAGTGTGAGGAACGAAGCAGAAGAACTCTGTTATCCAGCTACTGTATCTTTTTTTCCACAGACAAGGCTGACATAGGCTATAGACTATACACAGTGCATGGGCAACTGAGGGCAGCCCCATTTCCAATTGTTTTTAAATAAACTCAATACACACTGTGCATGGATGTGAACGTGACATGATCAGATAATTTTGGATTTCCTCCGAGATGAACTAATTACATTTTTAGGCTATTAATTATCTAGACCAAAACATTTTATTCCTTTTTAGTATGATAACTCACATTATTTTGCATAGTATGATGTTAATATCAAACACACAAACTAAAAAAAAAAAAAAAAAATTTTTTTTTTTTTTAGGGGGCCCCCCAGGCAGTCGGGGGCCCTAAGCGGCCGCTTAGTTCGCTTATGCCTCGGGCCGGCTCTGCTCACAGGCAGCAGTGGAGAGTGGGAGTACAAGGATTAGCTCAACCACCATCAGCAGGTTGGGGAAGCTCTGTAGCCTGTCAGGATCTTTAAAAAAGTCTGCCCATACCTTGCTTTGTTGAGCCTGGGGCAGCGCTTTTATGACCACTTTGGCACTGGGCCACTCTTGGTGTCTTGCCTGACTCCTGTCACAGCCCGCTCTATCCAGTATCTCTGCAAAGTGTTCTGTGATCACATGTAGATGGTCCGCTCCAAAGCTGGCCAGCTCTGCCACCTCTGTGGGCCACTCCCTTGGGTCCACCAACCTTGCAGCCGCCTGAAGGATTTTGTCAGACTCCAAGCTCTTGAACCGGCTCTTCAGGCTTTGGATGACCTCGTCAAGGAGTTGGCTCTTCAATCTAACAACATAAGATGTCTTTTTTGATTTTGTTTTATAGGCAGGGACACTGTTCAATTAAAACATTTAACACAGTAAACACAACTAAATGAGCCCTTTTATGAACAACAGGCTAATTGAACTGTTCTTATTTCCTCTCTTTAATTTACTACCTGTTAAATCTATCCCTGCTCTCCTGGCTAAAGCTCTGTAGCTGAACTGCATGAAACTGGCCCTCTGCTGACTCCTCAAGAAAGGTTTCAAGGCTCTCTCCGGCTGTTGTGTGCATGCTTGTAAGCATGAGCAGTGTCGTCTCAAAGGCCTGTAAGGCCGTGGGGAGTGTAACACCGTCCTCCTGAAGCTTCAGACTTATACTGTAATGGATTACAATGTCACCGATTTGATAAGACTTACTAATACTACACTTTATTATTCACTCAAAAGTATACAGAGGAAAAAGTAATAAGTAAACTGACCAGCTCAAAACATGCAGGATATCCTGCACCAGGACCACAAACAGGAGGCGGCTGTAGTCCTTCAGGATCTGTACACACTGTTTGGCTCTCCCGATCATGTCTGCGCTGGCAGATCTGGAATAAGCACAAACAGCGTATTGTTGTTCAGTGAGAATATAACTCAGTAATGATAATACAAATGTAAGGCAAATATTGCTTCAGAAAAACAACTTGCCTCGTCTCAATTGTGTTTTCCATGTGTGCCAACACAACAGGATAGTCCTTCATGAGGGTCTTAAGAGCTTTTTCAATATGTGGGAGCCACCTTGTTCCCCCCAGATTGGTCGGCTTCCAGATCTTCTGCTGGAGGACCTCGCTCAGTGCTTTAAGCTCTCTCCAGGCTTTCGGCGAATAATGATATTGTTTGTAGAGGCCTTTGAGGAGTTCAGTCACCTGCATGAATAGGACAAAATAACTATAGGCAATAAAAAAATACTGTGTTAAACACACATTCATTTCAAATAAATTAATTCAGTGCAGTGACTTACTTTCTTCATTCTCTCATCCCCGTTTATGGCGTCCATGGCTGCCAGTTCTAGTCCATGGGCAAGGCACTGGATGTTGATGAGGTGGGGGACTTCTTCCCGGAGTAGAGTAGAGACCCCCCCTCGCCTCCCGACCATCACTGGGGCTCCATCCGATCCAAAGCCGACTAACCGCTCCTTCCACTCTGGGAGGCCAACTTTCTGAAATACTGTAGAGAGTGACAAGTTAATAAAGTATTTTTTTTTAAACTACCATTTAACATATTTACATCTATTTATGTTTATGAACAAAGGTTATGTCCAATGAGTTTCAGCTCACCCGCATTAAGAGCTGCAAGGTGCCCAACTGCAGTAGCCTGCTCTAGTTCCTCTACTGCCCAAAAAAAGTTTTGGGGCTCCCCGTTTTGCAGCATCCTGACGTACACCCCCTCGAGGTCACGGGTGCTCACATCAGTGGCAGCGTCTGCCAGGACACTGAAGAACTTTTTGGCCTTTAGGAGGCTCAAAAATGGATCCCAAAGGTCATCAAATATGACCATAGCAAACCTTAAGAGAGACAAAATGGATAGCGTTCATGAATCTTGCTATAATTTGATGGCTGTCACTCACAACATTTTGCTTTCAAAATCAAAGTCACATACACACACACACACCTTGAACCTAAGCACCATAACATAGCTCTAATCACATAATTACACAACTAGTGTGTGTATATATATTTTATATATAAATATAAAATAAAAATGTAATAACTGTCTGCACTTTTCTGGAGATCCGGATTTTCAAAATAAAACGGGGAAAGCAGCAGCTCTAAACTGCTCCGCTGGATTAATGAGGAGCCCAGGCTCAAACGTAGCAATACATTTGATATATAAATAAATTCACAACGGGCCCATTTGGATGTAGCCTCAAAAACCATGATCAAAAGTGGGCTGTAGCTATGCATTTCATAACACGGTTGCTTCTCAGTTTATTTTTGCTGCGAGTTTGACTGACAAATTACAATAGAGCAACTTTACATAACGCTGATATTTGATATTTCTTTATTAAGGACAAATGCATTAAAACATTGTTTCATATTATAAAAACATAAAACAGATGCCACGCATACAGGTAATTAACTACTCACCGTCGGCAAGCCATGTCGGTGTGGTAGGCTACTGTGCAGTGTTTCCCACTAATGTATCATTCCGTGGCGGGCCGCCACACTTTCATTTTGCCCCACCACACTTTCATTTTTTTTTTTTTGATATATGTATATTTTACTATTTAAAAAATATACATGTATACATTTCATTTGCAATGCGCGAGTTTCACTTGGAAACAATAGCATTTCCGCATAAAAATCTTTAACGTGTGATTCGCGCTGTGATCTCAAGAAACAATATTTCCTTCAATCATGGACGTATTATCAAAGCGCCGCTTGAGGGATCGAGGCTTCAATCTCCCCGAGTCAATCAGCCCCTCCCCCTGCGGTGTCAACACGCGCTGTGACTGTATTGCCTTTGAACACTCTAATTTTTTCAAAGTAAACGCTTCGGACCCCGCGGGACACTCAGTTAAGAGCATCGAGGGGGCGCCGAGAGGCAGGGGCTGGGACAGACGGCAGCTCGCCTCGCGGCGGACCGTCAGCTCGATCCCGAGATCCAACTACGAGCTTTTTAACTGCAGCAACTTTAAGATACGCTATTGGAGCTGGAATTACCGCGGCTGCTGGCACCAGACTTGCCCTCAAATGGATCCTCGTTAAAGGATTTAAAGTGTACTCATTCCAATTACAGGGCCTCGAAAGAGTCCTGTATTGTTATTTTTCGTCACTACCTCCCCGAGTCGGGAGTGGGTAATTTGCGCGCCTGCTGCCTTTCCAGCAGAGCACCCTCTGCTGGAAAGAATATTGTGAGCTATCCTTCGTGATTGTAGTCAGTTATTTGAGTACTAGTAATTCAACAATCTAATAAAACAAAAGGGCGCTTGTGTTCACTCTTTTGAACCACAGGTAACCACCCCTTTGCTTCATTTTTTTTGATGGCTCAAATGTGTATCATAGAAAATTATTTATTCATTAACCATTGATAAGTGTGTTAAACTCCATCTTAATCACCATTTATATAGGAATAGTGTTCCTCAAAGTACACCAGATTGATGCATTTAACATTTAAAAGATACAAAATTTTCTTCCGGGGGAGCATACCCCCGGACCCTCCTAGGGGGGTCGGGGTCCCCCCCCCCACACTTTCAGAAAATTCTGTGGGAAACACTGACTGTGTACCCAGCCCAACCCCGTTCTTCTGTTGAAGAGTAATCACACTGGGGTACACGTTGAATGGTTGTCCGGTCTTCGTGATGTGATAAGCTGTGGTCATCAGCTTCGTAATGACCAGATTTGCCTCCGCGTTCTGTTTAGTAAAAAGAACCGGCAAGGCACCGGAGGACGGGTTATCAGCAGCCCGCTTAGCTGCCATGCAAGCAAGATGCTGTTTGCTTTTTTCGTGACAGTTCAGCATCTGCTTTCTGAAAGAGGACGTTCCTTTAAAAAACGAACCGCTTTTATCCGCCGTTGACGGGAACTTGAGGCAGACCTCGCAGAACATATTCGGTGATTCCTCTACATCCTTGAGTATAACCCAGGGGAAATCCTTCTTCCAGGATGCTTGAAAAGTTCGTTTACGCTTGAGCTCATACGCAGCCATGTCGGTCCGAGTTCTTCATCAACAGCGGGCCCGCTTCCTGCTGGCAGTCTCGCGATCGCGATTTTGATTGGCCGAAGCCACATTCAAATAATACACCAAGCATTACAAGCATTATCCGACGTGGGCAAGGGGAGGGGGCAACATAATAACTTTATCGATGATGATCATAAAAAAATTATATATATATATATATATATATATATATATATATATATATATTTTTTTTTTTTTTTTTTTTTTTTGTGTTTTTTGCGGGGGGGGGGGGGGGGGGGGGGGGGCGGGGGTGGGGGGGGGGGGGGGGGGTTTTGCCCCGGGACGCGGGCAATCCTTATTGTTGAGCCCTGCTAATGCTGGTTTTCGGTTCGCAAGGCAGAGATATCGATATATCCGAAGAAGATTTTTACGGAGCCAGCAGCAGTCGAGGGCGGCCTTCGTAGCGTTACTTTCGGACTACAATTCCCGCCCAAGAAGGTAAGAACCATACAAATTGTTAAACCAAAGATTTCCGAATCTACACCTAAACCCTCCCAGTACTTTTCAATGTGTGTATGTGAACTATTGAGCTCATTCGTACGTTATGTGATGGTTTACGTGCCGTCGTTGTCGAGGCAGAACCCTTTACAGGCAGCCTCACCAGCTGGACGGATTATGAGTGGCAGTTAAATTTCCGAATGAGAAAGACGACATTCCAGCAGTTGTGCCACATCCTCAGACCACATCTTGAAAGACAGCGAACCACATTCAGGAAACCAGTGCCCGTGAAGCAACGTGTGGGGATTTGCATTTGGAGACTAGCAACAAATGTGGACTTCAGGACCATCTCCCATTTATTTGGATTGGCCAGTCTACTGCAGTTACCATAGCCAATCATGTTGCTGCGGTCATTGTTACTGAGATGCTACCCCTGTACATCAGAATACCCTCTGAACGTGAGTTGAGAGACATTATTCACGGTTTCCGAGACCGCTGGGGTTTCCCACAATGTGGAGGGGCTATCGATGGGACTCATATTGGGATTTTAGCCCCGCCTATCAGCCCTGCAAACTACTATAACCGCAAAGGTTTTTACTCTGTCATCCTGCAGGGTGTGGTAGACCATAGACTTCGGTTCTGGGATATCAATGTGGGCTGGCCCGGCAAAGTCCATGACGCTAGAGTGTTTGGCAATTCATCATTGTATGAGCGTGGTCAGAGTGGTACCCTGTTCCCTAACATCACTGAGAGCTTTCAAGGAGTGAACGTGCCTGTGGTGATGCTAGGAGATTCCGCCTATCCTCTTCTGCCATGGTTGATGAAGCCGTACCCTGAGAACCAGCAAAGTACCCCTGCCCAGCTTGCCTTCAACTACCGTCTCAGCAGGGCACGGATGACTGTGGAGAGGGCATTTGGTCGTCTGAAGGGAAGATGGCGGTGCCTTATGAAGAGATATGATTGACGACACCAGTGTGCAAGAGGACAGTGTGGGACCTGATAGCAATGTTTGTACTAATACCACATCAAACACCACAAGAGATGCTTTGTGTGCTTAATTTGCAGGTCTGTAGGACTTGTTTGAATACTGAATGATGGCCCTTGAACTTTGTTCTGCTGCTATATTGTGATGTCTGATAATAAAGAGTTATTTCCAAGAAATGTGTGGACCTTCATGGTATATAACTATGAAATTGTGCACCTTAATGTTTTACGGGTTTCTATACATGAGATTTATATATTTCTACGTTGCTTAGTACTTAAAGGGGCACTGTAACATTTTAAGTAATTTAAAATCATTATCCTCATTCATAAATATGTCCTCATTGGTGTAACATCACCTCTGCCAATAATCTGAATTATCCTCCTGAGCGGAGAATTACAAATATTAATGTTACATTTTGTCCATTGAGCGGGCAAGTCATACGGAGGAATCCATGTTTTTGGAATATCAGGTGCATTGTTTAGAATTGTTCTTGTCCTTGAAGGCCACTGTAGCTTCTATTATTCTAAAGGGGCGGGGTTACCCAGGGAGCGTTGCATTCTAGAACTTTCTTGATGTCATATTACACAGTGCCCCTTTAAATAAATCTAGGATAAAAGGTTGATGCTGTATCCTGCTTCACAAATGTCAGGCAGTTTTACAAATAACTGACCAGAGATTGGTAAATTGAAAAAGACTTTTATTTACAGATAGAAATTAAGTATAAAACTATTGAAGAATAAGCAAACAATACAAATTAAAATGTAAGCAAACAGTACACATTTTAAATAAAAAGGCACTCTTAAAAATGAAATGTGCAAGGTAGAGAATAAATGCTACACAAACCTACACCTCAAGTTGTGCTGGTGTGGTTTGTACTGACGGTGCAAAACATCATAAGATAACAAAATTAAAAAGATAGGAAAATGCACACACACAATAAAATATAAAAGGCTGTCTATGAGGGCTTTAAATTTGCAAAGTGCAGGGCCTCAGTGGTGGTAGTTGGGCGGTGGTGGACTGTCCTCGCGATAGAAGGCGTCCATCGAGGTTGTATGTCGGTGAGAGTGTGAGGGCCTGATGGTGAGGGTGTGAGGGCTTGATGATGAGGGGGTGAGGGCTTGATGATGAGGGGGTGAGGGCTTGATGGCAGCATACAGCAGGTCGAACATGTGCCTGTTCTCCTGGTGTCGTTGCTCATCCATCTCCCTCTGGGACGACATCCACCCACCGAACATCTCCATCTCACGACTGTGCCGCAGCTGGTCCGCCTCCACATGCTCAGCATGCTGCTGCCTCTGGAGGTCGAGGAAGGCCGCCATGGGGACGCCAGCGGTCTCACTGCGTGTGGTGGTCCTCTTCCTCTTCCTGCTGGAGGTTGGAAGCCTCGTCACAGGCGGGCTGGCCGTAGATGCGGTGCTTGATGTTGTTGATGAGCTGGCAACAGAAGGGCTCCTTGCAAGGCCTGTGGTTTCCTCCCCCTCTGACAGTGATGACCCTATCAAAGCAAAGCGGGGGAAAATTGTAAAAGTAGATATAAACATTGTTCACAGAGGCACATGGAACTATACTATTCACATATTTTCAATGCATAGATGCAAACACATTAGGGGATTAACAGGTAATTCTGGGGGAGTTTAATGTCATGTTCCCCTGGGAAAACAATTGGTTCATTTTAAATGTACGTAACATTGCTAGTTATGTTAGCTGCGCAGGCTAATGAGGCCCACAGAGAGTAGCAGTAACTACTCCGTTACAATGCTACTACCGACATGCTGAATATTATTAAAATGCAAGCAAAAGCAAACCACATAGAAGACCCATTTTTAAATAAATATGCGCCATAGAAGCTAAAGTTAACATAGTCTAACGTTACTCTCCGTCCAATGGAGTTTCAGGTCTATTGTCCTCCGTCGGGAATTCCAACCTGGTGGACACTGGATTCGACTCCAAAACTGTCGGCTCTCTGCTCGGTTTGTGGCCAATTATCTGGTCGACAGCGTCGTACCAGGGAAACTTGTCCTTTTCGTCCGAAGAGGAGCCTGACCTGCGGAGTGCGTCCCGCACTCGGAGGTATTGGAACCTCAGCTTCTTCACTTTGTCCCGACACTGTATCATAGTTCGGTGGTGTCCACGCTGTTCTAAATACTTGCGTATTGCACCAAACTAGGGCTGCACGATATTGCCCAAAATGATTATCACTATTATTTTGGTCAATATTGATATCACGATATTTTACCACGATTATTCAGTAATTGTAGTGAGTAAAATATTTTTATTGGATTGTCACGTAAACATAACAGCGCTTTCATATCCATGTGATCGGCTATGCAATATTACTGATAATGTACATATATTTGCATAAATATAAGAAATATTTACCTGAAGTCAATGCATTTCCACAAAGAAAATATAAATCAAAATATTGCACCAAAACTTTACTCAAAATCAAATCAACAGAGCACTGCTTTAACTTTTCCTTGTGCTACATTTCTGTTGAATAACACATCTTTGTTTTCTCACCTGACCTCATTGCATCTCCTAAAAGCAAAATATAAAATATTTTACTCCATTCAATGTACCTGCATGATGGATGTGTATAAAACTTGATTTTGAACTAAATAAAATTGTGCCCACAATGTATATAACTAAAATAACTATATTATGAGCTGCGCCCTGTCAAAATAAATCACAACCTATATGGCTCTACTATGTCAGAATTTAATTTGAAAGGACGGAGACGGGAAGTGGCAGGTAACACTCAGCAACACGTTAGTTAAATGTTGCTGCCTCTCATGCCTTTACTCCCAACGCGAGGTTTCATCTTCGCTTCAGGTCGTGTGTACGCTGAGGCACTGACTGTATGGAGTTATTAGCAACCCTGGGAGCTTGTCTAATAACTGGAATAGTCATTGCAAACCCACTAGGTTCTTATGTAATGAAAACGTAGTTCAATACGCCAGTAAATAGGAACTACCAAGGATACGAACTATCAACGGTGGAATAGTCTACTCGCCCAGCTAGACTGCTTCAGCTGACTGAAGGCTCCGGCTCAGCTGTTAGCCACAGAGCTACTGTTTTGCTAACACAACTCAAGACTCGCACACTGTACAAACAGTAAATGTAATCGGCCAACATGCTTAACAAGAGCTCCAATCTAGCTAACAAAGCATTATCCCCCAAAATCTATAACACAATTCACGGAGAAAATGACTGCCGAACATTTACATGGCGGGCTGCAGCCTGAAGCAAAACGTACTCACGTCGTCTTGCTGGAGTCCTGTCGGACATTAACCATGACTCCTGTGTTCCCTGCTCTCCTGATATATGCAAAGACGTGTTGAAAAAGTATTCTATTGTTTTCTGAACGAGTAGCCTGTTTGTGGACGTCTATCCATCAAAACTATGACGTAGGTCCTTAGGTGACCCGTTCGCTATACATTATACTCTTGACAGCGGTCTGTCTGGCTGGATAACAGACCTGGCTAAGTGTCATGTAATAATGGGATATAAATCCGGCCCCACACAAAAAAAGAGACTAACAAGGGGATGTATGTGATTTCACAAGCGCAGATGTCTGCTCTCGCTCACGCGATAAGTAGCAGCAGCTTGCTTCTTCGCGCGGCTTACAGTGCTTTCTATCTATGCGGGCAGAAAATTGTTCACACTTTGGGGGCGGAGCCACTGGACTTACATTGACAGCTCTCGGGGAACCTGGGGTTGCCAGGTTGGAGCATGAACAGGCACATGATCAGCGAGTGGTTTGGGGAGTGATTGATTTGCTTCGCAGCTGAGCACACATTTAAAATATCGCACATTCATGTACACGTCATCGTGGGAAGCCAATATCGTCATCGCGATGAAAATTCGATATATTGTGCAGCCCTACACCAAACACCTCCGAATTCTTATGAGTAGTGTCCAGCTGCGACTGAATGCTGTCGTCAGCCCAAATTGCAAGTAAGTACTCGACTTCACCATCACACCAACGTAGACCCACTCGTGAACCGCTTGCCGCCATTGTTTAAAATGTTTGTTGTGGGGAAGAAGGGCATGGACCTATAAAGAAAGAAGTGTCGCGCAAGGACTACGTCATCCAGCTCACGTTGCGTATCCGAGCATGTGCGCGTGCGTATCCGCGCATGTCATCTCATTAGCATCTGTACTTTGGCCACGGCACACCTCTCCCAGGTGTGCCGTGGCCAAGGGGCTGTTCCGTGCTGGAATACGGTTGGCGTGGTCACACTAGGCCAAACGTTCTAGACTTTAGTATGCTCATGAGTTTAAGCACGGGGCCGCAGCCCTAGTGTGAGTGGCCCCTTAATTATAGCCAGGGGTTCATTCGGCAGTACTAAAACTGACAATAATTGTCAATAGCCTAAATAATAAAACTGTTTGCATTGAAGACGATTTCAATCAGGTAAACACTAATAAGCAACTGACTATGCACATCTTCAACATTTTACTGTTTAAATTGTTAAAGTGAAACTTGTTTACTGTAAGAGAAGGGATAAGAAAACTTGGTTTTTCACAACAATAATTACATTATATAGTAGGGGAGAATGGGGTAAGTAGGCACACTTTTTACTCTAGTGAGAATTGCTTATCACCTAGTCTGGCTTGACCACTCCCGCCAGCGTCTATTAAGTGCTGGCGTCGGCAAACAACGCTACGCCTCCATTGGCTGCTTCCCGGGGTTAGCCCCGCCGTAGATGATTGTGATTGGTTTAAATAAATAAAAACAGGCCAGCCCAGTTTCCCCCCGAATAGACGGCTCTAAACGGAGTGCTTCCAGACCATACTACTTGCTGTAGTTTGGTCTGGCTTTGCGAGACTACTTATCACCTAAACATCTTTCAATAGTCATTCCTACATTAAATTGAAGCTTAAAGCAGCAACGAGTAACATTTAAATATCTTTTAAACAGCCTCATGTTTCTTCTCATAATCATAAATTACCTTTAACAGCAAACGAGACCATCTGTGCAAAGAAAGACTTTTTTATATAGTTTTTATTACTGCATTTGATCTGGTCGTACACCCAGTCCGATTTTCGGTTCACGCGTGTATGCTCTATGGTCACATATCCGTATTGGTCGCAGATTTCAGTGCGGCGCAGGAACGCAATTTGAGAAGCCTATGGCTCCAGGTGAGGGAAGGGGAGCGGGAGCCTTGTTTGAGACAGTTGTTTGTTCATAATGACTGATAACGGGGCTGAACCATCAAAGAAAAAAAAGAAAATGCAATGAAGAAAAGCTAAAAGGGAGAGTGAAAGGCAGGCGGGAGGGCGTTGCCAAGCAACGTATACACAATTTCACGCAGCGAACCTAGACTGCAGTGTTTACTCCTAAATGAATGAGCGGTAGCCTACTAAAACAAAGTTTACTTTGCCTCACCAGCATCATCAGATGACCATTATTCATCTGAAATAGTCATTATTTACAACATAAACACATTACCTCATCGTGATCCATACTAACTAACTGCCATCTCTCGTTCATTCGCTTTGTGTGAGGACACGGACTCGTTCAGCTCCGTGAGAGGTGACAATGCATCAACTCATTGCAATCAGGTGTGTTTAGCACTTACTGCCATTAGTTGATGCTGTGTCACCCATAGACTCACAGAGCCGAAAAGAGTCCGGTGCCCTCCACACTTTCAACACACGGACACGCACCATATTGCTTCCTGATTATTTGAATCTTGCACTCCCTGCACGAGCTAGAAAACAGCTTCACGACAGCTGGCGTCGTTAAAATACTACCGCTTTTGTTCAAAGGTGTCGCCAACGTGCCGACTTACTCGTAGTGGCTTTAAGGTGTTGGCTTGAAATATGTACCCCTCACTTTTTCTATCTTATTGTAATAAAGAAGAAATTAATCATCAAAGACACACATTGTGACAACCAACCCCATCAAGGGGTCGGTTGTCAAACACTATGGGGTTGTTTGTCACAATGTTATCTTAATGGGAATAATCTTAAAAAGAAGGCAAGAAAGTAGAACTAAATTTGAAAGTTTAATTGCATTGTCAAGTTGACAAATAGGCCTACATAACTTACTCTATTCTTTCCTTCTCTGGGGTGTCAGTGAGGATACAGCTTGACAATTTCTTACGTTATTGGGTTCCTTTTCTGGCTGCAGCCTTGAGATAACATGTGACAACCAACCCCCCAAAAAATGTGACGACCAACCCCAACTTGAATTTCTTTCTAGCATCAAGGCCAACAACCATCTGACAACTAATTAGCTTGCTAACCACAATCTAAAATATAGTTTACCCTTCACACTTTGTATGGGTAACAAGTGTTTTGTTATAAACACATTGTGTAAAAGCCTAGAAGAAAAATACTGAGGAGCTAAATATTTTCAATTTGACATGAAAAACACAAACAGTCGTCTCACCTCAAATTCAGCAGTCTAACTCCAAGGAAGACTATGTAGGTGACCTCTGATTCCAATTCTGGATATTTACATACCAAAATTTCATAGACAGCGCCTTCTGGTTCCGATATATAACGATTGTGACAACCAACCCGTGTGACAAATTACCCCGTTCTCCCCTATGAACTAGATAATTAATTAATAATGTGGTATTAATGTAAATATTTTATTTATATTTAAATTATTTAATACTACCTTTTTATACTATCAATGAGCAAGTCATTATCTGTTCAAGCTTATGTTTTTACGGGTTGTATGAGGCTTGAGTTTGTCTCAGCGCACAAGAGGCAGGGGAGACCCAAGGTTGCCTGCTAATTCCAAATCAATTGTTTACGCTTACATTCACAACAATGGGCAATTTAAGGTTGTTAGCTTAACTAACCTCCATTTCTTTGAACTATTCAGAGGAACCCGAAGTAAACTCACACAGACACAGAGAAAACATGAAAAGTCTACACACAAAAGCAAGTTCAAACCCATAACCTTCTTGCTGTGCAGTTAACTGCCGTGCCACCCATGATTTGTCTTTACTCAAATGTGGTGTGTCTTCATTTAGTAACATCCACTCTGCCGCATTCTTTCTGATCTAGCTCTGAACGAAGGCGGTCGCATTTCTCCTCCCTCCGTAAACCTTATCTTCCCTGCTCTGCTCTCTGTCTCTGTGCTGTCTCTGTCTATCCTTGAGACTCTCTGTGCATATTCCTCCGAATACCTAAATTATGGATCTGATCAACTGGGGTCTCTCTGCAATAGATCAAATTTTCTCAACGAGAAAAGTGGGCTCAGGAGAAGCCCGCTGTCCTGATGGAACCTTTGCTGCCGAATACAGCTGGGACGCATGGAGTAGTTGGAACCCGATGTTTGGCAACACTTTCCATCGAGGATGCTGAAGATATCTACATAATTGGGCTTTTGGTAACAGGGTTCCTGCTGTTTGGTGTTGGCGGGTTCCTGTTCTACCGCAAAGTTAAAAAGGCGTTGGCAGTACATCGGGCCATTGACAAGCTGCCCGTCTTTCAGGGCTTGTGCCAGGCTGTTAACGTACAGACTCAAGTATTAAGCGAAGTGAACCGCAAGCTGGAGATGCTTTACGGACTTAATCGAAAAGTGGATGCGATCTGGGTGAGTGTTAACAGTCCGTAGGCACGGAAAATGGCCACTGGATTTTGGAATATTTCGGATTTACCTAACCAGTGACTTTAAGACAGGCTCCACATTCCAGCGCCTAGTCTCTTCTAAACAAATTCATTATCTCGAATCGGCTCCCCACACCGTCCTTGGCGGTGTTATCTCTTCTCTCTCCGGGATGTTTATGCAGAAAGACGCTTTACCAATCAAATTGCTAAACTCAAAACGCTTTTGTGCAGTTAGCTATAGAAGGGTCCGATAGCTCCTGTTTGCTGTGATTTACAGTAGACTGCACATTTTGGTACAAATACAGTTTTTGCCGAATACTGTAAACACTAAAAGTGACAGCTATGACCACAACCTCTAACTTTTGTAACTATGCCCTAAACCAAAGCACCAACCCTACAAACACGATATATGCTTTGCACTGTGTTTGAAATTCTCCAACACACTTCTTGAAAAAAAATTTAACTAATTGAATACCAATCAGTCTAAACCTTAGCACTACAAATAGACCCCAGGTGAGCTCAGCTCCTTTCTGAGACAGTAAGAGTCAGGGGAAGAGGAGGAGAGAGTGACAGGAGTACGAGGACAAATAAGGCAACAGACGGAGACACATACAACAGGAACACTATAGTGGGCTATGTTAGATCATGGCCTATCAATGAAGGAGCCTGGACAGAGAGTGTAGCCCAGCCTGAGTCGCTCCATAATTAGGAGATTTAGACTGGATATCAGGTGATCATTTCCCTGTTGCTTCTCAAAGGATTGAGTGTGATGTTGATGAGGCGAGACACAATGTGGCCAGACACAAACAGGAGGCGGTATCCATAAAATGATTCATAATTCAACCACCCAATTGCTTACAACGCTGTTTTTTTTTACCATTGTTCCCTAATTTTACTGTAATTGTTTCTTAGTTTATACTGAGACACTGAATTGCTTGAACTGCAGTCCTACCTTATTCATTGTGTTTGTTTGAAATGCCAAAATAAACTATTCTGCAACATGTGTGTTAGCATTTGGCAAAAACCGTAAAGTATTTGTTGTTACTATAGGTCAGGGGTGGCCAACCCGCGGCTCGCGAGCCGCATGCGGCTCTTTGCCCAGCTTCATGCGGCTCTTCAGTTCATATGAAATTATGTGATTATAATTTTTTTTTTTTTATATACTTTTTTTTTTGTGTGGGCCTATGTGTGTGCATGTTCGCAAACGTTTCATGCGGCTCTTACGTTCGTTTTACATGTTGTCTATTATTTCATTTTTTATTTTATTAATGTGTAGGCCCTATGTGTATGCCTGTTCGCAAATGTTTAATTGAGGACGCAACATAACGTTCGCAAACGTTTGGTGCGGACGCAACATTAAACTGCCCGCTCAGCTTGGAGGGAGGTTTTCCGTGAGTAAACTATTTGTGTCAAGTTCGCTCCGAAACAGAGTGGGAGAGTTCATATTTATTGTTGAAAGTTATGCCAAGCCATTCTGCCTTATATGCCAGGTGTCATTTGCGCATTTCGAGGCTTCAAATCTTCAGCACCACTTCAGCTCTCTCCATGCTAAATGTAAGTCCCACAAAGCAACATGCATAGTAAGAGAAAAACGCTATTTTAAATTGTTACATTTTTGTTTGTGGACTTGGTTGAACTGAGAGTTTGTGTGTGAGGCAGTGCACACAATGTTCATTGTTGAAAATGACTGCCCTGTCGTCTTTAGTCCAGTCCTGTCATTATCACAGGGGCGGCCTTAACGATATGGGGGCCCGTTTCAAGTCCTAGTGTGGGGCCCCCTTTTTTTTTTTTTTTTTTTTTTTTTTTTTTTTTTTTTTTTTTAAATAAATAATGCTTGTGCATGCATGTGCAAGCTCCCCGCAAAAATAAAAACGCCCCCCCCCCTCCCTGAAATCTTACTGGCCACCCCAGTGCCCCCCCCCCAGTTCAAATGTTATTTTTAATTTTAATTTTATTTTTTTAATTAAATTTTTTTCCTGATATGTAGCCTAGTTCAGAGATAATATGTATTTTTTTTTCTTTCTTAACTTTTTTTGATAGGTAGTTGCCAAGTTCATCACACAAACACTCCAATCCACTGATTTGAGATCAGTTTGCAATTTTCAATTACTAAATTAATGGTAGGACTGTGGCCACTAGAACTGGTCTCTGGTCAGCAAAGGTCTTGAAAACAGCATAAGTGTGCTTGTGACATGCGTGCCACGCACGTGTCCCAGCAGATTTTTGAAATCTGAATACAAAAATTAAAGTTTGTAGTTAGCGAGTGTAACATGTTCTTAGCAAGGGCAGACTTTCATAAATAAAGGTTTATTTTTTTAGCAAGATATTTGGTCAAAAGCTAGTGGTCATCCGTCCCTCTGTCCAGTTGTTAGGCATCTGGCTGCTAGCAAGTTATGTTGTCTTGCTAATTTTACTATTCATCTGAGCTGAAATAAATATTGACTTTTTCCTTTATTATCTTCGCAAGAATGCACCAGAATGCTTAGATTACATGTTAAAAACACAAAAAAATCTTCTGGGGGGGGATGCCCCCAGACCCCCCCAGGGGTTTTGTTTTCTGACAAACATTACAATGGATACTAACATGATTTGGGCATTTGGGATTATAAATCATCTTAGAATTGGTTGTACAGCATATCACATGCTATTCATTCAGGGGTGCGATGGCCACCCCTCTCTAACTCTGTGGCCCACCTTGGCCACCCCAGTCAAAATTTCCTGGAATCGCCACTGTGTGTACCCGTGTGTACCCGTGTGTTCGATGTGGCTCTTTGCAGTAACACAGTAAAAAATGTGGCTCTTTGTCTCTGACTGGTTGGCCACCCCTGCTATAGGTGAAAGTGTATGAACATGCAAAGGCATAATTCTACTGATAAAGCATTCATATAGTGGTTTGCATTTATACTATAGTGTTTTCCATTCTGCACACCAGTGTTCAATGAGTGCTAGAAATGTCTAGTCATATGATGTATGTGTTTGTCATTTGAAAAGAAAACACCATTTAGTGAAGAGTTAACATTGTTTTGAGTGTAAAGTGTGCTTTTGCAAGAGAAGTGAAGGATTTTGCATTTTGTGTTTGAGTTTTGAGATTTGTGTTTAGGGTTTTGAAAAAGTGAGGTAGTCTATCAGGAAATGTGTTTAAGCAATTGTGAAAAACTGTAAACTTTAGAATTACAAATAGACCCCAGGTGAGCACAGCTCCTTTCTGAGACAGTAAGAGTCAGGGGAAGAGGAGGAGAGAGAGCGACAGGAGTACGAGGACAAAGAAGGCAACAGACGGAGACACATACAACAGGAACACTGTAGGGACCATGTTATAGATCATGGCCTATCAATGAGGGAGCCTGGACAGAGAGTGTAGCCCAAACTGAGTCGCTCCATAATTAGGAGATTTAGACTGGATATAAGGTGATCATTTCCCTGTTGCTTCTCAAAGGATGACATTGAGTGTGATGTTGATGAGGTGATGTGGCCAGACGCAAACAGGAGGCGGTATCTATACAATGATTCATAATCCAACCACCCAATTCCTTACAACTCTGTTTTTTTACCATTGTTCCCTAATTGTACTGTAATTTTCTCTTAGTTTATACTAACACACTGAATTGGTTGAACTGCAGTCCTACCTATTCATTGTGTTCGTTTGAAATGGCAAAATAAACTATTCTGCAACATGTGTGTTGGCATTTGGCAAAAACTGTAAAGTATTTGTTGTTACTGTAGGTGAAAGTGTATGAACATGCAAAGGCATACTTCTACTGATAAAGCATTCATATAGTGTTTTGCATGTATACTATAGTGTTTTCAATTCTGCACACCAGTGTTCAATTAGTGCTAGAAATGTCTAGTCTAGTCATATGTGTTTGTCATTTGAAAAGAAAACACCATTTAGGGAAGAGTTAACACTGTTTTTAGGGTGAAGTGTGCTTTTGCAAGAGAAGTGAAGGATTTTGCATTTTGTGTTTGAGTTTTGAGATTTGTGTTTATGGTTTTGAAAAATTGAGGTAGTCTATCAAGAAATGTGTTTAAAGCTCCCATATTATACACTTTTCGGTTCTATTATACACCATATTATATGGTCTTAGTGGCCCCTAATACGTTTTTCTTTAATTGTTTGCTGAAAAAAACTTTCAGATAATTTATTGTACTATGCTGATGTTCAGCTAATCTCACAATGGCCTATTTTTTAAAAAGAGCTGCAGCTCCCCTCGTAAATATACAATCTTTGAGCTGCCCCCGCCCCCTGTCCGGAAGCGAAGCCAGATACGCCTCACCCTCTGTCTGTCAGGGCCGTGGACCAATAAGAAATAGGGGTGTGGGCTGCACAGTGGAAGCTTCTGGCTTTCCAGTTTGAGGTCAGAAAAGGGGAAACATTTGGCTGGAGTATATTGGGGGGGGAGGGGTGGGGGTTTCAGAAAGGGGGAGAGTGAGAACAGGAGAGATTGTTATTTTTTAAAATATTTTGGCAGTCTCTAGGCACACCGTGGGCACTGCTTTAAGACTTTGGGCGACAGTGGCTCAGTTGGTAGAGCGGGTCGGCCGATGATCAAAAGGTTGGAGGTTGGATCCCCGCCCTGCCACCTGTGTCATAGTTGTTGTGTCCTTGGGCAAGACACTTCACCCACCTTGCCTCGTGTGAATGTCGATCGTTAGCCTGGTATCGGTGTATGAATGTGTGTGTGAATGGTAACGTGGGAAAGGAAAACAGGTCTCCCTTGCAAAAGAGTCTTCGGTCTCAATGGGATTTACCTGTATAAATAAAGGTTAAAACAAAAACGTGTGTGTACGTCGCCGCTGCTCTTGTGGCTAACGCTAAAGCTACCGCTAGCTTTAAGCACAACAACAGAGGCAAATACGTCTTATTTTTACACGTGTTGGCTCTCACTTTGTCTGTGTGTGCGTGTGTGTGTTTGTCTCCGTTTGTCGCGCTGCTCGGCTCAGTGGGCTCTGTGTTTATATGTCCATGCTGTGAAGGTGCTGCCTGCTTCAGCGTTTACTTTCATGTTACTTCAAAATAAAAGCCAACTCCCTTACTTTGCAAACAGGACCCATACAGCGTATTTTCGCTGGTCAATTTGATCGCTACGTTCGGTAATTATGTTATGTTTACGTCTCGTAGTAGCGGTGTTTTTAAATATGGCGGGCATGAGGTTTGAGTTGGTCTGGTTGGTCAGGATAATCCCTCCCCCGGCCGCTGGCACAGGCAGTTCTTACCTCAAGCCCAGCTCAATCCTGGGGTTTGAGTTGAACCGGTTTTTACAGGCCAGAGCCGGTTCTCTGGCGTTGTGAAACCAAAACACTGGCTCTAGCTCCGAACTAGCCCGGAACCGGCTCCGATTTTGCTGCGGTGTGAAAGGCCTAGGGTAGATCAATTGCTAAGAGCAATGTGGTGGACAACTTCTGAAAGTTGAATATTCTACCTTTAATCAGTAGGAGAAGTAGCATGCAAAGCATGTATGTAACCTATTGCTTCAATCAAACACATAAGAATTATAAAGGATGATGCGGGGAGACTTTGGGTTTTGTCTTCACGCGATCTTAACTTTAAAATTACAGAAACTCAACACTCATGTATTCATTAAGAATACTTGAGGGGAAAATCACGAGTGTCAGTGTGTGTGTGATGTGCGTAGTTAGAAATGAGAAGGAGAGAGAAACAAAAGACAGTAGCCGCAGCTCCAGCGCGTAGTGAACTGTTTCCTCCAATCACCCAATGGCCGTAAATGCGCATTTACGTACACTGAGTTGAATTGATAAAGAGTAAAGAACTCACTTGCTTTAAGAGTGACAGCAACAAAAACACATCAATGCATTCCCGGTTAACAGGAGAAAAACACTGAGCGAAAAACACTTGTGTAAAAAATAAGTGAGTCAGAATTACTTTAAATCAGGAAATAGTGAGCTCATCAGCTCTTACGTTTACTTCAAGTTAATGAACAACATAAAATAACTATCTTAGCCCAGACAATAGCCTCACGTGAATCGCTTGGTCCAGCGATGATTTGTGGAAGGCAGCTGGAGAAGATGAAGTGCGCTGATGGAGTGCTTCTTGTGGAAGACAGTGGTGTGGAAACAGCTCAGCTGATAAGGGCATCGTGCCTCACCATGCCAAGGGAAGGAAAGCAGGGGATCAGCAGCTCTTCTTGGCAATAGCGGGCTGTGGAACGGGCAGTGCAGGCGTCTTGATGAAGGGATCCTGCGTCTTTGCTCACGCTTTGCGCGTGTGGGGGTCCTGTTTTGAGGAGAGGTTGAGGTGTGCTTCAGCTCTGGTGAAGGGGTTTCTAGGAAACTCTCTCTCGAATCCGGGAAAACAGAAGAAGATGTTCCAAGCAGTCCATCAACTCGTCCATCGAGAATAAAGACTGGGACTTGAGGTTGCTTATATTCCTAGGCCTCAGGTTTAAGCATTTCGTACCTTCTATCACGGCTGAAAGCCGAAGGCGAATGGCAAAGATGAGAGTATTGCATCATGTATTAAAACACTCCACATGCATTCTCATCCAATCAGAAGTTAGTTGTCTTATCAGCAAGCAGTGTTTACATTCAAACCAGCCAATAAGATGCTTTTCCTTAGGAAAAGAGAGCTTTGAAGCTTGTGTCTCAGAGTTGAGATAAGGTAAACACAGCAGAGTGCCTGGGCACTGCCATGTCTGGTTTGAACTTTATGGTAGCTTCCAAATAGAGTTTCATCCTGTGGAACTTGCAGAGACTCAGTCCCCAAAGGTCTGGTTGGATTAACCAACCTTTTAAAAGGGACTATCCCATCTTAAATGAGTTTATGACCTCCACAGGGGTCTGGGATGGTGTACTCTACAGAGAAACTTATGTAAACATGCGTTAGACTTTGTCTCTTGGAATGCACTATGGCATCAGCATTAACCCATTACAACAATTCAAATGAGACACTCTGTGTAGGCACAACATATCCGAACAAGACTGTTTGTGTGTCCAGGTCCTTGAGTTTCTAGCAAGATCTGGGGGATGAGTTTTAATTATGGAGACATGAGATGATTCAAGAACTTGACCTTGTACATAAAGTCTCCCCCTCTTTCATCTTGGTCTTCGGTATATGTGTGTGTAAAACCAACCGTGTGTATGTGTTTCACAGAAGATGTTTCTCACAGGATACAGGTGTAATAATTCATAGATTGTAATCAAGCAATGCACTGGGAGATTTTAGGGAGTTCTCCTCCATGAACTTTTAACCATTGTGAACACATACGTCATACATCTGTATAGAGCCAAAATCTTTGAGGCTCTTCAGTTAACTAGAACAAAGTTCACAGCAGAAAGCATGAATTGTTTGCAGCATTAAAATATTATACAATTAAGGCAAAATAAATTCTGTGTACAGTTACGTTACACGCTCAGGCGAGCGACGCTGGTTAGATATGTATAAAGCTGTGCATTGAGTTTTGGCTTGTGTGCGCAGTCTTCCCTAACCTATGCATACTCTCTGACTGTGTTCTGAAAGCCATACTCATTTTTACTTCTACAATACACTACAATCATTGGGAAAACACATCTATGTAAAATACATAACACAACCAAACTTGGAAAATCACACAGACTCACACACACTCAAACTAATTGAATACCAATCAGTGTGAGCCTTAGCACTACAAATAGACTTCAGGTTAGCTCAGCTTCTTTATGAGACAGTAAGAGTCAGGGGAAGAGGACAAGAGAGAGCGATAGGAGGACGAGGACAAAGAAGGCAACAGACGGAGACAGGGTCACTATAGTGGACCATATAGATCATGGCCTAACAATATAGGAGCCTGGGCAGAAAGTCCAGCCCAACTACACAATAGCTCCACAATTACGTCGTTTAGACTGGATATCAGGAATATTTTCGCTGTTGGTTCTCAAAGGATGACATTGCATGTGATGTCGATGAGGCGATGTGGCCAGACGCAAGCGTGAAGCGGTATCCAAAGGGTTCATTATCCACCTGCCCCATTCCTTACAACACTGTTTTTTTATTTTCTCGTAATTGTTTTAGAGTTTACAGTATAGTGATACACTGAATTGCTTTTTGAACTGCATCCGACCTATTGTTTTTTTTGTTTGCCAAAACCATCACATTGCAAAATACACTTTTTTTAGAAGCTTTTTTATTTTTATTTTCATATGTCTAGATGAACTGTAGTGAATCAATCTTTTAAAAAAAACAGTATGAGACTTTTTAAGTCAAAAACCATCCAAAGTACTGAATGCAGCTGTGTTTTGCATAAAGCACATCTGTGTGCTGTTGCTGCTATAGGAAAGAGTAATTCAAAATTGCATGTGTGTATTGTTTTGATGCTAAAAGCAGTTTTGAAATGGGGTTGTTAGGTTTTGTTTCAAGAGCTTCATTTTGCTGTATAAGTTAGAAGATTATCTCCATGTGCTTTGTCTCATTAGGCCTGTGTGTTAAGTTTTGACATAGTGGGCCAAAGTCTGCAACATGTGTGTAAGCAATCGGCAAAAACTGTAACTGGTGGACTGTCTAAAGTGCTGTATGCCAACAAGGTCATGATAACAAAGTTACACTTGCTGTCACACACAATAGACACCCTCTTCCTTTGTGTTTGAGGGGACATCTTTAAATCTACAACACACACACACACACACACAAACACACACTAAATGCTGAAGCTAAAGACATCAGTAAATAAAACTTGCTTTTAGAAAGCCACTGCTAAAGATTAAAACCCCTTTAATTTATTGCAATATCATTTGACATTACATTTTAATCGTACTATCAAAATCCATAATCCTTACATCCCTAATCTATACCAACCTACTTCAAGTCTGGGAAGCTGCTTGTTTCCATCACATGGTCATTGAGAGAGGATACATATATAAATATATTATTATTCATAAATATTTAATCAATGAATCCCCTATATGTCACAAGGGGAGCATGAACTTGCCTTTCATTGGTCTTTGTAAAACTATCTGAGTTTGAATCCTTTTTCTCCCTGTAAAAAGTAAATTGCAGTATAAAGTATCTGTGAGTTTATTCAAGGCCAGCTTGAAAATAGGCAAACATGCATATTGACATGATGCACCCAAACTATACTAAATGTAAAGGTCAAACTACTGATACACACGGCAGTACATTAGCAGCAAATTCAGGCAGGGGATATTGAAGAACCTCATTTCATCTCTTTTTTTTCCAGAAGTTGGACAGAGTCTGCAAGATTTTGCTGATAAAATATTGATTTCAACAAATATTCAAGAGATATTGTATAGGGAGGACCAATTAGACGGAGTGCCTGAAGATTTATACTGTTTATTCAGAGGTTTAAAAATTGCAGTTTGTGGATCAACACATTTCCTGAATGTGTGCTTTGTATTTGAAATGTAAATTCCTTATTAAATGTGATATCTCTAGCTATGCATATGATATTAACACGCACATATGCACACAAATAACCACACAGGACTGATGCTAAGACGTGTATCCCAGCCTGTATGAGCACATTGTGTGCTTTTTAACTTGTGAATTATTCTTTTATTTATTCAAGCACACTTATACTTATTAAATTCTACTTATTCATCTGCACTCTATTGAAGGAGAGTTTGCAGTTGTATGAAAAAACAACAACCCCAAGTGTGCTTACGGTTTCACTAAGCATATTTAAATGTAATTTAGGAAGTTCTTAATTCTGTTCTTCGGAAATTGTTGCAAAGGAAGCAGTGCTTGATTACAGTAAGCGGTGTGCACAGCATTGTTCTTTTCAGGAGCTATGAATAGCTTATGTCAGTGATATAGTTGGTCCTGTTTGATTGTAGCTGTTATCGATTTTCAAGGAGGGATGATTCAAGAGCAGACTTGTGTGAATAGAGTTTACAATGAGGTGCATCCATGGTTCATCCTATTAGTTTAGTTAAAGTAATCATATAAAACATGTCACTTTATAAATGATCTTCTTCTGATATAACTTTAATTACCTGCATTGTTATTGAACTGTTATGGTCATTATGTTTAGTATTGACCATTCTGTTTCACACAGAGGAGGTGACTCATGCATTGAGTAGACTTCCTGGTCTTTTTGTGTATTCGGACCTGACAAGGTCACGTAAACAGAAGGACGGAAAACCACCAGAGACAGCCTCAGTCAGTCAGCCAAATCCCTTTTCCATGAACAGAGACACCCCATATACAAACCAGCAACACATATTATTTTGTGTGTGTGTGTTGTCAAGTAGTCTGAATCCCTGACTGCCCCACACCACCTGGTACAAAGCCATAATAATGCTATGTTATCAGTCTGCCTCTCAAGCGCTATACCAGCGCTTAAGGGAATCATATAATCATGCAATGTGAAGCACAGAGAGTATTATAACCATGTAACCTTATGCAAGCTAAAGCAAGAGATAAAAAATGTAATGAATTATCATGTTGCCATGTAATGGTTGATTGAAGTATTATTGATGGAATTATTGATTATTGTGTTGATTTAAGAAACAGTAGAGGTGTTAGAATGTATTAAAAGAGTGTATAAGAATTGAGTTGACACACACACACACAGGGATATGTCTGGGCCTATCAAATTCTACAAAATAGAGAAGGGAAATGTCTGAACCTATCAAAGTCTACAAAAGAGAAGGGAAATGTCTGGACCAATGAAATTCTACAAAATAGAGAAGGGAAATGTCTGAACCTATCAAAGTCTACAAAAGAGAAGGGAAATGTCTGGACCAATGAAATTCTACAAAATAGAGAAGGGAAATGTCTGAACCTATCAAAGTCTACAAAAGAGAAGGGAAATGTCTGGACCAATCGAATTCTACAAAATAGAGAAGGGAAATGTCTGGACCAATCAAATTCTACAAAATAGATAAGGGAAATGTCTGGACCTATCAAAATCTACAAAATAGGGGCGACAAAGAGTTAGAAAAAACTGAGGGCTGTACTGCCTAATGTTGTGTATAAAAAGGCATGATTTTGCGGAGAAAAGTTTGTTAAGCCTCGTCGGACCTCGCGGACGGAAGCAAGCTGGACCTCGGATCGACCACCCCAGGAGAAGCAAGCTACGGACCGAAGAAAAAGACTTAGCCTCTGAAAAAGACTTAGCCTCTGGAACGAGACAGAGAAAACAGAGCAAGCAAGACATCGCAGGACTTAGAGAACTCAACATCCTTCTTCAGCTGAATCACAAGAGGACCGACTGCAAGAGCGCTTAACCACTTCCCCAAAGCTGAAAAGGACATTCGAGAGAACTCTTTGTTTCAACGCTCACACTGTTGACTGGTGAATCAAGGTCGGACAGCTGGAAGGATCGGAATGCTGAGTCTGGCGAGACTCCCCCTCTCCAAGGTCGGACAGCTGGTCTCCGCGCAGTTCCCTGACAACGGTGAAGGCGAGGTTGCTCGGCCAAGTGACTTCCCCTCTGCCTCTCCACATCAAAACGGACATTCATTATTCCCCGCGTCAGCTCTTAATACATTGAAGGATAGAGATTAGACGATAGAGTAGGATGTTTTATGAGAATAACCAATCAATGTAAGTAATCATTTTTGAATCTGAATTGAGCTGTATGCCTGCCTTTAATAGCAATACAAAGCATCATTTAATCTTACATTTAAGATTTCATTGTGGACATTTGATCATTTACCTTCTTAGAGGTTGTAATGTACTAGGTAAAGTATGTTTTTACGTCTACAAATGGTTCTTATAGGTTACTTCTAGCCCTTTAAACTAAACATACCCTTATGGCCTGCTGTCCTGGCCATTAAAACCCTATCCTAGCGACCATACCAAGAGCCTGGATCATTTAAGAGGAGAGCTGCCGTTAACTGAGGCGACTGGTGTGGTAGTAGGACCCGAGGGCTATTCGGTCCTGCTGCTGGGCCAGTGTAAGCAGGGTAGACCTCAGGACGAAGGCAGTTAGAAAAAGCTAGGCGTGTCTCCTCGCCACCAGCTTAATTATTCCTAGTTATTCTTGAATGGGTAATACCCTCAGGTTGATAGGAATCGGACCCTTTAAACGGAGAGCTGGTACCGGAACCTCCTGTACAGGGGTAAATACCATCCAAAGCTCCGGAATCTAAACACTGTGTGTGTGTGACAGTAATATCTACCATACTTGCAGCGAAAGATGCTTAGCGTTTGTATTTGTGTTGTTTGTCATTCATACTGCAGCACTTTTGATTAGACCACCCATTCATTCATTACTTTCTTCTTCAATTAAAGCAGTAATCTCAGCACACCGCAGATCACACCACAAAGAGACATTTGCAGCTTTCTGTCCTCTTGGAAGGCCAAATGTGTGGATCAAAGTTCACCAAAGTGGATCTGTACCTGGAACACTTGCACCGATTAGTTTTGTAAGCAGCTTGCATGAGAGTGAGGGAGATGTCAATCTTCACTGTGCAGTCTGACATCTGAGAACAGGTCCTGAGAACAGGCCTAATTAGCCGACAAGTGAAAACAGCTGTGTTTCAAGACCCCCAAGGCAGTACATCCTCTATTAATTGCTATATAATTTTTGAAAGTAGATAATTTTTTTGTTTAAAAAAAAGAAGAAGCACCAATTCCTCCGTTCAACGTTTAAGTCCATTTTATACTTCTAATTTCCTGGCCCGTGACTACTGATGTTTGCATAATACAGCATTCTACATAAATTTGCATCCTGATCACTAACAATGCCACTGCACAATGCTAAGTGATACTAAATGGCTAAATCTGTAAAGCATAGAAGTGATTCACAAAACTATTTTGTCAGTGCAGTAAAACACGCTTGGCTTGAAAGCTATAACATCGTCAGCTGTGCATTTGGCCCCATCTTTAGTCAAACCTATGATATAGTGATTTGTCTGCTTCAATCTTAGTTGGTTGCCAGAAGGAGCCGAGTTTGAGGTTTAGTTTCCGCTGGCATCTCGTCCTTATTATAGATATCAACATTGCTAATTTATTCAGCAGTTTCTTTCTCTTATCCGATTATTCCTTGTTTCGTAAGAAGCTAATGGGAAAGTTGTGTGTGCTTTCAGGATCATAGGCTAATGTTGTGTTCATGTCACTTCACAGAAATAACAAGTCAAACATACTGACATCTCTTCAAAAACTTGGAAGTCTTCGTGTGTGATTGTATCAGTTACTTAAAAAAACAATTATAAAATAACTGCCATATAAATAACATTCTTCGAAGAGATATAAGGTAAAATAATCATACAGTAAAGGTAAGTTTAGCAAACAAATATTCACAAAGAGGGTCATAGATATCTACTGAAACGTGAAAGTTTGTGTGTTTCACTTAAGACACATTGGCGTGACTACATGGAGGGCAACGTTAGGCTGTGTTCGGAAAGCCATACTGACGTCCTACTCATACTCATTTTGATGTCAATTTGAGTATGTGACGGTTGTGTATGCGAGTTTAGGTAGGTGAGAAATTCCCAGATGAGTACTAACTTTCAAGAAGGTTTTGTGTATGGATCGACAGGTTACTTTTCCTACTCAACCGCCCCACAATGCCTTGCGTACTTTCAAGTTTTTTTTAAATTCTTTATTGGTTCTGTATACTTCAGTGTAAACAGTCCGACGAACCTCGCATACACAATCGCTCGTTAAGTAGACAGTATGGAGTAAATACATGTTGAGTCTGAGTTCCCGAAAGCTTTAGCTTTGTTTTCAGCACTGATTAGCAAATGTTAGTATGCTTACATGCTATACTTAGATTGTGAAGGAGGCCTTAAAGGGAAAATTCACCGCTTTTCATGTGAATGGTATATAAGGCCCGAGTATATTAGTAGTCAAATGAAAAAAGCCCCTAACAAATTGATCCGTATTGGCAGAGAACACAATGATATCGGATTTAAACTGATGACGCGGTGCTGACGCAGCAGTTTTTACAGTTCCTACAGGCCCCAGGATTCATTCCGCGGGGGCTACGCTCTGCAGTACGCCCAGATTCCGAGCTGCTCGCATTACCATTGTTACATACACAGACACAGCACCTTAGCCGCTAAGATAACTTATGCCTCGTTTCCACCGAGTAGAGCGGGTCGGATCGGAGCGGCTCAGAGCGGGTCAGGCCGCCTACGCGAGATGAGGTGTTGTTTCCACCGCAGACCCTACCCTTACTGGTAGGGCGGGGTTTAAACCGGATGGGAGCTACGTAAACACCGCGACATCATAACAACGCGACACAGTGTAGCCTGTTATTTAAATGAATGAAAGCTAAGATCGCGCCACATTTGAACAAACAAGAGCTACAATGGAGGACGTCCAGCAGTTCGCGATGTTTTTTCTTTCGATGTGGCTGTTCATCAACATGAGAGCACAGGCTTCGATTGCTGAAGGATTGAAGGCTGCAATGAAAAGGGAAGACGAAACAAACAAGAGAATTTCGAAGAAGGTCCTTCAGAATGCAGCCGAGATGGACCGCTTAAGGGCCAGACAAAGGCGACGGCGTTTACTGGTAAGAAAAAGTTACTGTTATTGTCGCATGTAACAATGTACTTCATCAAACGTGCTATTGTTAGCAAACATATCGTCGTGTTGGTCAGCCATTAAAGTCTGTACAAAAGCCTAACCCGCATTTCAAACGTTACACTTAAAACAGACGTGATACCATATTTTATAAACTCTTCATAGGCCTATTTTTCGTGTAGAAAAATCGTATTTGTCGAAGTAACTTCCGTAATCCGATGAATAAAGAAGTTAAGAGTAGAGTATGGCCAACTGAATTGTTGTGGAGTACAATTACCCCTCCCCCCAAACATCCGAAACTCAGACTCAATAAACTCATTCAAAAGCCAACTCAAAACTCATCTCTTCAAGATAGCATACGACCCCTGACTCCACCCATACCACACCCGACTCTATTTTAATTTGTTTTCGTGTTTCTTTCTTTTCTTTATGTATATATTTCTATGCAATGTAAAGCGTCTTTGAGTGACCACAAAAAGCGCTATATAAAACCTATCAATTATTATTATTATTATTATAAAGTAACATGGATAGAAAAGTAGAGACAACTGCCTCAATTTGAATTTGTCAACATGCATTCTCCAAATTGCTCTCCCCACTTTTTTATATGTACTTATAGTTTTATTCCACCTTTGCACACCATCATCAATTTGTGTATTAAATTCTGTTTATGTTTGTCTTTCAGATAATTCAGCTGTTGCACAGACGACGCTGCAGGCCAACAGTTTGGGCTTTCAGCAGAGCCAGCGAATGGTGGGATGTGATCGTTCCAGGATTCACACACACACAGTGGGTGCAGAACTTCAGGATGTCAGAAGGAACATTCCTGCACCTTTGCAACATGATGCGTCCAGCGCTACAGAAGCAGGACACAAACTATCGACGGTGTGTTTCCCTGAAAAAAGAGTTGCCATCGCACTGTGGAAGCTGGCCACCAACAACGAATACAGGAGCATAGGTCATCTTTTCGGCGTGAGCAAAACAACAGTTTGTCGATGTGTGCAAGAGTTCTGTG
Organism: Hyperoplus lanceolatus; assembly: GCA_026929865.2. Taxonomy (NCBI): domain Eukaryota; kingdom Metazoa; phylum Chordata; class Actinopteri; order Uranoscopiformes; family Ammodytidae; genus Hyperoplus; species Hyperoplus lanceolatus. The sequence goes on from CM049395.1 coordinate 16,138,760, forward strand.
ATGCTGCCTGCAAGGTGTTGGCTCCAGACCAGATATGTTTTCCTGACCAGGAGAAACTCAAAGACATGGCAGCCTACATTGAGCAGAGGTGGGGCCTTCCACAGTGTGTCGGTTCCATTGATGGGTGTCACATACCTATTATAGCCCCACAGGAGTACCACTGTGACTATTTCAACCGAAAAGGCTGGCATTCCATCATCCTTCAAGGAGTTGTGGATGGGAAAGGACTGTTTTGGAGCGCGTTTGTAGGAATGGCTGGGAGTTATCATGACGCTCGCGTTTTGAGATCCTCCACACTTTGGGAATTAGTTGAGCATGGAAGACTTTTTCCAGCCTGCACCAGGAACATTGCAGGGGTGAATGCTGGTCATTACATTCTGGGAGACTCTGCCTATCCTTTACAGAACTGGCTCCTCAAACCATTCCCTGACAATGGCCGGCTTACTACAGAACAACAGCTGTACAACAAGAAAGTCTGCAGGGCACGTGTGGTGGTAGAGAATGCCTTTGGAAGACTTAAGGGGAGGTGGCGTTGCCTTATGAAAAGGAATGACAGCAGCGTCGAACTGACAAAGGCAATGGTGGTGACTTGTTGTGCCCTCCACAATCTCTGTGAAAGTCATGCAGAGAACTATCAGACTGAATGGGACATACCGGTAGAAGCAGCTGTGGCAGCAGAGCCTCTGGCGCCACTTGCACAGGGTGCAGAAGAGGAGGGCAGGGATGTCCGAGAGGCTTTAATGCGCTATGTGAACATTTGATTTTCTGTGGCCATAAGTAGGTTGAAGTTGTTTTTGCACATGTATCTTTTATTTCTTTATTGTTTTGAACACAAATAAAACCTTTCTGCTTTAACTCTGCCTCTTCATATTTTGTAACAATTTGCGATGAGTTGATTGCTGTATAACACAATGTATATCACAATTGAGTGAGATGCTTTGAAAAATAGATTTGAAGGTGACTACCTACTTATTAACTTATTACTTATTAATCACAAGAGTAACAAGTAGGTAGTGTTATACCACTACATTTCCTCTCAGTTGGGTATTAATCAGGTGAACCAGCTTAGATTTTTTTCGATTAAACAGTGGGCACAACTGAAACCAAAGGTGCAAAAATCCTAACAGTGTGCATCAATAACATGCATAATTATGTGCAATGCATGTGCATGTTTACGAAACAAGCTCACTGGTGCAAAACATGAGCAACATTTCAATGATACACACATTTTAAGTTTAAATGATCTGAGTTGTTTTAAATAAAAATGTTAATTTGTTGTCATGTGTCTAGATGAGCTTTAGTTTATCAATATTTCACAAAGTCATTGGCAAAACCTGTAGATGAAGATTTCTTACCCAATAAAAAATTAAATGTTACAAACAACTCCTGAATTTCCAGGGCTGCAATACATACAAAAAGAGTAAATGCAAAGTCTAATCTCTCAAAGAGTGGGTGAGTACACCTCCCCATTCAGCTGATGAAATAAAGTGCAATGAATGTTGGCACTACGGCAATTGAAAACAAACTTAAACCCCTCTTGTGAAAAAAAACTATGATATGCCCATCACAATTTCTCCATGGGGTTAAAGTTTAACTGAACTTCATTGTGACAATCAAATATGTATGAGAAATGTATAGAAACAAAGTCCTGTTATAGTAGAGAAAATGTGCTTTATTTACATAGACACTTTTCAGGTAAAATGTAAAAACAAAGTGCAAAGCAACAAAGTGGTCTTTACAAAAGACTGGTGAATAGTTTAAAATGCAAAACAAGCAAAAACAAATGTAAATAGTTCAAATAACAGCAAGCAAAAACAAATGTAAATAGTGCAAATAACAGCAAGCAAAAACAAATGTAAATAGTGCAAATAACAGCAAGCAAAAACAAATTTAAAACAATGTGCAACAAAGTGGTCTTTACAAAAGACTGAATAGTTTACAAAAACAAACAACTTGTATTTATAAAATACAAATTTGGCGTGAGCTTTGGCTGGATCACGGCACAGGGTCACGACGTCCACCCATCACCTGTACCATCGCACTAAATGTCTGGAGGAAGGCGGCGTTGAAAGCGGCAAGGTTCTCCATTTGTACCCTTGCCACCTCCGTCGCTTCCTGTCTAGCAATCCGGGCATCCTCCCGATCTACCTGGTGGCGCTCGTCCTGCCGCGCCTCTAACCTCTCCAGCGTCCTCTCATCGGATGCCTTGAGCTCCCTTATTGCCTCAGCAACCTCATTGCCCCTTCTCCTTTTGTCTGTAATGCAAAATAGAGAGGAATATCAGATGTTAGACACATTGTTTTTAATCAACTTCTCAATAACTCATATGCAGGTACACATAATGCAGAATTTAAAAGGTCTGGTTAAATGTAGCTCTACTTTCATCATATCCAGCAGTGAAAGAACGTAATTTAGAAGCAACAATGCTGTGTTGTCAGGTGATTTTTTAGGACTTACCAAAGACAAAAGGCCGTGGAGTGGTGTTCCTACTGCTTGGGGCAGCAGGCTCCACTGGTGCTGGCGTTGATGTCCGTGAAGGGGGGGCATCGTGTTGGGGTTGCACACTCCGGAGTCGCCATGGGTTCGGAATCGAACAGGGTCGACTGGTCCTGTGAGCAACGGGCCTCGCCTGAAAGTTACACAAATTACGTTTTAGTCACGACAACTAAACAATAGTTTACGGACCAACATTGACTTTAAAGAAATATTTGAGTCACCGAATTGGTGACCAGTAAAACTAGAAGCGTGCTACTTAACGTTAGCTTCCAAACAAAGGGTTGCTAGCTAACCGGCTAGCTAACCGGCCAGCAACCCAACGCAGCACATCCCAGTCTCTTAATATGCTTATTTATCAATTATTTAAGTTACTTAACAGTATAGCAAAACGCTCACAATAGCTACAATCCTGGCAAATCTTACCGTTAGGCTCCAACAAGGACTCCAGCAGAGGTGGCCGTGTCGATCCCCCTCTCTTCCTCGGCTTGCCGGTCGGTGACCGTAGATGGCGTCCATCGTGTCGTACCACCTCCACGTCTTCCTGCTGACGCCACTTCGATTGTTGTGGTCTTTAACCTTTCGGTACTCGGCCCGAAGCTTCTTAGATTTTGTTCGACACTGCTCAGTGGTCTTCGGGTGACCAGCAGCCACCATCTTTTCCGACACCAGCTGGAAGACCCTTTCGTTCCTCACAGCTCCATCCAGCTCCCTCTGTACCTCTTCCTCCCCAAGGATACAGAGGAAAGTCTCCGTCTCAGCGTTTGTCCAGGGCAAAATTCTGCGCGCCATTTTTACAAGAAAATAAGCTTACGCTGTTGTCCAGAAATGAATCGCAGGTACTGTGTTTGTTTGTTTTAAATCCCCTGTCGCGGAAGTGACGATTCTGCCGACCAATCAAATGGCGGCAGTGTGTAGCGCCGCCTTCTCATGAATTTTCGGACCGCTTTCAGGCGGCCAGTACCCCTACGGAGGAGTACTGAGATCGGGAGCGGCTCAGAGCGGTTAGGTGCGCTTAAACCGTACCCTACCCAACTTTTGGCAAATGAAAAGCCAAACTACCCGGACCGAACCGCTCCGATCCGACCCGCTCTACTCGGTGGAAACGAGGCATTAGCTACAGCTAGAAGTGAACTCGTGAGGGGAACAGTAGGCCCCTCTGTGTAACCTTGAGGAAGATGTAGTTGCATTTGCAAGACTGTTTGTGTGTGACTGTGTGTTTGTTTTCCATGTGCTTGGTGATTAGCGATGTTGTTAAAATGATCACCTTTTCAAAACCATAAAACATTGCTATGCTGATGGTGATGACTGGGTGATTAGCACTGATGTCCCTAGCCTTGTGTCGTCTTGGCTCTTCCTATACAAATGTATAGCCGCACCATGGCATATGCTTGGCTGCTAATTGAAACATGAAGTATTCTTAGACAAACGACTACTGTTGTTAGTGCACTAACTGACTGACCTATCTATGGTTACATATTGGTATGTCTGTTTTATATATTTATTGCAACATCATCGTACAGTATAACACCTTGATTTTTCTTTTGTCATCTCTTCATTGCTGGCCTTGTGATACAATCATAATTTGTCATTTCAGGTGAGGTCCAAAGGAAGATGGTTTATTGTCTGAGGACCACGCAATCGGTTGTGAAGACTGTTTACATCCCACACGCACCACTTCAGAGCATCCCTCGTAGAACTCGTAATCACACGAAGAAGAGACCCTACCGATGCCTGCAAAGTGCTGACATCATCACTAGAGCTCCCTCAGCCTGCCCTCCCTCCCAACATCGTCCAAAACCAACTAAAGAAGCGGCTGCAAAACATCACTCAATATTTCAACATTAACTTGACGAAGGAAGCATTATGCTCCAATTGTTTTTCCCAACACACTGGAAACTCAAAGCTTTTGAAAATGTTATTTTTCTTTTTTATGTTTGTATATGTACATACTTTACAGTTGTGTGTAGAATAATGCACGTCGTTTTACTTGCTTGTTATATTAAACTCTATCTATGCCCTATAAAGTGTTTGATTCTCTGAAACTATTTCACTTTTAGTTGATAAGTCAAACCTATGTATTACAATGGTTACCTATGCTATGACAAAAAACAATCATGTTTATACAAAATTATTTTTATTTGTAAATACAGTCAAGGAGAATTAACACATCTTCACATAATTAAATCTCAATCAGTGTCCATAGTTAGCAGCAGTATTTACAGGTCAAAATATTTGATCATAGCTCATCCGTAGTTGCTACGTAGCGTCTTCTCCAGCATGTCCTCTGTTGTGACCATTTGGAGATGGATATTTGGCTCTGATGCGCTGTATGACACAATCAGGTAAGACGATGTAGTCCCCTTGCCAAGTCTCTCCCCTTTGGAGCACCCACTCAATAAATAACCGACGTGCGACAAGTCGATTATGTCCACGGAAAGTAAAACACAAAACAAGTGGTTATTCTCCACAAAGCTATAATGTAACAATAGCAGCCAATTAGTTAACAGTTACTAACTAATGGTTAGTTAACCCTTAATAAGCATTAACTCACCATTTATTAATGTACACTTATTGTAAAGTGTTACCAAACTAAAGACTGGTAATTTTATTTGACCTGTTGTAAAGGGTTCTTCGGAAAAGTGCTATAGACATGCTACAAAGTGCAACATCAGTGTAATGGCTCAGACAACACAATGTGACAAAGATAACGTTACAACAGGCTAGAAAAAAATAATGTTACTCACTCAATGATCATCTGCCCTCCAGGTCTTGCTGGTATTTGTTGTCTTTTCCAAATTATTTTTGGGATATTGAAAATGCCTCTCGGTTTCTAGCGGGTCCCCTCCAGTTGTATTGTCTTACAAGGCTAACGCTAACCAAGGCTAAAACAGCTGCAGCCTCGGCCTCTTTTTTTTTTTTTTTTTTTTAACAGCAGTGTAGGCTTCTCTGGCCCAACTAAATACCCTGCTGGTTCATTCCAGTCAGCCAAAACACATTTTAAAGTATCCTCATCCATGATATCGTTTGTGCTAGTGTGAAAAGATGCAATTTTCAATGCAGGAAATTATACAAGTAAACTGGCATGGACCATGGGCATGGACAGAGGGTTTGTTTTGGTTTGCACTGCTTTTAGAGCCCGCCCCCTGGATTCACAGGGAGGGGGGTTGGTGAGCTTGGCTCGGTGAGGCTGTAGTCCGCACAAGCTCTTCCTATCACCAGAAACGTCACTGGTGAATGGATTTTTGAAGCTTGGTCCCGCAAAATGGACGATGTTGAAAAAATACACGGGGATATAATGCGACCCAAAGGATATTATGGTAGATGAGTTAAGGTTGAAAATCGGCGAATTTTCCCTTTAAAGCCACTACGAGTAACTTTGTCCGTTGGCGGCCCCTTTGGACAAAAGCGGTAGTATTTTTACGACGCCAGCTGTCGTAAAGCTGTCTCAATTGATTAGTTTGCAATATAGTGCATGTCCGTGTGTTGAAAGCCGTGATGGCACGGACTCTTTTCGGCTCCGTGAGAGTGGTTAGTGACACTGCATCAACTAATGCCAGTCAGTGCCACACACACCTGATTGCAAGTTGATGCAGTGTCACCTAACTGGCTTCTCTCACGGAGCTGAAATATTACGTGTCCTCACAGAAAGCGAGAGATGGCAGTTAGTATGGATCACGATGAGGTAATGTGTTTATGTTGTTGTAAATAATGACTATTTCAGATGAATAATGGTCATCTGATGATGGTGAAGCAAAGTAAACTTTGTTTTAGTACCGCTCATTCATTTAGGAGTAAACACTGCAGTCTAGTTCACTCCCGTAAAATTGTGTACACGTTACTTGGCAACGCCCTCGCCTCCTCCCGCCCGTCTATCACTCTCGCTTTTAGCTTTTCTTCATTGCATTTTCTTTTTTTTTCTTTGATGGTTCAGCCCCGTTATCAGTCATTATGACGACAAATAACTCTCAAACAAGGCTCCCGCTCCCCTTCCCTCACCTGGGGGGATAGGCTTCTCAAATCGCGTTGCAGCGCTACACTGAAATCTGCGACCAATACGTGTATATGTGACCATAGAGCCTGCTAGCCTGGTGCTACCAGACCATCTTACTTCATTTCATTTGTACAGAGGGTCTGGCAGTGCTGTAATTGGCAAACGTTCACTCATGGAGGCGGGTGTCTGCTAAAGTTTAAAACTATTGGATCTGCCCAGTGCCACTCTGGATTAGTCAACCAATCGCATAACGTTTGGTCGTCACGTGTGTCATGAGCCGGCTTCTGGCAACTGAAACTGGAGCGCGACTTCGACGTCATCGTTCTCAGCCACTCGCTCTGTTCGCTGATTGGACCGGCTATCGAATCTCCGGCAAAACTGGGAAATGGGCTGTACACCCAGACTGACTACTGAAGGGAAAATAAAATTTGGCCCGAAGTAGGCGGGCGGGCGGAGCCAGGCTAAGAGCCTGCATGCGTAAACCGAAAATCGGACTAGGTGTGCGACCAGACCAAATGCAGTAATAAAAACTATATAAAAACGTATTTCTTTGCAATGATGGTCTCGTTTGCTGTTAATGGTAATTCATGACTTTCAGAGGAAACATGAGGCTGTTTTAAAGATATTTAAATGTTACTCATAGCTGCTTTAATATCAGAACCTAAGCATTGTCTTTGTGAGTGAGTTAGCTGAAGGCGTCATTGTGCTAGCAGTCAAGCTCTATCGTGGATTTTTTTTTTCTGTTATTCTGTGCTGAAGAGTAAAACTAGCACATGAACAACGTTAAGCTGTAGGAAATTTAAGGATTTGGGCACTGCAACAAAATCTGAACAGAATTTTGTAGGTTGATTGCCAGGATTATAGAATGCTTAATTTTCCTGATGTTTGCCTCCCCCCCAGGGTGCAATCTATAATTAGTATTCTTTAGACTTTTAATAGTTTAAGTGTAGTTTGTATCCACTGGGGATGACGTCACCAAGGTTAGACCGAAAACAAAGACACTCTGCAGACTTCAATTGTGACCATGGCACTCCTGACCTCTACATATGTGACAGCCAATGAAGTGTGTGTGTGTGTGTGGAACCTATTTGTTTAGCAGTTCAAGTGAGCAGCCTCATTCATCTGACGGAGATGCCTCCTGCTGTCGCAGTTCACTTGGAACCGTTTGGTTTAAACAAACAACATGTCATCTTTTCTATTCCTCTATGTTCCCACTTTTGAATGTTGTTAAATCTTGGCCATTCAAGTTATTTCACATTCAACATCTCTGTAATTTATTATTACAATTCTATTAAGTCCCCAACTTTCTACAATGTGGACTGGCTCGCCGATCTCTGCCTAACTTGTATCCTTCTATCAGACATTTAAGCTCGTTTGTGTTGCCTCATAAATTCAACCACCTCATAGAGGTTTCTGGACTCAGTGAAATCATCTGTGAACTATTGTTCAATTGACTGCAAATTTGGAAACTTCCAACACTCTTGAGGCCTGTGGAGTCGTAAACATTGTCATGTCACTTAGGGAATTGGTGCACTTACTCGGATGTCAGATTTGCACACTGTCTCCATTAAGCAGCAGAGGGAGGGGGGACAATTATGTCAGCTATCCAGCAGAGGACACAGGCTGCAGCTGTACACCCATTACTTTGATTTGCTCATGTCTCTGGGGAGAGCCTTTGAGTAGGAGAGGAGAGGTAAAGGAGCATAGGGAGGTTACATTAGATGCCTATCAGAGAGTCAGGGTGCCAACTTCTGGCTTTCCTGCGATGCAAGTGTATGTGTGTGTGTGTGTGTGTGTGTGTGTGTGTGTGTGTGTGTGTGTGTGTGTGTGTGTGTGTGTGTGTGTTTGTAGAAGCAGTTGGCATGTCTCCAGGCCCTTCTGCCCTTGGATGATGACAAATCAGGGAGGTGAGTAGGTAATAGCTTTCCAGCTACCTGCTTATTCATCCAAAATCCTTCACTTAAAGGACGAAGGAGATTAAGTCCCGCTCAGGTGTCCCACTTCCCCTGATACTGCTGACCTTTGCTGATTGACTCGTCACTATTGAGCCAACTTGCTGCCTTCAGAGTCAAACTCCCCTGCACTGCAGAACAGAGTGGTTCACCTTTGATAAATAAAGACAAATGTCTCTTGGAAGGCATCCATTTCTTAGAACATTTTTCCCCCTTCACCTACTGTTAATCACTCTGAACAACAGGGATTTCACTGTGTCTATCTGGATGTTGAGTGCTAAGTGGGAGCAAATGTGCCGTGACAACAGCTTTTTGGAAAGAGGATGGAAAATCTCTGATGTAAGGGGGGTTTTGTTATATGTGTGAAAGTCGCTTTTTGGCTCATTGGGGATTCTGGTTGTTGGCTCGCATAAAGCACATTGCCACAACTTGTTGGCACGGACATTTTGGATGATAGACTGCGTTTCCGGTAGGATCCCTGCTGCAGTAGGGTCAACAAAAGCACAGCAAAGGAAATTGTAATTTTTTATCATGAAATGAAACAAAAATGTAACCTGTTTCTGGAAACCACCAGACTGTTTGTATTTATTATTAATTTTTCATATATTGTATGTCAAATATTTGCTGTTTCACACAAAAGTATTTTACATATTTCAATTTAAAAAGCATAATAGAAAAACCTAAGTTGCTGTTGCTTGCATGAAAACAGGTGCGCAAATACATATCCGTCTGAGTGTGATAATATCATCTTGTCCTTGGGAGCCCCTGACTACTGCGAACAATGCTTACATTGCCACGTTCCCTGGCAGTCCCTTGATAGCAGCTGAAGCAAAAACAGTGTCTGTAAGGCGGCAGAAAGAAAGAAACATCCTCATTTCTAAGTCTGGGCACAAGCAAACAAGGAAATAGCTTGGCTGTGGCCGAACCTGAAAATAATGGAAAAAGCCCCCTTTCAATTTAGAGTTTTTCCCCCCTTTTTGGGGGAGTTGGGGAGGGAAAGGTATACATGGCTCGAGGCAAAGCAAGGTAGATAGCTTGGAAGTCGACTGACAAAATACCACTGAAAATCTGGACGCAAGCTATAAATAAACAAGCAGCAATATCCTGTGTTATGAATATATAATTTCTGTCTTTAATAACTATTGAGGCCTGAGGGATAGTCTGCAAACGGCTCAGTGAGCACTGATATTGTGATTGCAAATAGAACCCCTATTGAATTATTAAGGCGCCTGCAGACTGGTTACTCTCTAGACAGGTGATCAGCTCTGCTGTACACTGACACCTGTTTCAGAGCCTAGGGTTAAATTCAAACCATCTTAAGTTTTTTGTCTTGAGGTAAATGAAGATCAACTAGGTTCAACTATGAAAAATGTATTTACAATGAAAGAAAAGGACACTGACTTGTATGTTTTTTTTGTGTAGTGGACACAGAGGTGAAAAAGCACCGATTTTGATCTTCTATTGTTCGTTTGAGACATTGTTCAAATAAAAATGCCAAACCATGTGAACAGGTGAAGTAAAGTAATTCATTTGAGTGCCATGGCGTTCCAGGGGTTAAGGCACCAACCATGAACCACAATGGCACCAGTTTTGTGTGTTATTAGTGACCTGTGTCACTCACAATCTTTCTCATTTTAGTTAATCTCTTTGCTCTTGACTGTCAAAAAAAGCTTCATATGGATGATGTTATGATATATCATGAAGCAATATTGATTTTCATCATTGAAAATAATCATCCAATGTGGATCAACCTAGGTCAGTGGAAATGCCAGTTTGGGTGCTGGAAAAAAGAGAGACGCCAAGATCGTTTATCAGCCTGTGGCATGTGCCACAGCGACCACTGACATACCATGTCATGTGCCACTCAGTAACGGTAAATGCCGGTCCCAACAATGTTTTTTTTTTTTTTTTTTTTTTTTTACATTTAGACAGTTGGCCAACAATGGTATCCTGCGGCTTCTTCCACTACCTACATCACACCAGCATGTCCCGCCTCCCCCTATAATTTCACGACAAGTATTGCCGTAAATGTATTGCTATATAGGCCTATTATTTGTTATTTCAGTGATTCTTGAGAAGTGGGACAAAACAGGGTTGAAAAAATACAAACCCTATGTTTCGGCAAATTAAATTACATGTATGTATCCAACATATACTAAGCTACTGAGCTAAGCTTTGACACAACCTCCCAGCTTTTGTTTTTTTTACCGTCATTGGCCTATCACCACCGTCAGATGTCAACTCCGTCAGATTTCCTGTCTGACGGTGTTGACATATTTAACGTTTTTTAAACTTAACAAATGGGATGTATCTAGTAGCCATTTGGTTTTTCTGTTGATGTTAGGTGCTAGTATGAACTACTTCAGGAAAATAAAATGATCAAAAAATTTCAAATAACTTCTTCAGAAATTGTAAGTCGGTGTTGACATATCATGGTTGTGATACAGGACTTTCAAGATTCGGAATGTTAAATATTCTAAAACTTCAACACTTATCAGAGCCTGTCTGACTCTAATGTACTCTGCAGAGGTAGCATTTGACAAGAGGTCCTTCAAAGTAACAGCTGCCACGTATTTCGCCTGATTGTATTACATTTTACATAATGAAATGTCTGACAGTGTTGACTTACAGTAAAGTGGTTTAAACAGATGTGTTTTGAGTTCTTTTTGAAATGGGAGAATGAACCAATGTTTCTGAGTTGGGGTGTTAGTGAATTCCAGAGACGGGGAGGGGACAGACAGGTGTATGGAGGAAGATCATCTGAGGATAGGAGGGAGTGGGAATTAGGAGGAGATCAGACAAATATGGAGGGGCGACGTTGTGGATGGCCTTGTAAGAATACATTAGGATTTTGAATTTGATACGGAACTGGACCGGGAGCCAGTGGAGCTGTTGGGGGACTGGAGTGATGTGGTGGATGGAGGGGGTTCGAGTTATGATTCGGTCAGCTGAATTCTGGACCAGTTGAAGATTATGGAGGGATTTGTGAGGGAGGCAGAGGAAGAGAGAGTTGCAATAATCTAGACGTGTAGTGACGAGACTGTGGACAAGGAGGGCGGCAGTGTGGGGGGTAACGGAGGGGCGGAAGCGGTTGATGTTTTGTAGGTGGAAGTAGGCAGACCAGGTAATGTTATGGATGTGGGGTTGAAAGTAGTGTGGTGTCAAGGATGACACCCAGACAATTAACCTGGGGGAATGGTGAAACAGTGGAGTCATCAATGTTGAGAGAAAAACTGTCGGTTTTGCATGTAGGGACAGTTCCAGTAGTAAGATAAGAGGGGATGATTGCAGAAATGAGAGGAACTAGGGAGGGGAGGGAAGCTTAAACCAGTTGTGTGGGTAGGGAGTCAAGTTGACAGGTGGATGGCTTGGATTTCCGAAAGAGTTCAGTAATTTCTGAGATAGCAGGGAGCTGGAATGAGGAGAATGAGTGTTTGGAAGGCTGAAAGTCAGCTGAGATACTGAGATGAGGGGTTGATCCAAAGTGCTGGTGTATTTCTTGATTTTTTTAATTGAAAAAGGACATCATGGAGTTGCAGAAGGAGGTTGTGTACAAGTGAGGGAAGAGAAAATCCTGGGGTTGGGTGGTTTTGTTAAGTAGGGAAAACCATGACTTAGAGTTTCCTATGTTGTCAGTGATTATATTGGAGTAGTAGTGGGTTTTAGTGCTGGCAATGGAGTCCTTATAATGCAAGATGTGAATATTGTAAATTTCTATGTGAATAGTGAGACCAGTTTTCCTATGAAGACGTTCAAGTTGCTGAGCTTTGGCTTTCATTAGACGGAGATCGGGAGTGAACCAAGGAGGGAGACAGAAAAGGAAACAGATAGTTTTTTTTAGCAGAGCAAGGAAATGAAGGATATATATGACTTGAATGTGAAATGTTGAGGAAATGATTGATACAGAAAGTAACAGCTTAACAGTATGTCACATTTTATAGTTTGACAATATCAAATACAGATGGATACTTTCAACATTTCCTTTCGATTATATGGACCGGTAGCTGGCTTCTGGAACAGCATTAGATCAAACTGCCTATTCAGATCATTCCCATTTGTAACTCCATTACCTCTTTATCCGGTGGCAGCAGTTCATCAGTAGTGAAAAAAGTGGTATGAAATGGAATCACATTTGTGGCTGGTGCATTCAAATTCATTAGCAACCCAACATTAACACATCACTTTCTGTGACAGCACAGAAATGCATGTTTTATGATGACAATTAATGGTAGACTAACCAAGCAATGAAGGAGCCTGATGGGAGGGAGCAGCCATAGAGACCCACTATGGAGAAGCCCATTGATTCTCTCTGGTGCTTTATTGATCCGGTATGCTTTCTTTCCACTGCAGCCCGCTAATCGCCCGACTATTAGAGCTATGGGATCAAGCACTGCTGTATATCTCTGGGCACTGTGGGACTGTAGGCTGAGGATGTAGGATGATTGATCATTACGTATTTCTGAAGAATGTATTGGCTACTCCTAACTCTCCTCATTTTTTGTTGAGCTACATATATTAACTACATATACAGTCCCCTCCAATAGTATTGGAACGGTGAGGCCAATTCCTTTATTTTTGCTATAGACTGGAAACATTTGGGTTTGACACCAAATGTTGAATATGAGGCAATAGCTCAACATTTCAGCTTTCATTTCCAGGTATTAATATCTGGATCCGATACACAACTTAGAAGATAGCATTTTTTGAAAAGGAACGCCAAATTTTTAGGCAAGCAAAAGTATTGGAAAAGATAAACTTTAAATAAATTAAAGTGAATAAACCGTAATATTTTGTCGCAAATACTTTGCATGCAATAACCTCATCAAGCCTGTGACCCATTGACATCACCAAACTTTTGCATTCTTCTTTTGCGATACTTTGCAGGCTTTCACTGCAGCCTCATTCAGTTGCTGTTTGTTTTGGGGGGTTACTCCCTTCGTTCTCCTTTTTAGCAGGTAACATGCATGCTCTATAGGGTTTAAGTCTGGAGATTGACTTGGCCAGTCTAAAACCTTCCACTTCTTGCCCCTGATGAACTCCTTTGTTGTTTTTACAGTTTTTTTGGATCATTATCTTGCTGCATGATGAAGGATCTTCCAATCAGTTTGGTTGCATCTTTCTTTAAATTGTCAGACAAAATGTTCCTGTAGACTTCTGAGTTCATTTTGATGTTGCCATCATGTGTTACTGTGTTGTTGTCAAGATGCACCTTTACCAAAGTGATGGAAAGGCTAAAGTTTAGAGAAAGAAAGAATCTGCTCATGATCCCAAACATACAAGTTCATCTGTGAAACACAGTGGATGCAGTGTCATGGCTTGGGCTTGCATGGCTTCTTCTGGGACGGGCTCATTAATCTTCATTGATGATGTAACACATGATGGCAACAGCAAAATTAACTCTAAGTCTACAGAAACATTTTGTCTGCCAATTTAAGGAAAGATGCAACCAAACTGATTGGAAGATCCTCCATCATGCAGCAAGATAATGACCCAAAACACAACAAAGGGGTTAATCAGGGGCAAGAAGTGGATGGTTATAGACTGGCCAAGTCAATCTCCAGACTTAAATGCTTTAGAGCATGCATTTTACCTGCCAAGGAGGAGACTTAAGAGAGTAACCCCCTAACACAAACAACAACTGAAAGAGGCTGCGTTAAAAGCCTGGAAAAGCATCGCAAAAGAAAAATGCAAAAGTTTGGTGATGTCAATGGGTCACAGGCTTGATGCGGTTATTGCAAGCAAAGGATTTACGACAAAATATTACGTTTTATTCCCTTTAATTTATTTAAAGTCTATCTGTTCCAATACTTCTGCTCACCTAGAAATGTGGTGTTCCTGGAGGACTTCCGGGTTGCAGAGCATGGAGTAGGTGCGTTCGCTCTCTAGCTCCCACTGACTATTTCGGACCTAACTGATTAAACCCTATTTTAATCGATTTTTTTTTGTGCTTGTATTGCCGGTAACACTAGCACTGATTTGGAAAAATGCCCAGAGGAAAGAAAGGAGCAAAAAGAGATTCAGCAGAGTCAGATATGTCCTCGGACAGCGTGGCTAGCACTGACGTTGGTGCTAGCTCAATGGCTTCCATTCCGGACCTGCTTGAGCAGCATAGAGTAGCCATAGCCGCGGAGTTCAAGTCATCGTTCGACAGAATGGTCACTAAGCTAGACAACATCCAGGCCGTGGTCTCAGGCCATGGGAAACGTATAACCGATCTCGAGGAGAATGCAGAAACTGTTTGCGGACGCCTGGAGCAACTTCAGGCTACGTGTTCCTCACTGCAGGAAGACAACAAGTCGCTGAAATCTAAACTATCGGATTTGGAAGGGAGAAGCAGGAGACAGAACATTCGTATTGTGGGCTTACCAGAGTCACTTGAGGGTGCACGCCCCACCGCCTTTTTCTCCGAGCTCCTCGTCGAGGTTTTTGGTGATCAAGTTCTCCCTTCTCCCCCGGAACTGGACAGAGCTCACCGCACTTTGGCACCCAAACCTGGCCCGGGCGAGAGATCGCGGCCCTTCATCATCCGCTTCCACCGATACCAGATTAAAGACTTGATCATGAGAGAGGCACGTAAACAAGGCGAGCTGGAATACCATGGCCACAAGCTCCGGTTCTACAAGGATTACAGCGCGGAGGTCGTGAAGAAGTGGGCTGAATACAGGGGGGCCATGGCTGTGCTTTATCAGCGCGGTCTCCGTCCCTCTCTCCTATTCCCTGCGAAACTTCGTATTACTCTCCAGAGCGGCGAGAGAAAGTGGTTGCGGTCCGTCTTTGAAGCATCTAACTATATCTCTACTTTGGGTGTGAGTCCGTAGTAAATATGATTGCCTGCTGTGAGTATACAAATTTGGACGAAGGCTCTTTTCATATCCCCAGCCAAACTCTCAGACTGATGGTACCACACATATTTTTTCTCCCTTTTTTAAAAATTAGTAAATCAGCTGGGTGAGCGTGACATTTCTGTTGCTTGTCATTTTGACGTATTGTCTAGCTCACTCGCTTTTTTTTTATTTGTATCTCTATTTTAAAACGGCTGGATTAGCGTGTCTGTTCTTTCTTTGTTTCTATTTTTTTTTTGCCATTTGGACAGCTTGTCTAACTCACGCCTTGTTCTTTTTTTTCTATTTTGAATCTGCTGGGTGAGCATGGTACTTTTGTTTAGTGTGTTGTCATTTTGACAGTTTGCTGGATTGTTCATAGTGTTACTAGGCTGTTATGGGGTGAAATATACAAGACCTATGTGGGAAGCTAGCACAGATCAGGAAGTTAAGGCTTGGAAAGTTTGTTGTGAGACTAGTAAGGGTCTTTTGGGATTTGCTGTTAAGAGCAATATGGGGTGGGTTCGGGGTGGGATGCGTTGGTGTTAACTGAGGGTTTAGCTGATAAGTCATCACCTGCTGTGTTTTCAGTTATTTGTGTTTTCCTTTTTTTGTGTGTTTTTCTTTCCCTCTGTATTTTGC
The DNA here is from genome assembly GCA_026929865.2 of Hyperoplus lanceolatus. Lineage (NCBI taxonomy): Eukaryota > Metazoa > Chordata > Actinopteri > Uranoscopiformes > Ammodytidae > Hyperoplus > Hyperoplus lanceolatus. The sequence continues at coordinate 16,154,662 of CM049395.1, forward strand.
TACTCTTTTTCTTATCGGAGCAACTCTTTTAATTCTCACTATAACTGAGCTAGATGAAGGGCAATCTTAATTTAATAAATTGAAATGTCAAGGGGCTAAATCACAAAGTGAAAAGGGGTAAGGTCTTAATCCACCTAAAACGGCTCAGGGCTGGAATAGTTTTCCTTCAAGAAACCCACTTACATGACTCTGACCATGGGCAATTAAGTAAATGCTGGCGTGGACAATTTTTTCATTCTAATTTCAGGGGTAAGGCTAGGGGCACAGCTATCCTTATTGATAGTAATATTCCTTTTGAGTCCTCAAACATTATATCAGATAAAAATGGACGTTTTATTATTGTCTCAGGCAAACTTCACAATAACTCAGTCATCTTGGCCAACGTCTACGTGCCTAACGTCGATGATGTAGACTTCTTTAAGAGATTTTTTTTCAACTCCCTGATCTCAATTCCCATTCTCTTATTCTTGGTGGGGATTTTAATTGTTATCTAGATCCAGTCTTAGATCGCTCTTCCCCCAAACCTGCCACTCTTAGCAGATCTGCAGGTTATATCAAATAATTTCTTGCTGATTATAGCCTCTCTGATCCATACAGGTTTTTATACCCCACAGAAAGAGAATATTCATTCTTTTCACATGTCCACCATACTTACACCCAAATTGATTATTTTTTTGTTGATAATTCATTGATGTCAGACCTAAAGTCATGCAGTTATGAAAGTATTGTGATCTCAGATCACGCTCCTCTGCTCCTTCAACTGGCTTTCTCTGACGTTGAGTATACAAGAAGACAGTGGAGACTGGATCCATTGTTGCTCACAGATGAGAGTTTTCTTTCACACATCTCTACACATATTAAAACTTTTTTGAGAATAAATAAAACACCAGATGTGTCCAATGCAACAATTTGGGAAGCCCTGAAAGCCTATTTGAGAGGTGAAATCATATCATTTGCAGCATACAAAAATAAGTGTACAAAACAGAAACAAACTGAAATTGCTGATCAGATTCTGAACATAGACAGACAATATGCTAATTCACCTTCATCTGAACTTTACAAAGAACGTTTAAAACTTCAGACAGAATTCAACCTTCTTTCCTCTCGTCAGGTTGCAGACCAGTTGCTTGTTGAAGTACTTTTTACGAGCATGGTGACAAGATTGGTAAACTCCTGGCCAATCAACTGCGCGGATTTAGAGCGAAGCAACTCATCCCTGGAATACGGACAGACAGTGGGTGTACAACATCAGATCAGAAATTGATAAACGAAAAGTTCAAAACATTCTATTCAAATTTGTACTGTATAATTCTGATTGTACAGTAGACGTAACGGTGATGGAAACCTTTTTCAGTAACCTAAACATGCCTTCCCTTTCTCAAGACCTGAGACATAGCCTTGAGGCACCTATTACTCAGAAGGAAATTATTGCAGCAATAACATCTATGCAATCAGGCAAATCTCCTGGTCCAGACGGACTTCCATCTGACTTTATTAAGAAATGTTCAGCCGAATTGTCGCCTTTTTTATGTTCAGTATTCTCAGACTCATTTGACTCAGGTAAACTCCCGCCTTTGTTCTATCAAGCATGTATTTCCCTGTTGTTAAAAAAGGATAAAGATCCTCTAGATCAGCGGTTCCCAAACTTTTTTAGCCGCGCACCCCCTTCTATGTCCCAACCAGGTTGACGCACCCCCACACATTAAAAAAAAATGCAACAAGCTTTTTTATAGCCATATTAAAGGTGGCATGTTCAATCATGCTCAAAAGACCAGAACACACATAATAAAATAATCACGATCACAACAAGGGGCAGAAAGCAGATAAAATGGGGAAAATATTATAGCCTAATATGTTTAGTCACGTTGAGCAACAATTGCAGCAAGTTTAAATGACCGTGGAGCAAACAACCCCGTCATCATAACACAGGTTATGGAAATAAAATTAGAACGCCAGTAATTTTAAATAAATTGCGAGAATGAATGTAGAGGCCACAAACTAGGTGCGCATATGCGTAGAAGAAGATAACTTCGCTTCATTTTGAATAGCCTGCATTTATTTATTAATTAAAATTCAAGTTTTTGATTCAAAATTTTACAAAGGAAATGTTTATTTACACGTCTTTATTGTGTGGAGAAAAACACTGTACCCGTATTGGTCCGAGTATAAGACAACCCCGATTATAAGACGAACCCCCCGTTTCTCAAAACTCAACTCAATACATTTTATTTATTTACATAATGTACGAAAAGAAAAACACATTGAAAAAAACATTTTTCTTCATTGCAAATAAACAGTAGGATAGTGCAAATAGACCGAACTCTGTGTGTTCACTACAGACTATTCTTCACTCGCAAATTCCTCTGCCCCGCTGTGATCGCTCTCGCTGTCATCTCTCCTATACTCTGGTTCGGTGCATAGCGGGTCATCCTCGCTGCTGTCCTCGGCATCTTTATTTAATGCTCATAGTTAATGACATAGCCTAGTGCTGAAACGAAAGCTATCAACGCCGTGGTTTAAGGCTGAAGTGATAACCGGGGCACGTTAACGTTGTCGAGGGGAAGCCCTCCGATATCTCCGTTGGTTTCAGTTTACAGCTCACAAAGTGACAATCACCACTATCACATGGACAGCGTTTAAATAAAGCGTCTCATTCTTAAAATCATTAGGGCTTTGATGCAAATGAGGAAATCTGAACATTACAGCAGCAGTGCTGGTGCGTTAAAGGACAGCGCAGTTGGCAATCTCTCCTCAGCACAACTGCAGCAGCTAAAAAGCCACAGTAAAAGTCGATCGCTCTGCCGATTCCTGCCTCTGACACGTTGACTGGCAACCTAATGATCTGAGGCTTTAAATCGGCTTCGTCGATGTCCCGTGCCTCTTTTTTCTCTCCACACAAAGCGTTCTCTCTCCTAGCGCACAAACGCCCCGGCCGCTTCCGAGAGCACAGCCAGTGTTCCACCCGATTAAAAAAAGAAAATAAACACAACTTGGAAAACACGACCCGACTTTTTACGACCTATTTCCGTGAAAAAAACCCTCTTATACTCGGACCAATATGGATTGTGTAATGATCAGACCGCCATTACATTTTTCATCTCGCGCACCCCCTAGCAGCAGCTCACCACACTTTGGGAATCCCTGCTCTAGATTGTGCATCATACCGACCAATTTCACTATTAAATACAGATGTGAAGATACTTGCTAAAATTCTCGCCCACAGATTGGAGGATGTTCTCCCCTCTATCATATTCCCCTACCAAACTGGGTTTATAAAGGGACGCCAATCATTTTATAATATCCGCCGGCTAATGAACATTTTATATTCCCCCAGAAATATTGAATCAGAATGCCTCGCTTCTATGGATGCTGAAAAAGCATTTGATAGAGTAGAATGGAATTATTTGTTTTTCACCCTTGAAAACTTCGGTTTGGGTCCTGTTTTCACTTCTTGGGTTAAATTATTATATGCATGCCCTTCTGCCTCAGTATTAACAAACAGCCGTTACTCAAGCAGTTTTGATCTGCACCGTGGGACCCGGCAGGGTTGTCCTTTGAGCCCGCTCCTTTTAGCTATTGCAATCGAACCACTTGCGATTGCCATTCGCGGTAACAAACAGATTCAGGGGATATGGAGAGGAGGAATTGAACATAAGGTATCATTATACGCCGATGACTTACTTTTGTTTGTCGCCAAGCCAGCCACCTCTTTACTGGAGGCACTTTCTGTGTTGGAGGTCTTTAGTCAGTTTTCTGGCTATAAACTTAACTTTAGTAAGAGCGAACTCTTTCCGATTAATAAAGAAGCTCTTAAACTTGATTATACAGCTCTCCCACTCAAAGTGGTGACAGATCAGCTGAGTTACCTTGGGGTATGTTTTACCAGAAATTTTAAAAACCTATTTAAATCGAACTTCCTCAAATTATTGGATCAGGCGAAGCAAATATTACCGAAGTGGTCTCCTCTGGCTTTCTCTCTCATAGGTAGAATAAATTCAATTAAAATGACTTTACTCCCAAAGTTCCTATATATATTCCAATGTCTCCCCATCTTTCTCCCCTAATCCTTTTTTCAGGCCCTTGACTCTTTAATGATAAATTATATTTGGAATGGTAAACACCCTCGGTTACGGAAAGCTTTTCTTCAAAGACCCAAACAAACAGGTGGAATGGCCCTCCCTAATTTCCAATACTATTACTGGGCTGCTAATATCCGTTCTTTAGTGTATTGGGTGCATTTTCACCTTGACGACTCAGCCCCAGTCTGGGTAACAATGGAGTCCAGCGCTATTAGCCCATTGTCTCTATCTGCCCTCTTAAGCGACGCACTTCCACTCTCTTCGGCTATTCCCAACAGTAGTCCCGTGATTAAGCACTCCCTTCGAATTTGGACCCAATTTAGGAAGAATTTTGGAATGCAGAATTTTTCACTTTTCAGCCCAATTGCAGCTAATCATTTGTTTACTCCCTCGACGGTGGATGGTGCATTCAAGATCTGGCATAAAAAAGGCTTAAAATGCATCGGTGATTTATTTATTAATGATCTATTTGCTAGTTTTTCTCAATTGACAAAACATTTTGGTATCGAAAAGACTAATTTTTTCCGATTTCTGCAAATCAGGCATTTACGCAGAAGTTAATTCCCCAATTCCCTTATAAACCGCCAGCCAATCATGTCGATTTGTTTCTTTCTGTAAACCCCACATTAAAAGGCTCAATTTCTGTGTTTTTCAACCATATTTCAAAGTTGCATAGCCCCTCATTAGCAGCTATAAGAACCCTCTGGGAGCAGGACCTAGGTTCTGCCTTCACAGATCACATGTGGGATTCAGTCCTGGATCGGATACACTCTACCTCCATGTGCGCCCGACATGCTCTTGTGCAATTTAAAGTAGTACATCGTATCCACATATCTAAAACTAAATTAGCTTGTATGTTCCCCGATGTAGACCCGACTTGTGATAGCTGTAAGAGCGCACCGGCATCACTCTTTCACATGTACTGGTTGTGTCCCACCTTGACTGAGTTCTGGACATCAGTTTTTCAAACAATTTCTGAAGTACTTCAGCATCAAATTGAGCCGAACCCTTTCACTGCAATTTTTGGCATTGCTCCAAATCCGGGCTTGCCTAAAGTGAAGCTGAAGGTACTGGCCTTCACCTCATTACTTGCTCGTAGGGTTATCTTACTCAAGTGGAAAGATCCTGCTCCTCCTTCCCACTCACATTGGATTAGAGACACTGGCCCTCATTTATCAAACTTGCGTGGAAACTGGTGCAGATTCTGGCGCAAATACCTCCCTACGCCAGGTATCGCGTGGGATTTATCAAACAGTCGTATCTCGCCAATCTCAGCGTACGCCAGGCCATTATTGATAAATGCGGCGGCTTAAAACAATCGTATCACGCCCCTATATTTTCTCAGTTTAGAGGCCTCGCCCAGAGATTTTACAACATGGATATGTGCATTACGGCACAGAAGAGGAACTTCTCTGAAGTAGAAATTGACAAAATAACAGCGAAAGAAAAAAAAAAAGAGTTTAATTTCGGAGCATTACAAGCGGCATCAAAGAACGACAGAAGGCAGCAGTTAGGAAGGAAATAACTCCTGCGGTCAACAGCGTTGATGTTGACAACAAACGATCTCCAGCGCTCAAATGCTATTGTAGCCCGTGGAATTTGTTGCCACACAGGACACAATGAATTTGGGGTTTTTGTAGCATTAATTTATTATAGAACACATTTCAATTATGGTGACAAGAGTGATACATTTCAATTTAATGATCCACTGATCCCTGAGAACAGCTTCCTCATTAGCTACTGCATCTGTGGACTGCTTCATTACAGAGCTCAAAAGCTGGGACAATGCATGGGAGTAATCACGGAGGTCTTCCCCGTCAGCTTGTCTACGGTTGTAAAAGGTCCGCAAAAGCTGTGTGGCGCTGCGTTTCTCCCCAAAAGCATTCCTCAAGAAGGAAAACAAATCACTAGGAAACACAGACTGGCCCCTCATGCATAGTCTAACTTCTTCTAAGGAAGGACCACGTAGAAGAGATACTATGTAGTCACACTGTTCTGATGGTGTCTGCTCTCTGGACCTCAAGACCCTTTCAACCTCTTCAATAAACTCTTAAACTGATCTCCCATCTGTACCACCCTCCCCACTGAATGGTGTGATGTGACGTTCTCTTGGAACATAGATGTATGAACGTGCTGGTGCGGGGTTACTATTTTCCCTCTGAGCCCTTGTTTCAGCATTTAACCGGGAAAGCTCATCTCGCAATCTGGCGAGCTCTTGCAAATGACCTTGCATTTCCCCTGTAGCCTTGCTACTTGTACCTGGAACCTGGCTTGGCTGGACATTTTTATCAACAGTACCCTCATCTTCTGATTCACTCATGATGAGACCTTTAAGTCTATGCACAGTCCGGTTACAAAGTGAAACACCAGTCCAAAATGTGAGTTAAGGATACTATGAAGACAGTCTTTAACTTGATGTCCTGCTGAAGGTTTCTTTTCTTCGCAGCTGAAATTTGAGTCCCTTAATCCTCTGCACAGATGCTCTGGTACCGATGAGTCGTCTCTCCAGGATGCAGCAAACCTTGGAGCACCTCAGCACGTCTCCCACTGTTCAACACCTCCACCGCAGGCTGGCCTCACCGACTCAATCACCAAAGGACCTGGAATCTTCACCACTACCATATTTTCTAAACTAAAACTAAAACACTCTGTTGCCAATTAAAAAAATAGATTTGTTCTTGCTACACCCCACTCCTGGTAGCAAATTATTTAGCCCGTGGAATTTGTTGCCACACAGGACACAATGAATTCGGGGTTTTTGTAGCATTAATTTATTATAGAACACATTTCAATTATGGTGACAAGACTGATATATTTCAATTTAACAGACTTTCGTTATCCTTCAGTGCTCAACAGTTGCACTTCAATTTAAAACAGGAGACTGAATTATAAAATAAATGAATAAAGTAAATACCAATATAGAAAACACTACAATAGAAAAATACAGTATACTAGCCTATAAAATACTAGTGTATAAAATACTAGCCTTTAAAATACGGCAGTGGCATGACTGTAAACAGGTAATGTAAAATAACATGTTACATACACATTTCGCCACCATAAACATCAACAGGTCATTTAATAATGTAAACAGTAAATGACTCATACATATATTATACACATTGAATAACACTTACATTTCAGCAACTTAACCTAAGGCAAGCCCTTCCCGAAGTTTCCAGCGGACTTATTTCCCCGAGTCGTTATCTCTAAAAGATAGACACTGTTAAGCGACACTGCGATTCACAAACACACCGCGTGGTGCCCTACATCTCATTGCAAACGAACGCCCACGTTTGGCGACTGGTGCCGCAAATCCCCATCCTAAACAAACACGGCCATCCAACACAAATACTCACTGGTATCGCTATAAAACTGTTCCATACAGCAACAACCAACAGCATATGTCCATAAGCCACTCTATTAGTCTCGCAAAGCCAGACCAAACTACAGCACGTAGTATGGTCTGGAAGCACTCTGTTTAGAGCCGTCTATTCGGGTGGGGAAACCGGGGGAAACTGGACTAGCCTGTTTGTATTTGTTTAAACCAATCACAATCATCTAGGGCGGGGCTAACCCCGGGAAGCAGCAGCGGTGTCCTGCAAAATAGTGCCGGGGGGGGGGGGGGGGGGGGACTTATTTTGATGGAACGTCTTCACGTCCAGACGTCAGAGAAATGGCTAAACCCGCAAACGCCACACAAAATCTATTAAAGACAAAAGGAATATACATAGTGTGTTGCTTTCTAACCAGCATGTCAAGACCCCATACACTTTAGCCCCCGAGGAGCTCACGGGATAACTTAACCGGAGTTAACTAGCCACGTAGTGTTATCTCTGGTAACATTATCATCGGCGGTTGAGAGGACGGCTACGGCGGTCGAGTAGAATTTTTAGCATTCGAGAACTTATGTCACCACCTCCTATCGCTGTAGTCAGAGCCGTAGTCTGTCTGTTTACAGGCAGAACAGGGTTTTGACGTTGTGAGCGCTACACCAACTGCAGCAAGTAGCCGTAAGAGTTGCTAGGTGATAGTGGAAGCCGTTGGAATCTTTCCCCGTCGCTAAAACACCGCTGCTTAGTCCCTCACCAAAGAAAGGGAACGGCGGATCTTAATCTAGCTGGTTATAAGGTCCGGTGCTCAATTCAAACCCCCACGCTTCATTTTCCAGAGTTTATGAGGGTATTTCTGCCCGGGGGTAGTTGTACAATGAAGTTGGACAGCTAGGCTAGGCTAGGCTAAACTAGGCTGCGTCCCGGACCGCCGCCGCCAATATTATTATCCCGAAGTATAGCCACACTTTATTTCCGTCTACAGTAATGTGACTTCTCACACCCTGTGTGTGTGTGTGTGTGTGTGTGTGTGTGTGTGTGTGTGAGAGAGAGAGAGAGCGCTGCACATAAGCACACGGGTTGACTGTGAGCGAATTGTTTCCGAATTTGAGGGGGATCACAATAGGGGAAAGCCAGCAACCGGAAAAGGAGGGGGCTGCGTCAGGGCTGCGTTGCTTTTCGACGCAAGCAAATAGACGCTGGCGGAAGTGGTCATGCCAGACTACCACTCTATAAACACAAACAATGGAGATATACCTCGTCTTCACGGAAAAGACCAACGCTGTCCAGAGGTAAACAACGGAAGAAGGGACCAGGATGCATTGGGCGCAGCACTATATAGTAAGACTCAATACTGCCACCCTGTGACCAGACGGCCACACTACCCGTTGCAAACCACCCGCAATCCCATTCCCAGGTACTGCAATTGAAAGTGTTATATTCATAAAGATATTAACTGTACCACCCGGTTACACTATAAAACAGCATATTCAATTATATGTCGCCATTTCTTTACATAGATGAAGAAAAAGTGGTCTGACTCAAAAATCGCCACTAAAAAAAGCGTGTTGCCGTTCTGAAATGCAACCAACGTGCGGGCATAATATAAGTGGTACAGGAGAAAAAGACGCACCAACTGTCCGATAATGGTCCCCATAAAAGAAATACACGTCTGCAGAGATGTGAAATGTATTGGCCCTTTTAGATAGCACTACTCAAAAGGGGTTTAAAAACTAAAAATAACACATTTTGCATTTTACTGTATGACAGCATGCGCTTGGCACGAGTGGTCAGCCCGGCCGTCAGCTGCACAAGCCGACCCGGCAACGATCAGCTGTGAGAGCGCCCACTGTCCTGCTGAGCTGCTCCACTAGCAGATCAGAAAAACGTGCCGGTTAACGGTGGAAATAATGGTAACACTTTACAATAAGGTACACAAAAAAAGAGTAGTTACCCTTTTTAAAAGGTAAATTTACCTTTTTGGAAAGGTAAATTTACCTTTTGGAAAGGTAAATTTACCTTTTAAAAATGGTAACTACTCTTTTTTTGTGTACCTTATTGTAAAGTGTTACCGAAATAAATCGCTCGCTTAAGCGATCAATGACACATTAAAAGAGGAACTAAGATCTAAAAAGTGCGTCAAATAAATAAAAAGTTGAATGTTGTGCCGTGTATTTTTTATCATAAAGAGCAGTGTAGGCCTACTACATATTTAATACTTAGGCTAACATTTTGAATGAATGCAGCCCCCGTGCCTCAGTGTCCCCCCAGCTGCTCCAAGTCGAAGATAAATGCCCTTACGCAGTCCCATGCAGCGCTCCTAAGTGGCCGGTGTGCGCACTATTGAATCAGCTCTCTTACTCAGTTGCACACCATAAGCTGCACAATTTTAAGTGATTAATATCTTTATTTCGTTCTGAGCAAACACTACATTTGTATTACCTTCTAATAATTGTCCAACAAAGTCATCGGCTACCCGGCACAGCCTGCACTGCGAGTCCATGCTGTTTACAAACTTGCGTACACGAGGTTGATAAATGAGGGCCACTATGTCATGTATGAATTTAGAGAAAATACGTTATACTACCCAGCGATCCGAGAATAAATTTGACAGAATTTGGCGCCCCTTCCTAAATTATTTTAAAAAACCAACAACAACAATAGAAGAGTAGCTACCTCCTTCCCTCTTTTATTTGATTTAATTTTTAATTTTTATTTTTTTTCATATTGATTGTTTATTTTTGTTTCTTGTAGCATGTATTTCGTTCATGTCATTTTTAACATTGTGTATTGTTTTTTGTGCTGATTTTTTGATGCAGGATTGTTTGTAGTTGGGTGTGGGGGTGGGATATGGGCGGGGTGTGTTCGGGGAAGAAAAAAGGGGAAAAAAGTTAATCATTGTACTGTAATTGCTTCGCAAATCTTTTGTTGAATAAAAAAACCTTTGAAGGAGAAATGTGGTGTTCCTTTACAAAAAATGCTATCTTCTAAGTTGTGTATCGGATCCAGATGTTAATTCCTGGAAATGAAAGCTGAAATGTTGATCTATTGTCTCATATTCATCTTTTGGTGTCAAACCCAAATGTTTCCAGTCTACAGCAAAAATAAAGGAATTGGCCTCACCGTTCCAATACTATTGGAGGGGACTGTATATTATATGTAATGAAGACAAAATGCATAACAAAAAGCTAAAGTTCCCATTAAAGTTTAGCAATAATTGTCATACCTGACTAAAGAATTTATATTTTTATTTTGATATTTATTTAGCATTTTTACAAGTATGCAAAATGCAACAAAGGTCCATGGCCAGAGAAGAGTATGCCATTAGCAGTAGTGACGTTACTTGAGTCAGTCAACGATTTCACTGGTTCGAGCGCGGGGAATGTGGGAGAACACAGCTCGGTCTCACACATTATCTTATATAGATAAGCACGGCACATAACATCCGGCTACACGCTGACAAAATAATCAATACAAAATGTGTTTATTATATTTGTTCGAAGGCAAATTGACACACACCAAATTGGTGTTAGTTAGAACATATTTTTATACATTTTTGAAACTTAGAATAGACCTGAAAAATTTCAGTTGCACCTGTGCACACGCTGAAAATGGTTTGTTGCACCTAACAGATTTGTGGTTGCATGTTCAGCGATGATGGTCACACCCTGGAGCCTTGATTTACAAGAGAACACTTCACTAAAGGACCATTAACTAACTGCTGTGTTCCCTTTGCGTCAATTCAAAGGGGTCATTTCTTATAATAAATTGCTAAATTATCAGGAGTGTTTCTTGTCAAATAGGAAGTGGTAATGATGATAAAGGTAACACTTTACAATAAGGGTACATTAATTAATGGTTAGTTAATGCTTAATAAGGTTTAACCAACCATTAGTTAAATGTTAACTAATGTGTCTAGTAAGCATTTACTAATGGCATTCATGTTAACTAAGGTATTAATTACTACATTATGTAATGTTTATAAATATCCTATATTAACCTTAGTTAACCCATTAATTAAGCTTGAACCAACAGTTGATTAATATAATAATAAGCATTACTTAACTGTTAACAAATGTCATTTTTGTAACATTACTTAAGCATAATTAACCATTTATTAATGTTCTTTGTGACCCTTATTGTAAAGTGGGAACCATTTATACATTAAGTAACACTTAATAAATGCACACCAGTGCTGAATAGGCATTACTGAAGCATAATTAACCATAATAGGCATTACTTAAGTGTAATTAACCATTTATTAATGGACTTTGTGACCCTTATTGTAAAGTGAGAACCATTTCTCATGAATTAACACCTAATAAAGGCATACTAGTGCTGATTAAGCATCACTTAAGCATAATTAACCATTTCTTAATGTTATGTGTGACCCTTATTGTAAAGTGGGAACCATTCATCACTTGATACACTTAATAAATGCAAAATAGTGCTGAATAAGGATTACCTAAATACAATCCATCAATCAACAATGCTCTTTGTGCCGTGTACATTCTCTATAATAACAATATTAAACATACTAAAATATTCCCAAATGGATAATTCACAACATCTGTTATCAACAATTCAGTCCATTTAAAAGAAAAAATTTTTTTTTTAGTCTTTAGTTTTATTTGGATCATACATAACCAAAATATTTCTTCAACATATATCCAGTTTAATTTTAAGAAAAAGTGATTACTACGTGAACACTCAATTAGTTTAACATAATTTTTTCTCTCTCCTTGAAGTGTATATATCATTGTTGCAACAAAACAAAATAAAATACAATTCATAACAAATAAGTAGTTCCATTTTATATGGCAAAGATAAAACAAAATAATTCCTCTGTGACTAAACATTTACCTCCCTATCTGTATTTGAAGAGCCTGTTTTCTTTACCTTTATTTATCGAAGTCAGTGGGGGTGCTCTTTATATTCTTCTCTTTAGTCTTTTGCCTCACCTCTCCAATGAAGCTAATCAAAGCTATCACCAATTGGTACGAAAAAATAAAATAATCAGTTAAAGTTCAGTGTGTTTCCTTTATCTAAATCACTATAGCTGCTGTTCCACTTATTATTATTATTATAACATGCTGCGGAACTGAAATATCTTTGGTACCTTATCAAATCAATTCTCCTGAACCTTTAACAAGTTGACCTATTTTTTCTAAAAAATAATCTCTATGCCATTCTCACAACATTCAGTTTAAGCCATTTTAGCTGAATAGCAACTGCACTTTGAATAGAAAAGCTACATGTTCACATATGGTTTGGTGTCTATAAACACCACTTTATTTAGCCACCCTACAATTACGCTAAAAGTTACATGTGAAGCTAGCACAAGCCTCATGTAACGGTGCTATGCTAGCGGAGGCTGAATCACTAATATATTTCACATTATTAATTTCTTACATAAACAAACTATATCATCTCACAAATACCTTAGTTAACTCCCAATAATTTCGTTGGGCTAATGGCATACTGTAATTGTACCACCACAGGTCTTTTGGGAATAAAGATAGGCTGGCCTGCTGCTTCACTGTCCAGCACACACCCTCTTTCTTGTGGCTGATCCTAGTTCAAGTGTTGAAAAACGTGGGTAATCCTAATGTTAATAAGGTTTGTAAAGACATTTTTTCTTAAGTAAAGTCTCCAAACATATTTTCACCTTCCCGAAGTTGAAAATACATTGCATCATATATGCATTCCCTCTACAGCCATTGTTGATTATCAATAGCATATTATTGATCATATAAATCACCTATAGATCCCGTTTTTTACTGGATCCTGCCACTGGAGGTAGAAGCGGATGTGAGCCTGGACAGTAAAAGCAGCAGCTGAGCTACATGCTTAAAGCCAGCTGACCTGACCGACCCATTATTCTCCCAAAGACCTGTGGTGGTTACAGTTATGCTGCTATTAGCCAAATGAAATTATTGGTGAGTTAATTAAGGTGTTAGTGGTGATATAGTTGTGTTGTGTGTGTGTAAGAATACTTTGAAATATATTAGGACACAGCCTCCCGCTAGCATAGAACTTAGCTTAGGGCGCTATATGAGAGCGTTAGCATGAGGCTTGTGCTGGCTAGCTTCACAGGTAATTTTTAGCGTAATTGTAGTGGTGGCTAAATAAAGTGTGTGTTCATGGACACCAAACTGTATGTGAATAAATGTTAGCTTATTCCATATGCAAAGTGCATGTTGTATTTCTTGCTAAAATGAGTAAAGAGCTGTGTTGTGTGAATGGTAAGAGATTATTTTTTTGAATGAAAAAAGTGTCAATATTTAAAGGTTCAGTGAGAATTTTATTTGATTAAGGTACCAAAATATTTCAGTTCATGTGTATGTTATAATAATAATACATAATGTGGACATGTATGCAAATGATTAGATAAAGAAAAAATATCTCTGAACTGTTAACGATTATTTTCATTTTTCCATACTTGGTGATTAGAAATTCTTTTCCAAACTTATTTGGAAGGGTAAAGATGGATCTAAAGAGGAGTTATAAATGAGGGTACCCCTCAACGTCTTTCGAGTATAAATAAAGGTTAAATGAAATACAATTGCTCATTCAAATAAAATGAAAGGGCCAGTTAAACTAGTGTTTAGTCACAAGAGAATGAGATTTATTTTGTTTATCTTTAGTCCTAATTAAAAATGGAACTGTTATGTTCTTTGTGTATTTTATTTTTGTTTATGTTGCACAATGATATACCTCAAGGAAGAGAGAGAAAAATACATATTTACCTGTTAAACCTAACTGTTGAGTCAGTGTGTTTCACCATTGTGTTAGTAATCCATTTCCTCCTGTTTGTTACTTTCAGAGAAAATATTAAACGAATATTTGTTGAAGAAATATTTTGGAGTTCTTTGCGGTATTATGTAAATGTGGAGGTGTTTCCAAATAAAACTAAAGATTCTAAATAAAATAAAATAAAATGTTCTTTCTTTTTAAATTGTGACTGAATTGTGTTGATAACAGATTGTTGTCATGAATTGATTTCCAGTTGAGAATATTTTAGTATTTTCAATATGTTTAATATTGTTATTATAGTGAATGTACACGGGTAAAGAGCATTGTTGATTGATGGATTGTACTTAGGTAATCCTTATTCAGCTATTTTGCATTTATTAAGTGTAACAAGTGATACATGTTCCACTTTAAATAAGGGTCAAAATAACATTAAGAAATGGTTAATTATGTCAAGTGATGTCAATAGCTATATGCTTTATTAGGTGTTAATTCATGCAAAATGGTTCTCACTTTAAATAAGGGTACAAAGTCCATTAATAAATGGTTAATTACCTAAGAAATCTATTATGGTTAATTATGCTTCAGTAATGTATTAGATGGTGTGATTTATTAAGTGTTACTTAATGGATAAATGGTTCCACTTTACAATAAGGGTCACAAAGAGCATTAATAAATGGTTAATTATGCTTAAGTAATGTTACAAAAATGACATTTGTTAGCAGTTAATTAATGCTTATTATTATAGTAATCAACTGTTGGTTCATGCTTAATTAATGGGTTAACTAAGGTTAATATAGGATATTTATAAACATTACATAATGTAGTAATTAATACCTTAGTTAACATGAATGCCATTAGTAAAGGCGTACTAGACACATTAGTTAACAGTTAACTAATGGTTAGTTAAACCTTATTAAGCATTAACTAACCATTAATTAATGTACCCTTATTGTAAAGTGTTACCATGATGAAAGAACAACAACAGCATACCACAAGTTTTATCTTGCCCTGCAGCTAACAGCAGTGCAGTTTTCTTCCCTCTTACACACAAACACAATTCTCGTGCTGATAATCAGGCATTTATTCCATAAACAATGCTGGAACTGACTTGGGATTTGCCTAACAATGTCTCATTACTAGTGTATGAGCTTCTTTTTTTCCCTTGAGATAAAGCAATTCGTCAAGGAGAGCAGACAAGGGAGGGAGGGAGAGTGCGAGAGAACAAGGGGCGGGGGTGGAGCGAGGGGAGGAGGACAAAAACACTTATTAATTTGCACAAAATGGAATTAGCAGCGGGGAGTTAGGAGCGGCGGAGTTTCTAATTTTACCCTTGCCCTGTGCGCCGATGGTAAATGGAGATCTGTCACACTCCACTTGGCTGGCTCCCCAGCTTGATGAGCAGTCTATCTTGCAGGAGCCCTGTTCAATCTCTAGCATGAGCCACAATGTCAGCGCTCACATCACTGCCCCAGCACCACAGAGTCATCAGAGGGTGGGTGGATTTCACTGGCGACACTGAATAAAATGGAGCATGTAAGAGGCAAGGGATATAACTTGTGAGCTTTTGTCTTCTCATTTTCTCTTGACTACAGGATAGATAGATAGATAGATAGATAGATAGATAGACAGATCTTTGAACCATGCCAGGGCCAAAGAGGTGTGCCTTTGAGTAGGGAGCACTCACACTGGTCAAGCGAACAAGACTTTAGCTGTCAATCATGCTTGGGCACGTTATGAAAGCTTATGGGTAGGCCTTATGCCCTTACTCACCTAGAGAATAATCTAAATTAAAGCTGCAGTTGAGAGTTTCAGCCGTTGGGATTCCAACGGCTGTTTTCCCAACGCTCTACCTGCTGTAGCTCCTCCCTCCGAACGACAGCTATGCGCGTTCATGTGAATTGAGGAGACAAACACCATGTCCGATTCCGAGGTGATTAAACATTAGTAATGATAACTACATACGTACATATTGAGCATACATTTAAATCACAGACATACCATGTATGTTAGCTTAAAATCATTGTAAGTGTGCTGGTAGGCCTAACAAAAGTAGCTGTAACAGCCAGGCAAGATAGCAAACTAATTGTAGGCTAACAGAGCGGAGAGGAGTGTGTGTATCGCGGAGAGGTGTGTGTGTGTATCTCCTACTATCTATGCTCCTGCTCTGACCGCAGCTGGGAGGAGCGGGCTGCGTGTCAGGCTCCCGCTGCTCGTTGAGAAGAGGTGATACTTGCTTTGGCGAAAAAAGTCACCAATAACACCAGAAAAAAAGCTAGATTTGTCGCTTGTCGCTGTTTTGAAAAAAAAGTCGCCAGGGGGCTGAAAAGTCACTAAATATAGCGACAAAATCGCTTTGAGTTGGCAACACTGAGCACCAGGACGAGGGCTATATAGGGGCTGCGGGCGTCCTGCTGCAGCCTAGGGGCAGAGGAAGGGGACGAGGTCGCGGTCGGAGAGGTCTTGATGTGATAGGGCAAGAAGACATGGCCGGTGTACTTTTTTTTCAAGCTCTCTCCGTCTCCCTTTCAGCAGTTAACTTTTCAGCATTCGTCTTTCCTCGTTTTTTTGCTGTCTTAGCGGTGTTAGTTGTTGGTATCCTAGGAATGGTAAATTGAGGGTTCGTTTGTGAAGACATTGCTACTTGCTGTCCGCCGTAGTAGCCTAGTACCAAACAGTAGGCTAGTGTCAGACTGCTAGGGTCGTGAACGCTCACGCAACTGACGCATCAACGTCGTTGCCAAGGTCCCACAGCCAATAAGAACGGAGAATCTGACCTCGCTCTGATTGGTCAAAATTAACATGAGCGGTGGCAATTTTGGGGGGCAGCACACAGAGGCAGGGGGGAGCAGAGTGATAAAAAAGTATTTTTAGACCACTTAACCTACATATAGCTGAATGGCTATTATGCCAAATATTACAGTAAAAAAACTCTCAACTGCAGCTTTAATTGCATACCTCTATGAGACTTTTATGCCTGTTTATAAACAGCGGTATAGCCTACCGTTTTTCTTCTCTCTCTCTCTCTCTCTCTCTCTCTCTCTCTCTCTCGTAACTTCGGTCTCCTAACCTCAGCCAGGTTTCTACATGAAATAAAATTAGGAACTGTACTTAAAAACCAAGCAGGCTAAATGACAACTATCTATCTCCCACAACAAACAGCACTGCTACAGGTGTGCATAGCCTGTGCCGACTAATTCACCATCCTCCTACTCGTAACCAAAAATATTGACACACACACACACACACACACACAAACAAAAGGAAAAAAGGCAGACATAGGCTAGGAAGTGACATGGGGCGGGAGTCCGTTTATGCGGGAGACGAGGCAGCTAGCAAACAAAAGTGAGACACGTAGGAAGATTGAGAGATACTGAGAGTTTTGAACCTACATTGTTAGTTAGGCACCCACTAAATCAATAATGCACAGACACAGCAGAGAATAACATAAGATGTCTTCCTACCTTGATGCTTATTTGCCCGAAGCATCCCATAACACATCCATAGAGCCCTCGGCCCTTTCCTCTGCTCTTTTCTTTACTCTTTAATTCTGTGCAGTACAGGTGCAGCTGCGCTATCATCGCACCGGGTCAAAGGGCACTATAGAAGCGCGATTAATCTGCGTTCATTTGACAACCCTAATTTAACATAACTGACCCCAGATGTAAGATCCCTGTTGTTAACATTTCAGGCAGAAAAGGGACCTTTTAACGGGAATGTTAGGCATGAGAAAGTCTTAATGCTCAACATATACAGTATAGTGATTCAATTTATATTGTGATATGTATCAATATCAATTATTATAAAAAGAATAATCCGACATTATATTTTTTGCCATGCCGCCCACCCCTAATAGCCTGGTGCTACCAGACCATCGTACTTCATTTCATTTGTACAGAAGGTCTGGCAGTGCTGTAATTGGCAAACGTTCACTCATGGAGGCGGGTGTCTGTTAAAGTTTAAAACTATTGGATCTGCCCAGTGCCACTCTGGATTAGCCAACCAATCGCATTACGTTTGGTCGTCACGTGTGTCATGAGCCGGCTTCTGGCAACTGAAACTGGAGCGCGACTTCGACGTCATCGTTCTCAGCCACTCGCTCTATTCGCTGATTGGACCGGCTGTCGAATCTCCAGCAAAACTGGGAAATGGGCTGTACACCCAGACTGGCTACTGAAGGGAAAATAAAATTTGGCCGGAAGTAGGCGGGCGGGCGGAGCCAGGCTACACCCCTAATGGATGGATGGATGAATAGATGGACAGACAGATATTCATAGGCACATGGCGAAATTCCAATAATGCAATCTGCTGGCGCCCACAGAGCAGCAAGCATGATAAACAACAAGCTGTAAAATAGAAGCACCCATCAATAACACACACACACACACACACACACACACACATGGCCCTCTGGTGAGAGTATCCAGGAGAAAATAACCTGCTAACCCCTCGCCCACCCTGCAGCCCTTCCTCATGGGACAACTTTTCACAGAGTTCAAAGGGCACAGTCAGCGATGCGACTGAAAAACACAACTGGAGCTTCCGAGGTTGTCCTGCTCTTCCTTACGCCAGATAACAAGGGCTGAATTATCCCAGCTCTACTTACATGACTTGCTACCACCCCCCCCGCCCTACGGTTCCTTTGATACATCAATCAATATGAACTGTCTATGTTTTCCAAGTGCAGTATTGCAGTTGTTATTTCCTTCCCGATCTCTCTTTCCATTTCCAGCAAATGTGTGTGTATAAAATGTGTTTGTTGATCATGGTGTGCTTGCAGATATTTTACTCTTTTCTGAGTGCGCTCCCTAGCTTCTGCACCCGCCCTCACCAAGAAAAAAAAAAGAGGGAGAGAAACAGACTAGGAGGAAGATGGGGGACTAACATTCTCATACAGCACTTTAATTGGAAGCCTCAAAAGCACAAATAGGTAGGGGGAATTGTTTATCTTCTCGACGTTTTCCTCATTTTGCATGGAGATGATTTGTTTATCCATTTTTCCAAAGTTCCTCAAAGCCCGGGTCAGGTCATTCTGGCTACGAGGCCACAGACATCCCTCGCTGATTAAAAGGAAGCGACTGAGGCACCAACACAAACACACACACACACACACACACACACACACACACAGTGCTTGCAGCTCTTTCCTGGCGATAAGGATCCCAATGTGTCTGACAGCGAGGATGACTGCAGAGTGTGAGAGAATTAGAGGGATTAGGGGGTTATAGAGTAGCGTGATAGCCTCTGGGATGACGGAGGGATTAGCCCGATTATCTCTCTCTCGCTCTCTCTCTCTCTCTCTCTCTCACTCACTCTCTCCCAGCCATGCAGGCAGGCCTAGTCTGGGCCGAAAGCTGCCAGATGTGGCACCTTCAGATAGAGAAAGGAGGAAACAACCTGAGGGAAGGAGGAGGGGGGGAAATGGAGGAAGAAAGATCGGAAGGTGCAGAGGTACTGTGAGGGGAAAGGAGGAAGGAAGTGGTTAGGGAGCAGGGTAACATTAAGAAGATAGCCATTAAAGCCTCTGGAAACCTGGGGTCTTCTTAAAAAAACATTTTTGGGGGGGGGGGGGGTCCTTCTTGTTTATTTAGGAATAAACAAAAAAAAAAGGGTTTTTCTCTTCTTTTTACTACACTAATTTTTTTAATAAAAGTAAATTGCATTTTAGTGCTAAAACAAGCCTCGAGAGGACTCCTAAGTTACTAAGAGTAAATCACAGACAATGCTCGTGAGCTTTACAAAAGGTACCTTAATAGCTGTAAGGGGTTAATGATCTTAGTAAAGCTATATTTAGAAAGTATAGACACATTTATATTTATTACATTTATATAAAAAAATATTTATTAAGTTCCTTTTCCTGCAGTTGCTTTGGGTTTACGATGCACTGAAAGTTACTGTTGGTGTCACCTTTGGGTTTAATTTGTTACTAGAGTAGGCCTATATGTGGCACTTCGCAGCATCTCCTCCGTTCCACAGGCCCGCTACTGTATAGTTGCGCGTCTCGCCTTTTCCCTTCCGCATGTTGTTTCTAAATTGTGAATTTCCTGGTTTGTCGCTCTCTGACTATTACTACATAGTTTGCCGCTGAGAGAAATACAGTGAGAGTGCATGGCATGCAGCTGTTCAATGAGGATATTTTTTTTCGATTCAAATCATTGTAAAATTTAAAATGAATAGACCTATGTGGCGCTTTTGTAGGTTAATTGTGAACGAATGTGTGGGAAACCCTGCAGTATCTTGGTTTCATGTTAAATCAGTGTCACTTGTCATTAATTGTATATAAAAACTCTTTACTTTAATACAGCGACACGATATGGATATTCAGAAGTGGGCAGAGTAGCCAAAAAATTTACTCAAGTAAAAGTAAGTTACTTTAAGATTATAATTACTCAAGTAGAAGTAAAAGTACTCATAAAAATTATTACTTGAGTAAGAGTAAAAAAGTATGCAGCGAAAAGACTACTCAAGTACTCGAAGAGTACAAGTAGGCTTACTGAATTATAAAACAGCAATGGTCAAATAAAGATATGTAAAATAACATAATTTTAAATAAAACAATAAATAAGGTATTTAAAAATCAAATTAATAACCCTTGAACTCAAACAATAATAAATTAATTATCTGCCAAATTAAATACATCCCCTTTCAAATAAAATGATAGTAAATTAGGCTTGTCCAAAATTATATTAATTAAAACCAATACACTTATAACACTGTTGCAATTGTTTTGCACATACACATTTTAAAACAAATTCCTACAATATGTCACTGGCCCTGAGAAAATTATCTAGGTTGTGTTTAGCCCCAAAAATATAAAATACAAAATTAAACTTCGTTCCACATCAAAACCTGCTGGCACACTCACTTAACGTATGAAACTACAGAGTGGCTGAACAAAGAGACCACTCTCAGACTCTCACACAGCCAGACTGGGGCATGCGAAGTGAGTAGGCTACAGGGAGAACAGGATATGTGTCAAAGAAGAACAGTTTCTCTGTAATTGCGAGTGTGTGGGAGTCTGTGTCACTGTGGCTGTGTCTTGATTCAGAGACCGCGCACTTGGTAGGACGCAGTCTCGCGGTCTATGAAGGCTATAGCCTATGAAGGCCGATTTTAAGGCCAACGAGCCTTGTTAAACGGGACGGTCTCCCATAGGTCCATGCGGTCTCCGCAGGTCTCCGTTTACGAGCATTTCCAGTTCACGTAACAAGCCGTTACCTTGCGTGACGACTCGCCGCTCCTGTGCTGCCTAGCAACCCTGATTGCTGCCAACGGAGACAGCCTTGTCAACAGAGGAAAAAAGAAAAAGAAGTTGCCTACCAGACGAAAAGAAAAAAAAGTACAAGAAAAAAAGAAAGGAAGATAAAAGTTAAGAAGATGGAGCAACACGTTGCTGTTTTGTTATTTTTTATTTTATTGTATGCAATCTCTGAAAAAAACGCAATGAATCATGGGATATGTTGGGCCACGAAGGATCCATCTGATGCAGCCTTCAAAACCGTGAAAAGAAGGCTGCATTTCTCGGCCGCATATGAGGAGCCTTGCAAACGGGACAGCCTTTGCGCGCCGCTATGACGCAATTGGTCTTCAAATGCAGCCTACGTAGGGTGCAACCCCTGAATCAAGACACAGCCTGTGATTGTGTGAGTGTGTATTTGAGGCCAGGGGTGTGGCTATTGCTCCTCGGAATCAGCGGTTTCTTCCATTTTCTCTACACACCCAGATAGTCGGTAAGATATGCGTTTAACCTACATGGCATGGTCACAACATCGGTGCGGAACCGCAGCCTTTAAAAAAGTCTGCGGACATTGTTGAGCCCATGGTTGAGCCCGTTGAGCCCTATGACAACATGACAACACTTGTCATGTGACTGAAGTGGCTGCATTTGATTGGCAAGCTTTTGTAATGCGGTTTTTATTGGTTGAAATAGTCACGTGATAGAGATGTTGGCTGAAGACGTCCCCGGGGAGAGAAATCATGAGAGAAATAGATCTCGCATGTAATAAATAAAATATATAAAAAAATAAGGTAACGACCGTCACGTAGCCAAATGGAATGGCGTAAAAGTACCGTTCTTTCTTCAAATATTTACTCAAGTAAAAGTAAAAGTATGTTGCAATAAAACTACTCCTAAAATTACTATTTATTCAAAAAGTTACTCAAGTATTTGTAACGGAGTAAATGTAGCGTGTTGCGACCCACCTCTGTGGATATCTCCCACAGTGTTTCTATCATAAATTCACTCTTAGCTCTCATTCCCTCTCAGCCAATCACTGTGGGCATAGAAGGTATGAACATGACATCATCATCCATAGCAACAGGGTCAACACCGCCCTCTAGTCTTAGCTTAGGAGTCCCTCCCATTCCTTGGTCTTATCAACTTTGTGAATAGGTTTTAAGAAATTACTCCTTACTAAGAACTGTTAGTGCTCCTTAGGAGTACTCTTAGCGCTAAGATAAAATGTTTTGTGAATACGGCCCCTGGTCTAAAATAGTAAAAAATCAATACATGATATCAAAGTTGGGTCTGTTAATAAGCTTCTACAAACATCTGATTAAAACATATTAAAATTCTTATTGTGTCATAAAAACCAGAGAGTAGCCAGCGTCATTTAAACTGAATTTCAAACTTGTGTATCAAACCAAAATGACAAAAATCAAATGACAATACTGTATCTTTAATTTGGATCAATAAATATGTCTTTCTATTTTCAGATACTTAACAGTATCCAACCAACCCCCCGAATAACATAGTTTGAAAGATTGTTTGGATTCTGGTTTACAGGAACTTAAAAAAGGGTGTGTGTGTGTGTGTGTGTGCGGTTGTGGTGTGGGTGGGTGGGCGATTAGGGAGAGGAAGTGGAGGAAATGTGTGGGGAGTGACAGACAATGTAATGATTGTGGGGGAAAAGAAGGAAGAGGGATATTGTATGAAGAAGAACTCCACGTTGCCTTGGCATCACTCTCATTGACTCTCTGCAAAGCTTATTATGGGATTTCATCAAGGTGGCGCCTAGCCAGCTTTACATTTTAATTTGCGGATTTTGCTGACAGTTTTAGTCCGTACCGGGGCCTGTATACATTTCTGTTCCTATTGTATGTGCATCTATAATCAGTAGAAATGTGATTCTCTGCCACACTTTGTACTACCTTCAACTTCTTGTCTACTGTTTGTCAAATAGTAATTGTTTGCCAACATTAATGTCACTTACAGTTTTTACCTAATGCTTAAACACTAAAAGTGGTTGCTATGCTCAAAGCATCACAACCTCTAACTTTGGTGACCAAGCCCTAAACACAAGCACCAACCCTACAAACACAATAAGTGCTTTGCACTGTGTTTGAAATTCTCCAACACACTTCTTGCAAAATACTACACACTGTTTTTCACACATTGATAAAAAATTAAATCTCCTGCAATCATTGGAAAAATGCATCTATTTAAAATACAAAACACAACTAAAATTGGAAAAGCACACAGACTCACACACATGAAAAATAAAAAATAAAGCCAATATAAAACCAATCAGTGTGAGCCTTAGCATTATAAATAGTCTTCAGGTGAGCTCAGCTCCTTTGTGAGACAGTAAGAGTCAGGGGAAGAGGACAAGAGAGAGCGACAGGAGGACGATGACAAAGGAGGCAACAGACGGAGACAGGGTCACTATAGTGGACCATGTTATAGATCATGGCCTAACAATATAGGAGGCTGGTCTGAGATTCCAGCCCAACAACACAGTAGCTCCATAATTAGGTCATTTAGACTGGATATCAGGAATATTTTCGCTGTTGCTTCTCAAAGGATGACATTGCATGTGATGTTGATGAGGCGATGTGGCCAGACGCAAGCGTGAAGCGGTATCCAAAGTATTCATAATCCACTCGCCCCATTCCTTACAATACTTTATTTTTTTTATTTACTGTAATTTTTCAGAGTTCATAGTGACACACTGAATTGCTTGTGAACTGCGATCCTACCTGTGAAACCACCACAGAAGACTGTGAAGAGTTCTTCTCATCTTCAGAGTGAGTTGTCGTACATGCCTGTAGTCGTGTGCATCTGTCTTTTGCTGTGTTCTGCTGTTTAAATTGTTCCAATTTGGAGTTGGTTGAATGTAAAGGTGTTTATTCTTAAATATATGTGTCACGCCAGTCAGAACTAATGACTGAGGGCTATGTATCTATTTATCTACCTATCTATTCATCTATCCCTCTATCAATCTATCTATCTATATATATCGGTCTATATATCTTTTTTTTCATTCTTTGTTTGCTTCATCCAAAAGAAAATGTATCCGAAACATTCAAAGGTTGCCATTATTGCTGTTGATAATGGATGGTCAAGCATATGTGTCATAACATCACAGCCTGGACAACAACACACAACAACAGTCATCACTGTATGCATTCACCTGAACAGCACAAAATGTTTTTGATATAATCTTTTTTTTTCGACAAAAGATGGTTTGTAAAATAAAGTTGAATCACATTGCAGCAAGCCCTCATGAGGTCCCCAAAGATTCAGTGTATTGAAAGCTGTAGGGAATAAGCTTATACTGTTGGTTGTTGAGTTCATGCAAGGGATATGGGCTATACAGTGTGTCTGCCTGCTAAATCCAGTATCTCCAGCATAGTGATATGATGCTAGCTAGCTTAGAGCTTTTTGTCAATTTCAGGAGTTGCCTTCCCCCAGTTAATCTTTCATTTATATAATATTAATAATTTAAGCAAATCAACTTTAAATTTTTGAATCAGGATCTTCAGTGTTTGGATCAAGAAGCTTGTGAGCAGCTGTTATTTCAATGTACGTGATACGTATTTTATCACATTTAGGGTAATATAAGGATCAGATAACTAATATCAAAGGACTCCGGATTGGGGCCAGAAAAACTTGATTGAGGCATCTCCAATACAACACTCTATATTCTGTTCAAATAATTGCCTCAGGGAAACTGACATTAGTTTAAACACAGGAAAGTTGTTGGGAAAGACTAAACTTGTATTACACAAAACAACTTTTTTTTGCAATCAATACGCCAATGGCCCAAGGCTGTTTGTGTATACAAAAGTAGCAGAGGATTTCTGGCAACTTTCAAGAAGCATTGAGAAGTCAAAAGTACAGCAACACTTGAAAATGAATGTAGCCAATAAAAAGTTGGTCTCACAAGCAGACATGTGTTGGTCTGAAAATGAACTTCAGTATGCTTCAAGTGTTTCATTGTTTCTCAATACTTGCCTTTTAACTTGTTGAACCTTTGAGTGACATGTTCTAACTTTTTGTATTATGCTTTTCTACATGTCATATTCCGTATAAATACAACCTTATCCAATCTGATCTTATTCATGTGAATGCAATGCTAGACATGGCCAAGTATTTTTTTCTTTTATTTATTTTTTGTTTCTCAACACGTCTGTTGTCTCACATCCCCTGGTCGTGGCTTACATGGCCTAAATATGCTGACAGGGAAACTGAACTGTTATATCTTATGCAAAAGCCCACAAACCCAAAAGCCGCAGGTTAGCAGCCTCTCTAAACCCAGAGCTCTCCTCCTTTTGCTGCACCAAAACCATTTATGCTTCAAACCCTGACCTACCGGAATAATATTACAGAGCTGTCTTCACTTTGCTCCCTCTTCTGAACAGCTCAGAAGGTTTTTTTAAGCAAATGTTAAATGTATAGTTGTTTTTTGTTGTTTTTAGCTTTCTTGTAGTTTCTCATTGTGTAAAAGAGCTTGTTTCAATCCGGATATCTGACGGAGAAACTGTAACACCACATGCTGTTGTGGGTTATTGTATTCTCTGGTGTCTCACATCTACACAGGATGTGCCGACAGAGCTGCTTGAAGGGTTTTTTTCATAGTGAAGTGGATAGATTGTTTCCGTGCAGTTTGTTTGTGCATGTGTGTATATGAGTCGAGTCTCTGCGCTGTAAACAAGATTGTCTCTTGCCCTCAAACCATGGCCGACAGAGTGCTCCTGTGTGTGCAACGGCTACATACAGGTTTTTTCCATGGGTTATTGGCTATGGTGCGTTGTCATGGCAACTGGTGAGACGTTGTTCACTGTGATTCTTTTCCTCTTCCTTCTCAATAAAGCAAGAAGCAGGATGCAAATTGACTCCCCCCTACCAGCCAAACTAAATCAGATGAACGTAACTGAAACTAGCTGCGAATGGGGAAGAGGTAGATTCTTGTTTATTCCTGCAAACAGATGTCTCCCACACAAACATGATGAGCAAAACCTGCATTGGAACATCTACTTTGTTATTGTTAATGTGTGCGCATTATTATGCTGCAAACTACAAAAAACATAATGAACAACCAAGAAGTACTTAACAGTAAGCCAATGCATTTCTATTTCTATTTTGATATTTTGGCTTATGAATATTTCATTGTCCAAAAAAAAAATAAGCAATGCATTTATTCTCTCTTGATCTTATTCCGCATGATTTGTCTTTTCTTCAAGAACACATGTTTCTCAAACATGTGTCTTCTTCATGTTTGCCCTCCTTTGACCTAAACCAAAATCCGTCCCTTATCTGTCTGGCGCTGTCAGAGTCGTTAAGGTAATCTAGCTGATTAGTCAAAATGCAAGCAGATGAGTATTGTCTTATCTTCCCACAGCTAAGTGCCACAGTTCTTCTCCGTGCAAAGTGTCAGGATGCTTTCGCACATACACACGCACTGAGAGAAATTGGTTCACACACTGCTGTGTGTGTGTGTGTGTGTGTGTGTGTGTGTGTGTGTGTGTGTGTGTGTGTGTGTGTGTGTGTGTGTGTGTGTGTGTGTGTGGAGACATGTGGTTGCTGATGTGTGCAGAGAGCAGACGTGCATTGTCTTATCTGGCTGACGTGGTTGGGAGCCACTGTCGGCCACATGGGAGAGGTGCAAGTAAAACCTACAAAACAACATGCAGAATTAAGAAGAAAAATAAACTATAAAATGGACAATCAGCAGTTGCACGTTATAGTGATGTGTTTTTTTATACCAACAGGTTTATCTTTTGACATTTTCAGAGTCAGAATTGTTCATACTGACAAGTCAAAAGATCCCCCAACACAATGCAAATATTGTAACATGTAAATTAATATCTTAAGAGTAAACTGAAAAGCTCGGCCATCAGCTTGGGCTGCAATTGATGAGTATTTTCAATGCCTAGGCTTTCATATTCAAATAGATTGCGATGTCTAGAAAACTTCCAAATATTCAAATTTGAGAAGATTTTAACCTTTTTATATATATTCTTTTTAAACTAAAGAATTAATAATTTGTCAAAATAGTTGATAGGCAATACAGTTTATTTTATTAATTAATTGCTGACTTCCCTTTTAACAAATTAAAACTTTTAAACAGAGAGAAAGAGAGAGTCAGATAGAGGAAGAATGACAAGTGAGAGAGTTTTGGAGAAAATAGACTACCCCTACACAATTGCATAACTGTGACCTGTAATACACCGCAACAAAGATGAAGATCAAAAGTGGGATGGAAACTGTTTTCAGTGTGTCTGTGTGTGACTGTGCACGCACACTCGTCTGTGGGTGTGTAAATGTGCATCGATGTGCAAGATGACACACACTGTATTTCAGATGTGTAAAATAGAGCAGTGGAGGTGTGTGTGAATTTGTGTGTGTGTGTTCGTGCACACATTCAGCACACACCTGCAAGATTTAGATGTATTGGTTTCCGTTCTTTTGCAAATAGTGCTTCATAGAATGCATTGATAGCACATTGTTTTTTTGCTGTACTGCTCGCCCACAAACCCGCATTGACAATCTCATGGCTAGGTTGTCAACATCAATACATTAGAGGGATTGCTCATCATATTGTTTTGTGATCAAGATGGATTACTCTTCATCAGGAGCCGGCAGAAGTTTAGGTTGGCCGATATGAAATCACGTCGATGCATTTGAAAGAAAAGTGAGGCTGAGAGATTTTAGATTAAGATCCGCGTGCCTTATTGAATTTTTCAGGGGTGGATCAAATTACTTTTCTTTTTTTTCGTATTTGGCAATGCCCTGAAAGAGCTGTAGGCTATTGCTTTCTTGTCTCTTTGTTTGTGATATTTGTCTTGTAAAAACCAAATAGCAGCCTCACAGGTTTTAGGAAACAAAATATATCTCTACAGTGGCCTAAAGCACATAGCACCTTAAAAGCCATTTTGTTTTTCAAAAATCTTTACATTCGGACTTCTCCTCTCTGTCCGTAGAATTCTATCACTTACCCTTAGTTTCTGAGCACATCTAATTGCTGCAGGATGGAGAATGGTGAGCAAATTGAGCCTTAAATCTAAACATGTGACATCAGAATACAAAATGGCAGTGAGTGCTGACAGGCTCTGGACCACCCACAAGCTTTGTGGCTTCCCTCTAACTGAATGTGGACTGAATTAGATCTTGCCTCAAACCGTTACCCCAGAGCTTTTATTAACCACACCAGAACCTAATGCATCTGTGGCCTGTGTTGACTTCTTCTTTTGACTCTATCAAGGGTATGTTTCCAATAATGAGGAAGTTGTGTGTTCAAACTTTAAAGTTTTAGAGAGGTCTTTAAAAAAATGGAGGGTGAAATACATGTTTTGTTAAGTCTGAATGTTAGAAATGAGGTTCACATTTGTGTGTGTGTTTGGGGTGGAGACACAGTATAACCACTTGGGGATAGTTCTGCAATTGCAGAACATACTATTACAGAAGTGTGTGTGCTTGTGTGATGCCTGTGTTAGGATGAGTATGTCTAAACTGTGTGTGATTGTTTTAATGAAAAATGCCGACATGCTAAGAGATATACATACACAACACTGTGTTGAGCATTTAAACACACAACTAGGACACAGTATAGCAACTGTACTACACACACACACACACACACACACACACACACACACACCACACACACACACACACACACACACACACACACACACACACACACGGCTTACCTTTGTGATCACAATTGCAATGTAATTATTAAAATGTTTATTTACTGACAGGCACAACACATGTTGACCAATGTTCATGTTAATTAAAGATAAATATATGTTCATGGGTCTTATGGGCCAGACCACTCAAGAACACACATACACACACACACACACACACACACACACACACACACACACACACACACACACACACACACACACACACACACACACACACACACACACACACACACACACACACACACACACACACACACACACACACATACACACGCACATGCACACACACAGACTGTCTTTCTAACTGTAGTGGAAAATTACCGGGCTCCCAAGCACGCCTGTATGGTTATAGGAGTCATGGAGAGAGGCAATGGGCTATTTGTGGTGTCCTGCTGACTGGACCAAGGGAGAGCAGAGTAGACCAAAGCTGCGGTGAAGCCTGAAAGAGGAAAAGAGTGGGGTGCCATTAGGCTGGAGGCCAGAGACTTTCATTTACTCTCTGTTCTGTCTCTCTCTAGTCTGCTCTACGACCACACAGCAGGTGGGGTCTGTGCAGAACACACACTTGGCCCTGGAGCTGCACCTCATCTCAGACCACAGAGGTAAAAGCCAGTAAAGTGGAAAAAAATAAAAAAAATCCTTAAGATGAGGTGGGAGGAGTTGCAAGTTCACAAGTTTGTTTCTAAAAAGATGTACTTTAATGAAAATATCGATATGATTTGGTACAGCAGCATGAGTGATGGAAATGTTGTGTAACAAAAGAGTTGATTTTTTTTGGGGGCACTATATTGCCTCTTTGAATGAACAATTAGAACAAAACAGTGATCTGAGGTCATTCATCATGGACAGACATTCTGGGGTGGAGAGAACAGGAAGAAGAAGAAAACAGGAAATATATCATTGATATAATACGGGGTTAAAAATAATAAAAATGCCTACATCTAGCCTATAAATAAAGAAGAAGAAAATGTAATTATTGTTGTTCATATGGTTATAATAGTACAATGTCAATGCCACGTTATGTGGTTGTAGTACGATGTGAAACGTAATGTATAGTACTGTATGGTTGTGTTGGAGGTCGAGAGAAGAATAGGCTCAAGGACACTCAGTGATTTAGCAGTGTATCAGTGGGTGTCAGTTCGGCGCAGTTCAGTTCCAAACTGACACAGGGAAGTATTGACGGTCACGTTGGGAAGAAAAATAAAAACACACACTTCATGCAAAGCGAGGGTGAACCTGTTGGACTGCCCTCTCCATCAGATCGTGAACATATAAACATGTGTACCGTCATTATCAACTGTAATATTTTCGTCGGGGCTCCCGGTCAAACCACAACTAATCTTCCTAACAACGGGACAACAACACTTTCCCATAATGTGAAGTGATGGGATTAAAGAAAAAAAGAAAAGAAAATAAATCAAAGGCGAGGTGAATTGGGTCGGATCGAGTCCAAATTCACACCACAAACGAACTGCAGAGAGTTCGTTTTGAAGCGCATCGAGACACTTTCAGTGGGTTCGGTCCGTTGTTTGGTCCCGAGTGGATGTGTATTCACACCTGTGAAAGATGGATGAAGGAGAAGGATGAGTGTTTCAACGAATAAAAATGTGGAACACCCTTAGTCTCTTGGACAACTTAGTTTTTTTTGGTTGTGTCATTTTCTTTAGTTTTATATAGATTTAAAATCCAACTGAAATCCCATTTACTCATCACGAAAAAGTATTTGGGGAAATATCAGAAATTCTCCTTTTCATCTCAGCCTGCTAGAGGGTTGTGTCAATGTCTGCTGAGCTCCGACAGGGGAGCTAGAGACATATTATTTAGGAGTTAGGTCAACCCCAGCATGGAGACATGACATTTATTGTTTATGTTTATGTTGTGCAGCTGACCAGCTTCATCTAGAGATGAAGGCCAAAGAGAAGAGGTGTGTCTTTAACAATGATTTGAACTGTTCAGGAGTGGAGGCAGATCTTATTTTTAGGGGTAAGCTGTGCTGCTTATGAAAAAGCTCAATCCCTCCTGGTTTTGAGCCTTGTTTTGGGCACATCCAGAAGCAGTTCATTTGAGGACCTATAAGCCTTGTACGTGTGATAAGAAGGAGACTTCAGCAGGAAAGCTAAATGGGTTGTTGTTCAAAGTATGGCTTTGTGTTGTGTGTGACAGGCTGCTGTCGGCTGTCATATAAATGTTTTAAACTTTGTTTCTGAGAAGTCACATATTTTCAGTCGTTTTGGTGTGGTAGATGGCCCTAACTAACAAAGTCACTATTACGCCGCAGCATCGGTTGCTGCGGTGAAGGTGCCAGACAGAATTAAAACTGTAATAACTCAAGTCAATCCTACCTATTCTGATTAGACTGAATATAACTTGGACCCAGTCTGATTTTGGTCCCAAAGTATGTTCTCAGATGTTGGAGTAAGTGGATTCAAGTTGCCCTCTAATGTAGGTACATGCCAAACCACACGGGCATGGGCCTCTCTATTAAATTGTGTGTGTTTTGATTATCCAAGGGACATTTCTGAAGTCATTGCAAATATACATTATTCATAACCAATGTTTATTCTCGCAGTATACAACAGATAACACATTGTCAAAATTTTATTTGCTGTTCTTCATCCTAAAGGCTTCCCTCTCCTCAAACAAGCAATAAGCCGCAACAACAGAGCTTGCGACGGCAGTGTTGATTTTAATAGCTGTGGTCGCTGCAACTGTTGTGCTGCTTGGCTTGTTTTTATGAGCGGCCATAAAATAACAGTGAGGAGATGGCCTGGATGCTTCCCATGTATTACAATCAGAATTTATAAATTGCCCCATTACCCACCTTTCCACTGGTTACTCTTGGAACATTAGCAATTATTTCCACATGGGTCACACTCATAAAACCAATAATCTAGTGATTTGTGGCCTTTGTGGAGGAGTTGGGCTACAGGCTTTCTGAGGCCAGAAGCCTTTGCCTGTAAGACATTGATTTCAGGCTACTAATAGACAGGATTTGCAGGGACAAATTGCTTCTGGGTTTGTCTAAGGAAAGACATATAGGAAGATGGAGACGGGTGACATTGAGAAAGAGGAGCAGGAAATCATCTCAGTAAATGTGTGGGTGTCTGCTTATGTGAAGTGGCTAAAACAATAAAAGCACATTTGTTATGATATGCTGACATGAGGTCAATGTTTTTATAGCATTGTTTGCCTTTGAGCCTGTTTGTGTTTATGTCATACCATATCTAGCATGTTCATTTGTTAAGTTTGCACTTAAGTATGTGCACTCTGTGTAAGCATGTGCATGTCAAGCTCCGGCACGCCTAGACGGCCTGTGGCTTTCCAGTCTTCCCAGTGTGTGCTTATGTTATGGAGATAAATGGCAGCGAGAGGTGGTGGGAGGTGAGAGAGGCCTGTGTTGCATGGGATAAACACCTGATGAACCCCCCACCCACCCATCATTCCATCACTACTCCCCAGGCAGGGAACACAGACAGATTGAGGGAAGGCAGAGGGGTGAGAGAAATAATACATCAAGTGGTTTGGGTCTGAGGATGAAGGTGATGGAGAGGGCTCAATGCAGAGATAGGGTGTAGGAAATAGACACGAAAGAAAGGGGACGAGAGGGCAAGAGGAACATTTGATAAAGGAAGAAATAAAATATAAAAAGGGCATGAATACCACAGAGTCAGATATTAATCAAAGGAGAGGATCTACACACTGTGTTAAATGATGAGGGAAGCGGTGGTTGAAGTATTGAGGAAATTAATGAAAGAAAAAGTAGCACTAAATATATACATACTCCATTCCTAATTTTGCAAGGTAAAATTACATTATATTTTATTCTACTGGACTATTACCACTAATGCATTAATGAGTAAGCAGCATTGTATCGTCGCAGCTGGCTGCAGCAGCGCTAATTCTGCCTATTCTATAAACTGTTGGGCGGTGTAATTTATTTTACAACAATGCATCATATTTCAACACAAGAACATTTTAATATTCAAGTAAAACACAAGTACCTTAGAGTTGTACTTGATTACAGTCTTTGAGTAGGCTACATGTACTTAGTTCATTTCAACCTATTGAGGGAGGGGATAAAATAGAAAGAGAAAAAGACGGTGTGTGTGTGTGTGTGTGACTTCCCTGACCCAACAGAGCCCCTCAGCGTGCTCATTTACACTGAGTGACAGCACTGTGTGACATCCAGGGTTACACACACACCCACACATACACACACACACACACACACACACACACACACCACATTTGGAGGTCATTCTTGACAAGTAACTTGCCACTTACTTTCTGTTTGCAACCATTCTACATGCATGTTCATGGATTTGTATGTATTTAACATGTAAATACTATAACTTTTAATCATAATATTCATGCAGACCTTAAAGA
This sequence comes from Hyperoplus lanceolatus, assembly GCA_026929865.2. Taxonomy (NCBI): domain Eukaryota; kingdom Metazoa; phylum Chordata; class Actinopteri; order Uranoscopiformes; family Ammodytidae; genus Hyperoplus; species Hyperoplus lanceolatus. The sequence continues at coordinate 16,188,149 of CM049395.1, forward strand.
GATCCTATTATACTACTTTTCTGGTCTTCATTTCTTGTTAAAAACTGCTATAGAGCAACTTGACACGAATCACATCACAAAAAACTATGTAGATTTTCGGGACACTCTTCCTCTTACCCTAGCGAGCACAGCAGTCTCTCTCTACACACTGCTTTGAGCTTCTCCGCCCCTCCCCCCCCCCTGCTGCAAACCCCACTCCGTTGTGATTGGTTACCTTCCTTCCAGCAGCGGGAAATTTTCAGGAAGCTGGGGGCATGCAGCCGGAGCTTGCCTGAGCGGCAGCATTACCATACATGGAAACATGACAGAAACGACCCGAGCGTGACAGAAACAATCCGGAAATTTGAACGAGTTCGGCTCGACCGGCTGCCATAGTGTTTAGTGCTCTGCATAGCCACCCCAGACGGTCAGCAGGGAATACGTCGAAATGCATGTACGTAATTATTTGATATTCTAGTATGGTTAAACATGACTATAAATCATTACAACAACGTTTATAGGTCATAAAAGTTGAAAAGTATCATAGGTCCTCTGTAACATCGGGTCTTTTCTTGTTGTCATCTAAGGTTTGGCCTAAGGTGCCTAGGGGTTGATATCAGAAGTCTTGTTTTTTATGAAGCGAGAGACGCAGTCGGTGATGCATCTTGAACATTCCTCTACGGCATAACCCAAAACTGCCAGCCATTAATTTTTCTGGTCCATGAAAGACACAAGAAGATCTCCTGCTGATGGCTATTTAAAGATAATTCTGCTATTTTTGAAAACTCAAAACCACGGTGAAGCCTCTGACTTGTGAGGACTCATCAATCTTGGTACTTTTTTTGTCTGAACTCTGCCATGGAGTGTGGCTAGCTTTCACAAACCATATACAAAGACACACATGTTCATATTAAATATGTAATGTCAAGGCACATGCATGTGCATGAGAGAGAATTAAGGCAACACACCAGTAAACACATACACACATAAGCAAACAGTTATATATGTAAACAAAAATGGCTGCAGATCTACATACACACACATAAAAACACACATTCACATGCACACAGTGTGGTCCAGCCCTTGGCTACCAAGTCTGTAATGAAGCCTATGCGAAGGTCTACCAAGGAGGCTGGAGGAGTCAGCCAAGTCGGCCTGCGGTCTCATTCAGACAACCACCTCGCCTTTGCCAGTTACCCAGGTCTCAGTGTGCAGTCACTGGGTGGGATGGCCAGGAGACCTAATCCGGCAAAGCAGAGGGTGGAGGTTTGAGGTGGACTCCTCTAGATGTGGTCAGTGTGGGACACCAAGAAGGACCGTCACATATTTTGTACCACAAAAGGGCATGGGCGGCCTTCCGTGTCCTTTACGCCGGTCTCTTGGCTTGCTGATGAGTGGAGCTCACCAGAGACAAGACACTGTGAAAACCAAAGTCCAAGAGGGAAACTTCACAAATCCTGTGTTTACCCGTCACTTCCAGAACAGAAAACACTCAGAGAATGTCTCAAAGTGGAGCTTGGAACTATTAACAGATGTGGATTCCTTTCTCTTTCCACTAGGCACACCACACATCTTTACAAATACACAAACACACATACAGAGACTCAACGTACCACTGTGGCTTCCTCCATACACACAATACACCCACCACAATGACCCGGCGAGGCCCACGCCATGGTGGAGCATATATTTACTCCACAGCAATTTACCCTTGGGCTTTGACAACTCATCGTTTATGCCACTGTGGCGTTGCAGGGGCACCACTCCCTGTCTCTCTGTCCGACTGTCTGTCCTCCCTGTCACAAAATGGCATGGATGGCAAATGAGGGATCCTGACTCACAGCCAAACAGAGTCGAAGGTTTTTTGAGGTCCTAGCCAGTGATAGTTAACATGTTTTTGTTGATGCTTCTCCTTATGATTTTGTTTTGCTTCCTATGTCAGTAAACACCGTTTGGTACAAGATGCTCATTTAGGCTTTTCTTCAACTTTGCTTCATTAAGGAAAAACAGTTGAAAAAGCTTAAATGGCAGAATAATTGTGAATTGAAGTTAATGATAAATATGATGCACTTGTGTTAATGAACTTTATAGCTACATTAACAACGGGACTATGGATAGCAATATTGATTTGTCTGTGGGTATGAAATGGATTGCTTTTCTGCACACATTCATGATTCTCAGAGAATAATAAGGCTTATTCCCTAACTTCTCCTTTAGCGCCACCACAGTTTTACTTTTTACTAAAAAGCTACATGACTTGAATTTTGTAAATCCATTCATATTCCCTTCAGGATGAATTCATTGTTTCTTTTCATCTGGCACCGTTTACAGGTAAAACATATTTATTTAGCGTACAATCTTACCTGTTGACTACTGCTTACATTTTTAATGGCAAATATTGTATAGTTTGCGTTATGTCTTGTTGTACTGAAGCCTGACCCTAAAGGTGTGTACACCTAACATTTTGGATTCTGTGTATACCATTACGCTCCCAACTCATCTGTACTGCTCCAACTATTTTCAATATTTGTAGTGATTTGATTTTACTCAGTTGCCTTCAGCAGTCAACAAGATATGTCTGAGAAACATTTACTTCTCTTTTCCCTGATTCTTCTGTGAAATACAGTTTTTAATGTGTCATCGTCACTGCTAGATCGTAGGTTGATGTAACAACAGCCTTGAACATGTCTGGATGCCTTGTTGAAGTAATTAGCTTGTCTTAACCTTTAATCTTACTAAATTCCTCTGCCGCACCAGATGAGACTCCCCTGTCCTGGATCAAAATTGTCAATTATGCCTGTCAGATGGAAAATTGCAACCAAGCCAATTTTCTTCCCTCCCTCTCTTTCTTCTCTCAAATTGCTTTGTCTTTTTTCTGCCCTGTGACTATAATTGCACATTTCATAGTGGCACTGAGCAGACATAGACACAGATAAAGAGAGAGGGATAAGCAGCAGAAGGGGGAGAGATTGTGTCCCCAGAGAAGCCTACCCTGTGTTTCCAGCTTAATTGATGACAACCACAAGTGCATTTTGGAACCTCCCAGCTCTATCCTGTCAACATTTCAAGGAAGCAAGACCGCATGGGCTCACTTGTATCGAAATGATGTCAAAGTATAAGCTGCATTTTTCGTCCAAATCCCTGCAGTGGTGTTGCAAGACTGTTTTACGCACATAGCAATCAGCAGGAGGCTAATTTAAAGACGCCTGTTTCCCATAGTAAACAGAGCATTTACGGCTTGTGTGGTAGCATTCAACAAGTTTGCAGTGTCGTTGATCTCAGAGCCAGCGATAATGTGTAAAATGTAAAAGGGAGTGCGTGGAGACGTTATAATAAGGCAACAGGTCCCCATTCTTTTATATGGCTGTGGGACGTGGGTAAAAAGTCAAGAGCCCCAGCAAGTGCTCCAAGCTACGAATTAGAAAAGGAGGGGGAGCAATGTGTCTCCTTTGACTGCATGTTGCTTAATTCTCTCTCTGGGCTCTGGCAAGCCAAGCCCGATGTTAAGTGGCTTCTTGAGTTTATCCAGCGAGGTCAGAGGGAAAATAAAAACATCACGCGAGAGCTACAATTACAGCCCTCGAACATGACAAGCGTCTGTTTTTGTGCTTTTGACTGAGGGCCCACTTTTAATGGTTGGTTCTGGCTGCAAGATAAACAAACAGTCATAGGGTTAGCATAACCCCGTCTACGAGCGCTAGCCAGCGAGACAGCCAGAGAAGCTAAACTCTGCTGCAGCACTAGGCAGCAGCAGCAGCAGCAGAAGCAGCGGTGGTTTTGGCGGCAGGGTAAATTACAGCATGGAGCAAAGCTGTGGTTTGTATACAGCATACTCACACACTCTCTCGCTTTTTCTTTCTCTCTCACACACATGCTTAGGCTCGCTGTAGTCTGTACTTCTTTCTGTGCATTTGACAAAACTGTGCAGGTTAAACACTTAGGGCCGGTTTCACAGACAGGGCCTAGATTAAGCCAGGAGTAGGCCTTAATGTGGACTAGTTAAACTGGGACGTTTAAGTCACTGTCATGGATATGGCTTAAATTTGGCTTAGTTTGTCTGAGACTATGAAGTCCTGGAGTAAGGTAAGTAAGCCTGATTGTAAACACCTGCCCATGAGCACATGCTGCTGTTCCAACGGTGATCATAAAAACGCGGAGTGGAGCAGACACACCATTGCTTGTGAGAAAAAACAATGGCAGAGGCTAAAAAAACCCCGTCAATAAACTTTAATGAATTTGAAAAAAATCTCTTACATAAATAGTTTGAAACCATCCGGCTATTGAATCTAAAAGCCATACTACTGGGACTGAGCAAATAAATAGTTGGGCCGCAATTTGCAACAAATTCAATTAATGAAAATGTTACTAAGAGAACAATACACCAACTTCAGGTTATCTTCATTATTATCGGTATTTCACATCTTTCTCATTTATAATTTTGACATTATATTTAATGATATCTGCACTGATAGACTCTGTGGAAAAACCCGAATCTCGCCTTAAAGAAGAGCTTGCCACAACCTTTCAACAAAGGACAAAAAATGACGTTGCATGAAAGTTAGCCCGAGAATTCCATGAACAGAAAATGCAATATCTGAAGGAAGTATGACATGAAAATGAAAATTCTACAGGTGGAATTGGACATTATTTAACCTTTATTTTACCAGGCAAAATTCCTTTAGGCAAAATGACCTCTTTTCCGAGCACGGCCTGGTAGAAAATGGCACCAGTTAGAATGAATGAAATATAAGACAAACATAAGAAGAAAGCACAGACATGAGAAAACAGAGACAAATACATTCCAGAAGGCGAAGAAGAACAACAATTTTGAGGCAATGAGAAAAGTTATAAAAATCATTCTTAGTGATGAGTTCCTGCAATTTGAGTGTTTTTTTAATAGTGTTCCAGGCGGTGGGAGCAGAGTACATGAAAGCCCTCTTCCCAAACTCAGTACGGGTTCTGGGGACAGAGGTGGAAAGAAAGTCCAGAGAGCGTAAACTGTATGACATGAAGTTGGAAGAGAGAGCTATGATTCAAACAAGATACAGTACTGAGACAATTGTGATTACTAATCACAGTGAAGATATAAGTAGAAAATAAAAGGTGTTCATGTTGTGTTTTGTCATTTTGTTATTCATGTGTGTCAGTATTTTAAATCACAACAACCACATTTGAAAACAGAATTGTTTTAGACACTCATTGTATTGTGCTGAATACATCTTCAATTTAAATGCATCCTTCTAATAAGCTCAAGCAAAGTTGTTATTTCAAGTGCATTTTCCATATTGAAAGCGGTCTCGAAATGTAAGTTCATCAAATAAATGTTAATAAGACCTATCCACAAGTACTCTTCTGGCTGGCCTCAGTAGTGGGAGTTGGTCTTCATTTAGATATTCCAAATAGTCCATGCTCTCTCACAAACACCACTAAACTGAAGTTAAACCTGCCTCCTTGGAGGATTAATTTAAACTCAAATTTAGACCTAGAGTAGCTCTAGTCGACAGTCTTGCAATTGGATTTGTTTAATCGAGAATAGCTTTAATCTAGGACTATTTTAAACTCAGTCTGTGCAAGTGGCTTTGAATTAATCCAGCTCAACAGGCATTTTAGTCTCGGACTAGGCTTAAGCCTTGTCTGTGAAACCGGCCCATAGTCACTTGGGTGGGCCCCTTCCCTTTCCCATAGGTGTCTCCTAGGGATGGTCATTTAGAATTTTTTCTTTAACCGGTTAACCACCAGAATTAACCGTTAAGATTTAATGTAATAATTGATAGGTTTTATATAGCGCTTTATTGCCTAGGCACTCAAAGACGCTTTACAGGGTTCCTGGTTCAATTTGTTCACACACAGTCATACCGGTGGTGGTAAACTACGATAGTAGCCACAGCTGCCCTGAGGCAGACTTGACGGAAGCGTGGCTGCCATTCAGCGCCAACGGCCCCTCCGAGCACCACCTCAAACATACAGCAATCATATACATTCACACAAGGCAAGGTGGGTGAAGTGTCTTGCCCAAGGACACAACAACCATGACACAGGTGGTCGGGCGGGGATCGAACCGCCAACCCTTGTATCGTTGGCCAACCCGCTTAACCACCTGAGCCACATTCAACCCATTTGTAGCCTATTTATAGTGAAATACATGAAGCATTATAGCATGGCTCCCAACCTTTTTTTGGTTCAAGGACCGGCATATTAATTTAAAAACAATTCAGGCACCAGTAGCCAATTTAAATGCCTACATTTTGACATTCACACGGCACCTTTGTCTGTGGTGAGTAGTGGTCTTGTATGCGAATGTAGGAGCAGAAAGTGCAATAAGTCACTGAAAAGGGACATTTACACACACACACAGACAGGCTTAGGGGATGGGTAGCCTACCGAAACCTGGTGCTAAGTAGTGCTGAGCACGGGGCAACATTTTGAAAGACCGTAATATTGATAAGCTCCGATGTTATCAGTACTGCATAATGATCCTTAACGCTTTTGTTTATGACAGATTTTCGCTATTGATCCTGGCACACAATCATGGCAGACCTGTGTCTGTGCAGGGGGCGGGCACTCACTGCCTGGCTGTCTGTCACTCCCTCACACACGATGCAGGACAGCATCCACCTCAAGAAGGCTAATGCTAGCGCTATGTTAAGCTAGTGGGAGCCCACACGGTTAATTAAATTATATAAACTTATTACATGGCACTTTGAGAATCCTATGTAAATCACAGCATTCTACAGGTCTGCTATTTCCAGCTAGAAGACCGCTGTCAAGGGTGACCGTTGCTATGAATAGGAAATATTGTATAGCTGTAGTGACGTTCTGACCGGCGTCTTCACAACCTCTCTCAACCTCCGTTGACGTTTTGGTAATAGGCTATTCACTTTTATTTAAAATGAAATTGTTTCCAAAACTAAATTTCAATATTTTCGGAGAGGACGGCACATTGGAGACTTGGCTGAGGGAGGCACAGTCAACAGAAAAGCAGAGACAGAGTCAACAGAAAAGCAGAGACACAAACGAATATCATATCGGGAAACGACAACAGATCAGGTTAGCCGCTCTCTTTAAACAGATAGTAGTCTCATATCGTTATTGCTTGACAAGTTGTAGCCTAACAGTAAACAATGTGTTCACAGATGTGCCCGCTGCAGCGCCACAGCAGGAGGAAACCAGAGACGTGACATTTAATGTCCCGCATGACGTCCCTTTCTCTCTTTCCAACTTCACCATAAACGGAAACGTGCAATTCAACATACACTACAACAAATAGCCTAGTTACCGTTGCTAGGAAGGACATTCTGGGAGTTCCGACCACAGCGGACTGTTTTTATTTATTTATTTGAATAAACCTTGCTTTAATCAATATTTTGCCTCACATTGATTGATTAATTTAGTTTGTAGCCATGTAATAAGCGGGATAATGTAGAGCGAACGGGTCACTCGCGAGAAATAAAGACCGACAAGCTGCGCGTCGGGCTCCTGTTCCTTACATATGACACGGGAGTGTTGTGACCATAAGTTGTGACTGGGAGCGTACTATGGACCTATTGTAAAGTTGAGAGTAGCCTACACTACTCGTTTAATTCTTTACCGACAGTTGGCATTCTTACTACATCCGGTTTAGCGATATCAAAATAAGAGTCCGGATTTCAGAGGAATTAAGATTTTTTTTTTTAACCGTTTAACCTTTAGTATTAACCGGTTAAAGATCTTCTTAACGGTTAACCAGTTAACCAAGGACATCCCTAGTGTATCCACAGCAAGGCCAGCAATCAAAATCGCCTCTGGCAAGTCTTCCAACCTTAACACCTACTGAACTCATCAAGAGAGCAGGGAATCTCTGAAATTATCTGTTCCAAATCATGTGGGAGGATCTAAACTAATGGGATCTCAGTATCCGGAGCATAAAAAAAGACTCCCATCAGGTGATATTTACATGTTGCATCATTCTGTGTTCCCATCCAGTCCGGCCCAAGAGGCTAATCAGAGATAAGCTAGATTTTCTCTAGACTGACACCGTTTGGCCCAGTGAGATGAACCATAATGAACACTGATGGTAGGGTATATAAGTTGGTCTCTGTGATATTGTGATTAATAGACTGAAGCACATGGTGTTTATGGCCTGCTTAACTTTTGAATGTGGATAACGTGTACATTAAGCTAACACTACTCTTGAAAAGAAACATTGGTTCATCAGTGCGTCGCATCATATTTTCAACTGTGTGTTTTACCATTTTAATTTGATTAATTTTAATAAGAAGGATGGGGGGGGGGGGTTTACTTTGCTCACATTTATTTGAGTATAGCTACATTGCTGAAACACTTGGAAAACTACCCAGTCATTATACTAAAATTAATCAGTACATTTAAAAGTGGTAATATATTTAGGGATATAGTGTAGCTTTTATAAATAGTAGTCAGAACAAACGGCTGGTTAGTCGCCAACTTTAGGTAACGTTATCATTGCAGATTGACGGAATAAGCTACTGCGGAGCTACACTGTTTATTATTAGATAGCGTAAGCAGTTAGACTTCTTTCCAGCTGTAGCCTATGTGTCTTAATATATATTTATATTTGAATACAACCCATTCAACCGTCTGTGTTTCTGAACAGCAAACATGTTTATAATTCTCACTATCTTTTCAATTATCAAAACTATATAGTGTCTTTTTCCTCTCTTATAAACCGTCTTTGACATTCGACTGCAGCATTTTTCTAAGCTAGTGCTAATAAATTCATTATAGCTTGGCTAAAGTTAACTCACATCATTATCTTTATTTAAGTAGCCTACAGCTTCACATTTGTAAATGCCTAATGCCTGCTATTCATTTTATGGGGTACAATTGGGAGGTTTTAGTGACAGTAGGCTCCATTTGATGTTTGAAAGGAATCTGTGTACCTTCCGTTCAATCCATATCCGTCTGGAAATCAAAACCCGAAAAACGAAAAGTGACTTGTTGTTTTAATAATCATCCTCTCATCTACATTATATATTATACTAAAACACGTTTTTATCCATTTTTAATCACAATTCATGACCAGGATATCAAATAGGAGAATAATGGCCTAAATGTTGATTTTGAAAAATACAAGTTTCAATTTAGCGAAAGAAGTGCGTGCGCACGCGTGTGTGTGTGTGTGTGTGTGTGTGTGTGCGCATGCCCAGAGGTGAACTTAACCATTGCGCAAAGGTAGGCAATTGCCTTGGGTCTCATAATCATCTAATAAATGTTTGTTTTACTCTTCATTCACTAATCACCGATTAAGTGCGGACGTCAGCATCGCACTGGGAACTGAGGGACACATCCTACATTATTGATAATGTTATTGATACTCGTGATAAGCTGGGGCATGAGCCCCAGTGCAGACAGCTGCATATGAAAGCATTTTTATTGCTTAGGTCCACAATCCGTGTACCTTCCGTTCAATCCATATCTGTTTGGAAATTAAAACACGAAAAACGAAAAAAACTGTTTGATTTCATTTTTTAATTATTTGTTTCGTTTAAAAAATAATAAAAAACGGACTGTTTTATTCAAAATATGCCTGTAAAACATGAATTGATTGCCATTTCTTATTGTTTATTTTCCATGTCGCCCTTTACATACAAAAATGGGAAAGGAGACAAACAGAAAATGTAAAACATGTGCATTTTCATTTTTTAAGTTCCAAATAATAATTTATATTAATCAGTGGGTTAAACTGTATCCCGCTGCCACAATGCCACGAGCTATGTGCGGCTAGCGCCGTGATGGCTCTGACCCATAGAGTGTTTTCTGACCGTGGCTATCTCCGTCTTTTAAGTAGGCTAAAGCCTCTTGTCGGTAGTGGAAACGCATGGCAGATCTAGTAGGGTAACCCTGCTAAACCATGCCGAACTGTACTGCTCAGAGGAAACCAGGCATGATCTAAACAGCGACAGACAAACAGCTGTTGATCCAGATCAAAACTAGCCTGGCTCCGCCCGCCCGCCTACTTCCGGCCAAATCTTATTTTCCCTTCAGTAGTCAGTCTGGGTGTACAGCCCATTTCCCAGTTTTGCTGGAGATTCGACAGCCGGTCCAATCAGCGAACAGAGCGAGTGGCTGAGAACGATGACGTCGAAGTCGCGCTCCAGTTTCAGTTGCCAGAAGCCGGCTCATGACACACGTGACGACCAAACGTTATGCGATTGGTTGGCTAATCCAGAGTGGCACTGGGCAGATCCAATAGTTTTAAACTTTAACAGACACCCGCCTTCATGAGTGAACGTTTGCCAATTAAAGCACTGCCAGACCTTCTGTACAAATGAAATGAAGTACGATGGTCTGGTAGCACCAGGCTAGATCAAAACGGGACAAACCACCAAATGTTCAATCTTTAATGAGGGGGGAAACATATTTTGGCTGACTGCCAAAGGCTGCTATGTCAGTGTCATAGGCTACCATCAAGTGCCTTATTTTACAAAAAGCTCAATTCAAATGGCCTATAGCCTAAACGTGGACAACATATAGCCTAGACAAGTTTCTTCTTTCCTCGACACACACACACACACACACACACACACGTGCGCGCGCCCCTTACACTGGGCGATTTCCCACTTTGACTCGGCAGGTGGAGTGAAGACAGGGAAAAAAGAGAGACAGAGAGGACGATCGCCTCAGACGCAATTTTCACTCGTGGACCTAACCAATAAACATGCTTTCATATGCAGCTGTCTGCACTGGGGCTCATGCCTCAGCTGATCACGAGTATCAATAACATTATCAATAATGTAGGGTGTGTCCCTCAGTTCCCAGTGCGATGGTAAATGGACTTGTGTATATCTCTAAATTGATAAAAACGTGTTTTTAGTATAATATATAATGTAGATGAGAGGATGATTTTTAAAAAAACAGGTGACTTTTCGTTTTTCGTGTTTTGTTTCCCAAACGGATATGGATTGAACGGAAGGTACACGGATTGGTACACGGATTTGGGTCCGTGTATATTTTGTTACTTTGTATCAAGGGTTGAGTCCAAAGTGACAGAAAGGAGAATGTCACTCCTATTTTCCTTTTACCGTTTTCCAGCAGGAATGCAGAAACGAAAATACCATCCGAATTTTCCTTTATTGTTTATTGGTACAAAACCAAAAACGAATATGACAGAAACAAGGAAACGGGAGAATACAGGGTTTTGTTACTTTGTATTAAGGGCTGATTCCCAAGTGACAGAAAGGAGAATATCACTCATATTTTCGTTTTACCGTTTGCAGGACCATGCTGTTCACTGAGGAGTAGAGGTTATTTGTGTGAAGGGAGTGAAAACATCTAAGCCAAAAAATGCACGGAGGAAACACTGCAGTTTGAGCTTTTCCTCTGTGTCTCATTGACTTTGAATGTGTAAACAAACTCATCTTCGTATATGTTTTCTCGGCCTTTGTTCTGTGTTCACACCTGCTGCTGAGTTCCTGTAACAGATGCATCCATGCTTTAAGGTCAACGTGCACACTGCTGCAGAGTGTTGTTAGCATACAGCCAGACATTCACAGTTGTACTGTACAGATGCACAAAGACAGTGCTCGCAGTTAACAATGTATTCACACATGATTATTATGTACATGTACACAAAGGAAAAACACAGACATACACAAATACACACTGGCAGAAACACACCCATCCGCCCACACACCTGCTGCTCGTCCTCCTCCACAGCCCCTTAATGGATGGGAGTCTAATTACTACTCTCGCACTGGAAATGCTTTCTCCACACTTGTCTCCCAGGACGTGTGCGTGTTGGTGTGTGCATGCGTGTGCGAGTGTGTCTGGGAGTGGTGGGGTTAGCTACTGTCAGTGCGGAGCTCACACGTACTGCTCATTAGCAGACTTTCTCTCTCTCTCCTCCCCGCGCACAGAAACACAACTCTTCTTTATACAAAACACTGTTAAACGCAGCACAGTGTTCAGCCGAACATCAAACCAGGTCGCAGCAGCTTAGGGTTGCATACATTTTATTTTATTTTCTCTTTTACTCTAGTTTTCTTTGTCTCGCAGAGATAGACAGAGAAGATTGCGGCGCCTAAAGTAAGACACTAAACCAGACAGACACACTTCCCCATTCAACCACCACAGTGCTGGTTAAAAATAACGATAAAGGAACTGCAAGCTACTGACTCTTTCTCTCACGGTGCTAATGCACACATCTGTGTGCACAATCGCCCTGACACACTTACACACACACAACTTCACAAACGCAGCGCTGGTGGTGGCTGAGGTATTCCGAGCCTGTGTTTTGACACGGTCTCGTCTGTGACGCAGTCTGTGTTGTACCATAAACTGCCTCTGTACTGGAGTGACCTCCCCCACCACTTCCTCTGTGTCTGTGTGTGTTTCATCTCCCCTGTGGTTGTCAGACTCAAGGTCTAAGTGGAGCACGGAGGAGCAGACAGGTCTTCAGAGGAAAAAGTGCTGTTGAGAACGTCTGCAGCTCACAAACAAAGGCCACCCGGCTCCTAGCAGCAGGGACGGAAATGGGCTCTCCTCAGCGCTACAGTGACAAGTGTGTGCTAATAACAGGGCCACACACACTCTCGAGGCCTAATTAGCCCTTCAACTAATGTGCCGTGCTAATACAAATGCTGAAAAAACTTTGATGTTTATATTTTCGGTTAATGAGCCTGTTCTCTTTTGTCTGACCCGTGTTTTCGATCTGGCTAAAGACGGAGGTATTGAGGTTTTACTACTGCTGTACAATTGCACTTCTTCAGTCCTAACAGTCAATGCAGGAGAGAGCAGAAAGCTTCCATTGAAGATGGCCTTGCTTTGTCTGTTAGGAGAGAGCACAAGCCACAAGCTGACCGATCACAGTTCTTGTATTCTTAATTATGTATCTCCGTAGCCCTGATGTGTTGTTACAATTTCTAGGCAGCTTAAGCATAATTGATTAAGTTTCTTGAGGATGTTAGCAGGTTACACTTGTGTGAATGATCGAGCTGTGACACTTTTTTTTACACTTGAATCTGTGACCTTTGCCTTTAAATGCTTCATATTCATGAATTATTTATATTACATTTGACATTGTACTCACTGCACTGTGGTTAGAGCTACAGCGGTAATCAACAATCTCCACAAAAAAGCACCACATCATCTCTTAATTATCCATCATGTGAAGATCGGCCCCCACAGTACCAACCTCCGTGGGTGTGTGTTTGGTCCTCAGATAGAGAATGAAAAGCAGGAATTGAGTCTTGCAGACGGCTGTGCCAGCAGAGTATGGATTCATCTCAGTCTGGCTGACCTCATCGTCTACTTGCTGTTGACTGGCGATGCGGAAAGGGGGGCAGACGGAGGGTGGGCTGAGACCAGCACCCGAGTGGACCCCCGGGCCGCTGGATTGCTCAGCCAAGTCGAAAATGTGTTCTCAGATCTTTGCCTGACATGCTGTCCTATGGGGTTAGGCTCCTGCGTGTGTGTGTGTGTGTGTGTGTGTGTTCAGCGTACGTCAGGAAGGAGAGGAAGCCTTGTTTGGCATACATTCCCCCTGATCATATTCGAGTGGTGTGTGTGTGTTTGTGTTTGTGTCTGTGTGTGTCTGTGTGTGGTTTAAAGGGTGTGGAGGTGTTCTTTGTATAAAGGAAGTTAATCAGTTGTGTGACAGTTTTACACAGGCCTGCTACAAATAAGAAATAACTGATCTTGTGTGAGCTTCATACAGGTATGTCATCTGTTCTAAGGTGATGTGTATGTTCATATTGTAGGAAAACATCACTGGTTACTAGGGGTGGGAATCTCTTGGCACCTCACGATTCGATTCGATTCCGATTCAGAGGTCAACGATTCGATTCAAAATCGATTTTCAATGCATCTCAATGCAAAACATTTTTTATGTACATACCCATGTGTGAATTTCAAAAATATATTTATATGCACATCTGAGTTTCCTAATCACTTCCTACTTTTGTGATGATCATTAAAGACAATCAACAGATGAATTGCCTTCTCTAATATTGTATTAAGAGAAAAGCTTTTCTTGTCACAAATATGACTTTCTATGAACAGTGCAATAATCAATGCAGCTTGCATTTCAACACAATATGGAAGTATGTAAAAACTAAACCGATTCAGTTTTATTTTATTTCTAATCTCGTAAATCATGTTTCTATAGGATTTCTATTCTATTATCTATTATTTTCTATGTCATTTCAACACATTGTACAAAAAGTATGGCTTGGAATTCAGCTCTCATACAAAAACGTAAACAGAGATAAAGCCGGTGCAGGTCATGGGTTTGCTGCTCTCAGCCCTTTTGAAGCAACTTTGGAAACAACTCGCACATGTGTGGTGTGCATGCGCAATGGCGCAGGAAGTTTTAGTATTTACAAAAAAAAAATATATATATATATATATATATATAAATAAATAAATCGATTATTAACTTTTCTGAATCGATTCAGAATCGTCCGAGAGAGAATCGATATTAATCGGAAAATCGATTTTTTTCCCACCCCTACTGGTTACACATAGGAAGCATTTAAAGCATTTGACATGCACTTGAGCTCATGCTTGCGTGTGTAAACTTGACAGCAAAACAAGTGCACCTCAGACAGCGTTCACTGGAATAGAGGCCTCTATGTGGAAAAATAAGTGTGTGTGTCTGAGTTTGAATGGCAGAGTGAAACATTTGTCGTGTGTGTTGGTGTACCAGAGGCACTGAAGCCATGATGCCTCCCTGGGCCTGTTTCCAACTGGAACACTTTGTCAGATAGAGCGACCTTCGGCTGACAGGCCTAGGAATTCACTGGACCGTGTGTGTGTGTGCATGCTGCACAGTCTGTGATTGTATGGTCATGCAAGTGTGCGATTGTGTGTATGAATATGGGTGAATGCACGCATGTGTGACTGTGTCTGTACGTTTATGTGTCACACATCCTGTGTGTGTGTGTGTGTGTGTTTGCAAATCTCCCATGGGAAGCAATCCATCTTGACAGCCTGTGTAGCCCCTTCGCATCACTGTCACGCCACTCTCTCACTCGGACGAGTGATGGAAGGAGTCCAGAGGGACAGAGATAGAGAGTGAATGACAGAGAGAGTGACGGATCACATTCGACTCATCAAGAAAAAGTGCTGTGACACACTCTTCTGCACGGAGAGAGGAGAGCAGCCAGCCAGTTGAACGCAAAAGCAAAACAAACCGAGTCAATTTACCTTCCATGGATATAGGCTTAATTGGAAGTCTCCACTCATTTCATTTCCTCAGACGAAAAACAGATTGCAGTTTCTGTTTAAACGCATTTGAATGTTGACCTTTTATATACTATATAGGATGTAGGGTTGCCGCGGTAGTAGGTGTTACCGGTGTTACTCGGTGTTGAGGCTCACACCGGTGGGAGCCTCAACACCGAGCAACACCGGATAGTCGAGGCATATATATGCCTATTTAAAAAAAAAGACATAAAAGCCATTTGGTTCAATGTTGCGTGACGGTGGCAATTCATTCGGCTAAATAAAAACTAGTATGTCTAAGGCTACTCTAAATTCTAAGTTATAATAAAGCTACTCAGAAAACAATGAAACTGAAAGTGTCTGCTCCGCTCCGTGCAGCGCAGAGCTGCGTCACAGCAGCGGAGTCTCCCGTAGAGAGTTTACAAGACGATCATGGCGGAGGACTTGGCTTCAAAGTCCAAAGCAAACGCGCCTATTTGGCAATATTTTTGATGAAACCCCAATACTAGGGAACCTGAAAACGTAGGCTAAACTAGGTAGTCTGCAAACTGGGAGGTAACCGGAGGTAACACACACACCCACGCCTATACAGCGGTAGGCTGTCTGTGTGCTGCTGCTCCGTGTCGATGACAGCTTGCGGTGAAACAATTATAAATTGTAAAGTGTGGGGGGGAGAGAACATGTTAAGTCCCCAGTGGAAATCACGCCGCAAATATAGGCCTATCCGTGGTAGCTTCACTCAAAACATTTGGAGCTGAAGCCCCGGTAAAATGACGTCGCGTCACCGACACACCTCAAAGTGCACGACAACAGTTATTGACAACACTGTAGACAGTTCATATGGGTTGGTATGAGTCAAGGATCACACCGAGTTTAAATGAGTGAATTTAATCCAATCATTCAATAAACTGCGCTCCGATCAAGGCTCTGATAGCTTACAGACAGGTAAAAGTGAAGTAGCCCACCAGTCATTCTGATTCGATGAGCAAACACAGTACGGTGGCTCTAGTGGCTCATATTGAACAAATTGCATAATAATTTAACCAAATGACAAACTCTACAAACACTAAGCATTTGTTTTGTTCAAGAATAAATTGCGCAATCTAATGTTTAAGATCAAAGTAAGCGCCTACAGAGCCGACGGACCGTCTTCTTTTGAAATCTGCGGTGAAGCCTAATAATTATTTTTTAATTTTTTTAAGACCCTGTCTGTTGGTGTTACCGGTAACACCGGTGTTGACGCACGTGTATTACTCGGTATGAAAATGTCCACACCGCGGCAACCCTAATAGGATGTTGACACAAGATGAACCTGTCCTTTTAGTTCAGACACCAAACAAGTACTAGTCTAGAGAGTCTTCACTTTCATGTCGTTCATATACAGTATATTAAATGTTAATATAGCTCCAGTATGTAACAGTTCATTTGTTTATACAGCATAACAGTTGCTGAGTGCTGTGTTAGCTCCAGGCTATGGATATATAATTCATACTGACTGAAATAGTATGGATTTGTCTGTATGTTTTTAGATACGGTTTCATAGGAGAAGGCTGATCATGCAGATGCCAAAGTTGATGAATATCTGTGAAGATGCTGATTTTAAGTTGATCACAAACATCAATGGGGTTGCCATTAGAACATAGTGGTAGAGAGGTCACTTAGTCCATGGGTTTTGATGAACTATGAAAAAATACACAAAAAAAGAATGGGCCACTTCTCCTCCAATAGAACCCATATTGTATGTCACTTTCAAACAAGAATTGTATTATATGTAAACAGATACGGTGGGTAACATTAAAGCGGCTACGAGTTTAAATATCTTTTAAACAGCCTCATGTTTCCTCTGATAATCATAAATTACCTTTAACAGCAAACGAGACCATCAGTGCAAAGAAAGACGTTTTTTAAATAGTTTTTATTACTGCTTTTGGTCTGGTCGCACACCCAGTCCGATTTTCGGTTCGCTCGTGCAAGCTCTATGGTCACATATCCCTATTGGTCGCAGATTTCAGTGTGGCGCAGCAACGTGAATTGAGAAGCCTATCCCTCCAGGTGAGGGAAGGGGAGCGGGAGCCTTGTTTGATACAGTTATTTGTCGTCATAATGACTGATAACGGGGCTGAACCATCAAAGGAAAAAAAAGAAAATGCAATGAAGAAAAGCTAAAAGGGAGAGTGATATAGGCTATGGGGGGACGAGGGCGTTGCCAAGCAACGTGTATACAATTTCACAAGAGCGAAACTAGACTGCAGTGTTTACTCCTAAATGAATGAGCGGTTGGTACTAACACATTTGCTTTGCTTCACCATCATCAGATAACCATTATCTGAAATAGTAATTATTTACAACTACATAAACACATTACCTCATCGTGATCCATACTAACTGCAGAGTAAACAAGTAATCTTTCAGCTCCGTGAGAGAGAGTAGTTAGGTGACACTGCTGCATCAACTCATTGCAATCAGGTGCGTGTGGCAGTGACTGGCATTAGTTCATGCAGTGTCAAAACCACTCTCAAGGAGCCGAAAAGAGTCCTCACACTTTCAACACATGGACATGCACTATATTGCTCCCTTCTCAGTTCACACTCACGCTCCTGGAACGAGCTAGAAAATAGCTTTGCGACAGCGGGCATCGTAAAAATACTACCGCTTTTGTCCAAAGGGGACGCCAACGTGCCATGTTACTCGTAGTGGTTTTAAAGAGGTCTTGGTTATTTTAACAATGGTTTGTAACCGTTGAATACCTTTTCAATGCCAGTATTACCAGAAGTGATACAGGTTCTTTAATGTCTTATTTGATCGTTAATTTATCAATACTTTACATATGTCTTTGAACAAAAATGTGTTCAAAATTAATAAATATAATTAGTACTCAAAGGACAAGGAAGATGATGAATCTGGTCAGGATGTAAGCATACTTACATTAGCATTTAGACACATGGATAACAAAGATATTGTGAAACTGAGTATAGAGAGTAGGCATTCCCAAAGCTTTTCTAGTTTCTTGAATTTCGAGCAGGATTCAGAATATTATTTAGAAAAAATATTTCTGCTAATATTATTTTCCACTTCTGTGCATTGGCTTTTTTTGTCAGGAGCCTCCAGACAGCTGTGAAACTATTGTGACACCTGTGCAGATCTCATTAAGGTGTCTAGCGGGGAAGCTGCTCACTCAGCCTTAGCAACAGGGCTAAGTACTACAGC
This sequence comes from Hyperoplus lanceolatus, assembly GCA_026929865.2. Taxonomy (NCBI): domain Eukaryota; kingdom Metazoa; phylum Chordata; class Actinopteri; order Uranoscopiformes; family Ammodytidae; genus Hyperoplus; species Hyperoplus lanceolatus. The sequence goes on from CM049395.1 coordinate 16,206,515, forward strand.
TCTCAAGGATAGTATTGGTGAGGAAGTCTGAGGAGAAGTTAGCAACAAGCACTGCCTCAGCTCTCAGGGAGTGCTCAAGCTTAAGCATTTCTGCCATACTGACAATGTTTTCTCATCATTGCTTGGGACTTTCTGCCTCATAAATGGTGCATAAACAGCGCAATCATTTGACGAAATCCAGCCTTATTTGCTTGTATTGTAGATTTAAGTTTATATTTCCCAAATGTGATGTTTGGCGTGGACCGGAGCAGCAGCGTGCCAACACTTATGTGATCTTAGTCCCATTTCAGGGTAATGATTTACAAAATTGCACATGGTAAACTTTCATGACTTCATTTCCTCTCCCAGTGCTTTGTCACTCAGCTGTAAATGTAATCAGTTGCTTGTCCAATTATGTTCAAACCCAGCCTTCCAATATTGTTTTGAAAAGCGGGACTGCGGTTAACTCACACAGTGAGGAGACTCTTGGCTTGTTCGCCTTGTCAGCTGCTGCTTTTAATGGAACTATCTTCTGAATAATATCCAGAATGTGCCTGCACTTCTGCATCCAATCCTTTTATGTGTTGGCTGCTTGAGGCGCTCTAGGAAATTTCCTTCATACTCTACGCTTTTTCAACTTTTGCACAAAATGTGGAGCGCAGATGGTCAGCATTGGCTAGGAACCTGCATTGAACGTTTCTTGCAGTTTCTTTACATTGAGATGATCGAGACGTTTAATTGAAACGAAAGAAGTTGGATGAATGTAAGAAAACTTGTAGGAGCAAAGTGTGGTGTATGTTCAGTGAATATTCATTTCCTGTTAATTAATCTCATTAGCCAAAAGACTAATTATTGTGTTTTGTTTGGTGTGTGGCAGCTTCGTAGTAGGGTTGTTTTACAGAAATCTAACGGCACAAGCACATCATTAAGGCGTAGTAGGGAAAGTGTATTTGAGATCTTCATCAGCATAGACAAGAGAGAAAATTGCCATCTCACACAGTGATTTATTAGTTTCATTAATTTATGTTGATTTGCTTAATCACTCTCAGAGTGCGTCAGGCCCGGATCACATCAAGATGTTTACAGCCCTGGCACTCAGCAAAGCGAGGTGTTATGACACTTTAGTCAGATAATTAAACTGGAGTGCTGGGTGTGTAATTGGGTTAAATAGGAAACAGGGGAAGCGCTGCAATCAATATTTGATCAATGAGGAATTGGAGCATCTTGTATTGATCCATGCAGAGTCGTGAAAGACTAACCATCATTGTCTTTTGCCTGTTGTCAGGTTATATGAGTTCGAGCAAAGACTCTTATTTACTATTAATTAAATGTAGTGCTCTCCTCCCATCCGTTTGCGCTTTCCACTCATATTTGTCAATTTAGCAGCTGAAGCGAGATGCTATTCTTACACTATGCTAGTAAAGAAGCTAGGGTATTTTTAACCAGGTCCCCTGTGTCAGTTGCCAAACGTTCAAGGGACCTGCGTGAAGTGTTGTGTCTGGAGGGGCTTTTGCTTGTATCTCCGTGTGGCAAAAACAAGTACAGGAACAATGGCGAATCCAAGGGGGGGGGGGTTCTTTTTTTCTTTTCAGCTGGGTTGTGGAACTGACACATATAAATGCATCATAGGAGTGCCTCCAGAGACAGAAACCTTTTGATTTTTTTGCACTATATAGGCAGATGCGGGATGGATCAGCATGGGCATACTGCTGCTTCTATTTCTGCATGCACAGGGGTGCCATAATAAATATCTGTAGTCCCAGGTATGTTCCAGCTCTCCTCTCCAGCTCCAAGTTTCTTTAAACTTTTATGGTTTCATCTGGCCAACAGCATACCTGAGACCAGAATATGTGAAAGGATATCTCTAAAAAGTCAGACAGAAAAGAAGAAGTAGTAACTGCAAACCAACTTATTTTGATTATGAATTAAAGGTGAAGTCAGCGATTCTGAAGAACGCTTGTTGTCAAGATCACTTTTGGTCAAAATCAGTAAATATCTCCTTACAATACTAGACCTGTCCATACTGTGTGTGACTAGGACATATCATCCAGTGTTAATACACATCCTTGCCTATGTAAACAAAGCGGACCACTATTGCTAGCAACATGCCTGTTTACAGAGCTTATTAACATTTTCTTTTTTTTTAAAGGTGATTTTGCCAACAAATTTTGGCAATTAATCGATTAGTTTATATCAGAAAAACTACCATGTTATACAAAGAAGAGCAGACAATCTTCAAATTTCACTATCTAAATTCATGTTTGTCACATAATTGAAAAATTATTAAATAATAAACTAAATTGTAGCATTTCTGTCAATCATCAAATAAATGAACCAAAAAATCTGTTCAACTGTAATCTACAGAAACTTCTCTTTGATGAAGTATGTTGCTTTATCACTTAGACCTAACGCATATGCGTATATTTAGTGTGAATGCTGGAGCATTCACACTATTGTTCTTCAAATCTTTATTATTACTTCTTCCGTACATTTTTTGGACCTTCATACCTCCTTCAAATCTTCAGCTATTTTAACCATTCAAATACCAAAATGTTCAGCTCTTTAAGGACATGTGTGGACCTCTTTTAAAATGTTTCTACCTTTTCAAATATTTAAAATATTCAGCTTTTAACAAATTATTTTAACATTGACGCGGATGGGAGCAGCATTCCAAACCGCTAAAACTTCATCTGCTTTAAAACCTCCTCCCGCATTTTTTCAGCTACAACCTCCATTCAAACTTTAAACAATTCACATTAATTACAGCTATTAAATTCCTATTCAACTTTTTAAAATCTTCAACAGTCTTTGAACAAACATAGTTTTAGTTTTAAGCTTTTTCCAACCTCTTTCTAAATTTATAATGGGATCCGGATGGGACGGAATGTTCAGAGGCAGAGTGGGGGAACCAACTGTTACAGTGTAGAACTGTTGTAAAAATACACCAAAACCTTCCACATAACTGCCTCTCACTCCCACAAATTAAAGCCTACGTGGATAATTTTTACATCAAACTGTAGGACATATTCTGCCGGTCGCATAGATGTGACTACTGAAGCAATCGGACCTACACAATGGGAGGTCTGGGCTTCCAAGCTAAATGGTGTCCAACCAACTGCCGCCTCGATAACTGAGACATGACATTTCTGGAGAAAGGCAGACTGTACCACACATTTAAAATGCTCTGGTTCTCATACTCTTCACATTACAGGCACAATCTTCATACTGTGTCTTCATCAGATTCTTCTGGTTCTAACAATAAAATAATTTTGTCAGTTAGACTCACAGTCCGTCAGTTAGAGGCATCGGTTTGAGGTGATGTTTTGGATGAAATTACCTCTGTGAGGCCTCTAAAAGGTGGGATTTCTGCCTGATCACAGACCCTCAATAAGACATACACTCACCTTGGTGACTCACTCTGCCCATTAAAGGGCAATTTCACTTTTTTTCTTGATTATTTTTTTTCTTTTTTCCGCTTTATTAGACAGTTCGGAGAGGCACAGTTGAAATGGGGCAAACACTCTGCTCTTTGAAGGCCTATTTCACACATAATTTTTTTTTCATGTCTTTCAATTGTAATTTTATCTAGACATTTTTAAATATTCAACATCATTCCTTTAAGAGTTAAACAATTCACTACTGTTCATACTTAAGACTGTTTCTTACTTTTCCACATCTTCATACTCCTTTAGCTGATTCATACACATTCAAGCCATCAAGGTAGTTTAGCTCCAAGTCTATTCAATTACTATTTCATAGTTTTAAGATTTTTATCCATGTCTTTCAACTTCTTCATAATTTCAGCAAGAAATGTTATTCAAACCTCTATATATTCAACTTTTCAACTCCTTTTAAACTTATTTTACAAAATTATGACCTTTATAAACTTCAACAACTTTATAAACCTTTATAGACCTTTTTCAAATCTTCATACTCCGCTATCCAGTTTAGCGTAAGCTGTTTCAGCATTCACACGCATTTTCAGCAGGAAATGCATTTTCTAGTTTCTTTTGGCATTTACTGAAACAACATATTAATGGCCACAATTGCCTATTGAAAGAAAGACATAGTGGACTGTCTAAGAAGAGACTCCACTATAATAACTAATAATACAAACCTTGCTGGATTCCATTTTAAAAATCATTCATAGTAATCCTGATATTTACTGTATACACGTAGGCTTACTTATTAAATATCTTAGGAAAATGCTCATTACACATTTTCCATCATATTGTTTGACTAACTGTAACATTTGCAATGTCACCCAGACTGTCTCATTTGACAATTAGTAGAGCTCTTAAATTAAGAGGGATCACTGATATAAAAGCCCCCCGCTGCCCTGCTGATTCTCTCCTCAGTCTTAGCCAGTACAGCTTGTCTTCAGCTCTACCCGCCTACTTCGGCTGGCTGCTCACAGCTTGCTCACTGTTCTTTAATCTCATTAACTGCTATCTCTGAGAGCACGTCTAAATGACTGCAAGGCAGATGATGTGGTTTAGTGTGAATTTAATTGTTGTTACCTCTCTGACCAAGGCTTTTGACACTGATACTGTATCTGACTGTTGAAAACCGGCCTGCAGAAAGGCCAAAATATTCCATCTCAAACTCCAACCACTTCATTTAATCTTAAACTGTGACCTTTACAAGTCAGTTGGTCTATGACATATAGGTCCAGTATGTAATATCTCAACAACTATTAGATGGATTGTTATGGCATTTTGTACAGATACTCATTTCCCCCTGAGGATAGACCCTAGTGAGTTTGATGATCCCCATACTTTTCCTCAAGTGCCACCAGCAGGTTGAAATTTTTGACCTTTAGTGAAATGTCTTGGCAGTTATTGGATGTATTGGCATGACACTTGAAACAGAGGTTAATGTGCCTCAAATTGCAATCACTTTGGTGATCCCCTGACTTTTCTGTAGCTGATCAACATGTCAATGTGTTTACAGTTTTTTTCGATTGCTAAACCACAGTGGGCACAACTGGAGCGACATGTGCAAAACAACAGTATGCAGAGCAGCGGTTCATTCGGACCAAACTCTATCTCGTTGATTTCAATTATAGAATATTTACACAGATAAATACTACATTTGGAAATGTTTTGAATAAAATATACAAAATGAGTATCTATTGAAGCAAACTTCTGATTTTAATTTATTTTTGTTTTCCTATGTTATAAAATAAACAATTTCATGTGAAAGAATGTCACCCTTTCATCAAAGAAACTATTACCTAATTTGTGTGAAATAACTAAAATTATTCAAACTGCAAAGATTAAAAGTTTGTAATTTGTGTATTGGGGTTTGATGCTAGTGTTTGTACTCTGAGCAGGTTCTGAGTGACAGTGTGTGTTATCTCAATGAGGCTGGTTCATAGTGTTTGCTGCACTGAACCTGTTTTGCAGGTGAAGTGAACTGTTCAGCTCCAGTGACTGTTGGTAGTGCAGACTGTAGTTAGAGTTTTGCACATTGAGCTACAGTTGTGCCCACTGTGGATTAGCGATTGAAAAAAACTGTAATAGGTTAACATCCAAACACCTGCAAGTGGGTGTTAATATTAGGATGCTAACACATTTAACTAAGATGATGAATATCATAAACACTATACCTGCTAAACATCAGCATGCTAACGTTTTCATTCCTCGTTATTTAACTGAAATGCTGCACATTTCAGATGGGCTTTATCAAACCCGCTCCACTGACATGCTTATGCTTTATGTCCCACAAGCCCGGTCTGAGCTGGGAAAGACAGCTTTTAGCTTCAGTGCCCCCGACTCCTGGAACAACTTACAGCAACAAATTAAACTAAATACATTCATATCCTTTGGCCAATTTAAACAGACTATCTTGGATCTGCCAAACTCTACTTGTAACTGTTTTAATTAGGCTATATTGTATTTTATTCCTTTTAATTACTGCCACTCTTCACCACTTTGTAAATGTTTCAATTGTTTTTGTTTTCTCTTTTGTATGTAGGCTATTGTTGTTTTGAATTTGTTTTGACTCGACATCGTTGAAAATGAGGGTCATCACCCCTCAATTGATCTCTCGAGGATAAATAAAAGTTAAATGAAAATGAAAAATGAAAATTGTGAGCATGTTGCCATGTTACCATTATCATTTAGCTAAGCACCACTGTGCCTAAAAACAGATTCAGAGAGCAACAAGTGTGGCTGTATGATTTTTGTCTTGTTATTCACTAACTATGAAGATACTACTTCTACAGCACTCATCTGTAAATTAATCTCAAGAATAGCTTGTCTTTTGCATAACATAAAGACATCAGCTGCCAAAGCCACTAAAAAATAGCCTAACTGTGAATGAGGTGCTGTTGTGTGTGTGTGTGTGTGTGTGTGTGTGTGTGTGTGTGTGTGTGTTTTTCTCTCTTTAAATGAGAGAACCTTCTGTCGTTTGGAGAGGCACTTCAGCCAGTGTCTAAAAATTATTTGTGCGTGATGCTACAAAGAGCACAAAGTAAAGTACATACTCCTATTTCTGCTGAAGCTCCATGTCGTGACCCCTGAGAGGCTGTTGATCACGTTTCATAGCAACCTCATCTTCTCAGGGCTGGATGATTGAATGGCTCAAGGAGTTGCTCTGTCGTTCACCAACAACCACTTGAACCTGGCCACCGAGGAGGCCCAGGTACTCCCCGAATCCCAATTAATGAGAGAGAGGCTTTGAGAGGGCGTTCTTAACTCTGGCTGTGACAGTTTAATTGTAATTTTGGCGAAGCCCCTCCGGCAACAATCTTCTCCACTTGACAGCTCTATGCTCCTGATTGAACTGAAAGCTTTCTTTTGCATATTCATTTAGTGAATACAGCAAAGTGGTGGAACATATGTCCACTGAGAGGATGTGCACAGGCTGTTTTGTATTTGTAGGCAAAGGAGGAGCCATTATGTATCTTCTCTCAACATGTTTGCTTGCTGTATAATTGGAACAAATGTGCTGATGAAACATTTATACAGACAACAGTGACATAAATCTGATGCTGCATTTCAGTCAAATCTGATAAGTCCATAGACTATATCTTTATGACGTACTGTTTATATGTCAATAACTTTAGCCAGTGTGCAACTCTTTTATTGTCGGACAATGCCCTAATAATGGAACAAAGATGTAATTTACTTTAGAAATTAGGGGACTACTGTTAATGTTTTGATGGATGGAAATTTGGTGTCCGTGTTCATAGCAGAAATGAGGAAAGGTGTAGTTTACCCATTTATAACAAAAGACTAGCAGTATTTATTTACTTTTCTCTTTTATAATCGTTTATAATTAACTTATATTCAATTTTGCATTTCTGTGGACTAATGTCTCCTAATTGTCCTTGAGCAAGTCACTGAACCACAAATTGCTCCTGATTTGTGTGGGTATTTTTTTTAAATGGCTTTGAACAGAAGGGAGCAAACAGAATCGTTGTTAATTTAGACTTTAGGTACAGTGTAGATTTCACTGAAAAAATGTGTCTCATGTATTACATTAGCTACTTCTCAGACAGATCTGCTGATGTTGGCAGGGAAGTGGTTCCAGAGGGAGGGGGCGTTGTCGCAGAAGGCTGTGCCCCCAGCTGTTTCTGCTTCTAAACATGGGAAGTGAATGAGTACTAAAACTTCCTGTGTGAAGAGGGTTTAAGTAGGCTTTTATGGAGTACATAAATCAGTGATTGTAGCAAAGTCATGTACTGCTTTGTGAGAAGGACTTCAATCATATCTATCCTGGTTCACCTGGATATTCAACTCTAGTGTTGTATCCCTGGGATAAAAGTGGCGCTGCTGAGTATTAAATGTGCATGAATGGTTGTAGTGATAATAATGTACCAGTACATAAATGTGGCAGAGTATGAGCAATTTATAACAGTCGGGCTTTCCTTTGTGTCATATTTAAAATTACTGGAAATTCACAGACCTACAACTTTGTCAAGTAAACATATTTCGTTACTGGGTGCAGTGGTGTTATTGGCTTCAATCTTTTGTTACTAAATTACTACCTGTATTGTGTTAATTTTTATTACTTTAGTAAGCATGTAACTGGGACAATGCTTCTGAAATTTCCATTTATCTTCATTGTGTATTTCTCAGAACTTGAGCACTTTAGGTCGTATCTATAAGTTATTTTTACATTAAAGCTGCAGTTGAGAGTTTTTTTACTGTAATATTTGGCAAAACTGTCATAATAGCCATTCAGCTATATGTAGGTGAAGTGGTCTGAAAATATTTTTTTATCACTTGGCTCCCCCCTGCCTCTGTGTGCTGCCCCCCAAAATTGCCACCGCTCATGTTAATTTTGACCAATCAGAGCGAGGTCAGATTCTCCGTTCTTATTGGCTGTGGGACCTTGGCAACGACGTTGATGCGTCAGTTGCGTGAGCGCTCACGACCCTAGCAGTCTGACACTAGCCTACTGTTTGGTACAAGGCTACTACGGCAGACAGCGAGTAGCAATTTCTTCACAAACGAACCCTCAATTTACCATTCCCAGGATACTAACAACTAACACCGCTAAGACAGCAAAAAAACGAGGAAAGACGAATATTGAAAAGTTAACTGCTGAAAGGGAGACGGAGAGAGCTTGAAAAAAAGTACACCGGCCATGTCTTCTTGCCCTATCACATCAAGACCTCTCCGACCGCGTCCGCGACCTCGCGACTTTTTTTCAAAACAGCGACAAGCGACAAATCTAGCTTTTTTTTCTGGTTTCTGTTATTGGTGACTTTTTTTGCCAAAGCAAGTATCATCTCTTCTCAACGAGCAGCGGGAGCACTGACACGCAGCCCGCTCCTCGCGCAGCAGCCCCGAGCTGAGAGGTGTAGCCTATCTCCTGCTCTGACCGCAGCTGGCAGGGGCTGCTGCGCGAGGACCGGGCGGCCCGGTCCGGGCTGTCTGTCAGTGCTCTGTGACGGAGGACGGGCCGGGAGGCTCCCGTTGCTCGTTGAGAAGCGTTACAAGTGATGTTTGCTTCGGCGAAAAAGTCACCAATTACACCAGAAAAAAAGCTAGATGTGTCGCTTGTCGCTGTTTTGAAAAAAAAGTCGCCAGGGGGGCTGAAAAGTAGCTAAATATAGCGACACAATCGCTAAGTTGACAACACTGCCCGAGCAGCCCCTCCCAGCTGCGGTCAGAGCAGGAGCATACACACACACCTCTCCGCTCTGTTACAATTAGTTTGCTATCTTGCCTGGCAGTTACAGCTACTTTTGTTAGGCCTACCAGCACACTTAAAATGATTTTAAGCTAACATACATGGTATGTCTGTGATTAAAATGTATGCTCAATATGTACGTATGTAGTTATCATTACTAATGTTTAATCACCTCGGAATCGGACATGGTGTTTGTCTCTTGTCAATGTAACTGAATTCACATGAACGCGCGTAGCTGTCGTTCACAGGGAGGAGCTACAGCAGGTAGAGCGTTGGGAAAACAGCCGTTGGGATCCCAACGGCTGAAACGATCAACTGCAGCTTTAATGCCTTTGTTGTTGGAAATAAAGGCATGATGTATGAACAACTTTCCCTGCATTAGCACTGGTCGCTCAGATGGGCATAATGTGAATTATTTCGATGCAGCACCCCTGTCTTCAGATCAACCTGGCCAGACCATTACCATCAAACTGATGCATACACAAGCAACAAGGCAGCAAGGTCCATTAACATTTGTGTTTTGTAGTTCAGAGGCGCATATTCTCCCTTTTATGAAGTGCACTGCATCTTGTGCGACCCCTACCTCTTATTAACATACCGGTTATATTAGCTTTGAAAAGACTGGATCTAAATGCACTTTTTTGCATGAATAATGTAAGTAAGAGACATGTCGCCTTGCACGTTCCTTTGCCACGCACTGTGCAGCTCTTCTTTCCTGAAGTAGATGTCCCTAAAAGCCTTTCCTGGGAGAGTGCAGTGAGTTGGACAGCAAAGCAGAACAAAAGGTTATATTGTTGAAAGAGGCAGAGTGGGGAAAAAATTATGAACAACTCATTACACTGAGGTGGCACTTGGTAGAGCACAATCACATGGAGGATGGATCTCTGGGGGAGTGTTGGAAGGTGCTAATAGCTCTTTGTCAATGACAGAATGAATTACTTTAAATTTCCCCAAAGACCAAAACCTCATTAATATTTTAGTGTGTTTCACGTTTTGGAATACTTTTCCTAAAGGTATTTCTTCTCTGTTAAGGGGCCTTCTCATGATAAGCACAGAGGAAGGGCATAGAGGCAGAGCGGAGCTGCAGCAAGCCAGTCACCGTCACCCGGCAATAGCAGCGCCCACCAAATGTACAAACAGCTAAGCTAACGTTAGCATTTCGCCAAGCATAACTTTCCTTCCGAGTTGTATTATAGAGTTCAGGGAAACACAAATAATCAAATATTCTTTCATTTCTTTCAAACTTCTCTGTTGCTTTCAGTTTCATTTAGCCGGTATCTCATCGGTTGCGCTTTGAAAGGTCCGCGGCAAGTAGGTCAAAGTTCTAATCATTTGCATACCAGTATTTGTGTGCTGCATCCCACACGTGGCTGGATGTGTTTGGATGCTTAAAGCTCCCATATTATACACTTTTCGGTTCTATTATACACCATATTATATGGTCTTAGTGGCCCCTAATACGTTTTTCTTTAATTGTTTGCTGAAAAAAACTTTCAGATAATGTATTGTACTATGCTGATGTTCAGCTAATCTCACAATGGCCTATTTTTTAAAAAGAGCTGCAGCTCCCCTCGTAAATATACAATCTTTGAGCTCCCCCTGACCCCTGTCCGGAAGCGAAGCCAGATACACCTCGCCCTCTGTCTGTCAGGGCTGTGGACCAATAAGAAATAGGGGTGTGGGCTTCAAATATCTGATGTTGAATTAGCCTTGGATTTTTTCACCAATACCTTCACCTCAATTTTGAATCATCATGCACCCCATAAAAAGTACAGGGTAAAAAATAGATCGAACCCCTGGTTTACCAATGAGCTGTCTGACTTATTTATAGAGAGAAATAAAGCATGGTCTCTAGCCAGACGCTCTGGAGAAGATTTTAATTGGACAGTTTTTAGACAAATCAGAAATAGGTGTACGACCATGGTTAGGAAAACTAAATCGGATTACTACCTTGATTTAATTTCCAACTGCTACTCCAACCCTGCATTATTTTGGAAGGCTGTCAATTATAATAAAAACAAGTCTAGCACTGTTCCCAGTCAGATAAAAATAAATGGTCAGATTTTAAATGACCAGAAAGAGATTGGTTTAGCTTTTAATAAACATTTTTTAGCTGCTGGTCAACTTTTTCAGAATGGAGGATGTACACCCTCTACAACTAGTAGTAACGTACCGCCTGTCTCTCAAACTCCTCTTTTTAGCCTTGTTCCAGTTCCAACAAGTGTTGTTGTAGATGCGCTTCTAGCCATCAACCCCAGGAAGTATATGGGGGAGGACAATTTGGACCCATTTTCAATCAATCTCTCTACACATATAATATCAAAACAAATAACCCATATTTTTAATCTTTCCATCTCCTCCGGTATTGTTCCTAAAGTTTGGAAAAAAGCTCATGTCATCCCATTGCATAAAGGGGGTGACAAAAGTGATCTCAATAATTACAGGCCAATTTCAAAACTCCCATGCCTGGCAAAAATCCTAGAATCAGTTATTAATAATCAGTTGAAAACCTTTTTATCCAGTGCTTCCATTCTGAGCCCATTTCAATCTGGTTTCAGGGCAGGTCACAGTACTGTATCTGCTGTCACTTTGGTCTTAGACAACATTGTTACAGCTATCGACAATAAAAAGCACTGTGCAGCACTTTTTGTTGATCTGTCAAAAGCCTTTGATACTTTAGATCACCATTTGCTTTTACAGAGGCTGCATGATATTGGTTTTGATTATTCTACATGTAGCTGGTTTAGGGATTATCTCTCTGATAGACAGCAGTCAGTAAAACTGGGAAGCCACCAAACTGAGTTTTTAACAGTTACAAATGGTGTTCCGCAGGGCTCAATTTTAGGTCCAGTCCTATTCACAATTTACATCAATAACATTGTTTCATCGCTACAAAACTGTCAAGCCCATTTGTATGCTGACGACACTGTACTGTATTGCATTTCTGATTCGGTCCATCAATCTGTTCAGAACCTTCAGAGCTCTTTTAACACCCTGCAGGACTGTCTAGTGGACCTCAGGCTTGTTCTTAATACAGACAAAACAAAATATGTGTTTCTCCAGAGCAAGAACTATACATTTTAATGATCTTAATATTCATACAAATAATGGATCTCAAATTGAAAGAGTCACTGAATATAAACATCTCGGCATCTGGATAGATGAAAAAATATCTTTTAAATTTCACATAAAAAATCTTGTCTGTCGTCTGCGACAAAAGATTGGATATTTTTATAGGAACAGAGCCACTTTCCCGTTGTTCAGTAGGAAAAGGATTATTGAGGCAGTTTTTATGTCTGTCCTTGATTACGGTTATGTGGTTTATAGGCATGCATCTCAATCATGTCTTAAACTCATAGACTCCGTCTATGACTCACTCTGCCTTAAGGTTCATTACAGGAGATGCTTATGACACTCACCATTGTCTTTTATATGAAAAGGTTGGTTGGTCCTCTCTTAAAGAGAGACGTGATGCACATTGGCATATTTTTATATATAAAGCCCTGACCGGAAAGCTGCCACTCTATTTGACAACAATGCTGCATATCTCAGATGGGCTTTATCAAACCCGCTCAACTGAAATGCTCATGTTATATGTTCCATCGCCCGGTCTGACCTTGGTAAGACTGCTTTTAGCCACAGTGCCCCTGACTCCTGGAACAGCCTACAACATCAAATTAAAATAAATACACTCATAACTGTTAACCAATTTACAGTTATTATTTTGAATCAGCCCCACTCCACTTGTAACTGTTTTAATTAGGCTATTGTTCTATTTTATTCAATTGATCTGAATGTTTTAATTGTTGTTGTCTCTTTGTAAGCTTGTTGTGTATTCTCATTGTATATTGTGTATCTGTCTCGACGCCATTGTAAAAGAGGGTAACCTCAATTGATCTTTCGAGAATAAATAAAGGAAAATGAAATGAATGAATGCATAGTGGAAGCTTCTGGCTTTCCAGTTTTTGAGGTCAGAAACGAGGAGAATTCTGACTGGAGTATATTGGGGGGGAGGGGTGGGGTTTTCAGAAATGGGGAGAGTGAGAAAAGGAGAGATTGTTATTTTATTAATATTTTGGCAGTCTCTAGGCACACCGTGGACCCATGTATATGTTAGAACACATTTAAAAAGTGCATTTAGCATAATATGTGACCTTTAAATGGTATGGGCCTTATAAAAAGCCACATCTGTGCGGAATGGCGGTGCGGAATGACAGTTTATATGGCGCTGTTGGAGAACCTTGCACTTCTTCTTTGCCGTTTTTCTGTTTCATGTCAGGTCAAATGAGTGGTGGAGCACAAGTATTGACATGCAAAGAAGTGTTTAAGGGTGTTTATTCCAACGTTCATGGCTAAATGTGGACACTGCCTCGCTTTCTCCTGACACATTTGTTCCAAGAAAAGCAAAGTTATTTATTGCACCCTCCTCCGGCGCACCTTTCACATATTCAGGTGTGCAGAGATTATCTCCAATGCTCCAAGGATAATTGTGGGGGGGGGAATGAGGCTTTTGAAAGTGGACCCAATTCCACAATGATTAGGATTAATACAATACAACCAGACGTTTGTGCAGCTTCAAAAGTCTGACAAAACAAATTTTCTATGCACATCTCTGCCTTTGTTCATAAACAGAGTTTAATCGTGTAAGCTTTATGCATCTGGCCCAAGGAGACTCTATTGTTGCCCCTGTTTCCAGCCTTCATTCCAAGGTAAGCCTGCAGGCGGTTTGTCATCGACCTTCTCAGCCAAGTGAGAAAGCGTCAACCTATTCTCTTCTTTCCTAAACTGTACTGTGTATTGTATGTAGTCTAGTGAGGCTGAATAGGCATATGAAAGTCATTTTATTTCAAACCTAGTCAAATGTCTGTGTGAACTGCTGTATTATGAACAGTGATTCATTTCTTATTTCAGTTTCCTTCAGTTCTTGGTGGATCTGTAGAAGTTGGTCAGTTCACCGAGGGATTGGACATACAGTGAGAGAGAAGTTGAAAAAAAAGGGTTTCCTGAGTAACTTTTCTAGTGAGATATGATTAAGTCTAATTGAGCAGCAGTTACAACTTTGCTGTTTTTGTTTGTTCGTTGTTTCCAAAACACTTCACCAGTGTGGTGGTTGTGGTGGGTGTAACAGTGGAAAGATGAAAACCAGCAATGAAAACAGTAAAAAAAAATCTATCAATCAATATTATTGCTGAGTGTTGACACAAGTCTGCACAGACAGCATTGTCATGGAGCTTCATCATGTGGGTCTCAGTTTCCTCTTGCAGGTCTGCGGGGTGAAGCAGTATAATTCTCTGGGATAGAGTTATCAGCTGTTAGGATGCTATGGTGTTAAAGAGAGCCGCTGTGTGGGCCAGCACATGTTTCCCTGGTGGCATCATCAAATCCCGCAGCTGGACTCCCCACTTTGCTTAATATCCCTTGTCAACAACTGCTCTGGGTTCAGTTCTCGCCACTGGTATTCTAATCAGTCACTATTATGGGCTAAACGGCTACACTGGCCCTGAGGCCAGCTGCTGGGCATGTTCGGATGTGTTTGGATATGTGCCTGCATTGCAGTGGTCCGCCAGCATGGGGGCAGCACAGTGTGATAGGCCTTTGATGAACACACACACGATTACACACACGGAGACAAGACAGTGGGTAAAAATAAACACACATTTAACAAGAGGCAGCCCGCACTAAATTATAAATGTATTTTAAGTTGGCTTTTAAGATTTAACGGGTGGTGACACCTCGCAGTGACTAGCTTCACTAACATACACACAAACTTATGCAACATGAATCCGCAAAGCCACACGTCTTTCTTAGGATAATTCTGGGCAGTTGTATGGGCTGGGAAATATAGAAGATATAAACTGTTTCCTACTGTAAGTTAAATTTGTTGACAGTGTATGAACAACTAACCATTTTAAATGAATTAAGCTATTTCTGACCCAACTTAAAGCAGTCCTATAGGGGGGAAAAAGGGCATTGCAGGTTTCGGTTAGCTAACTAACCGCCTTTGTTTTTGGTGCAGTCCAGAAATTGACAACATAACAATCAAACGACCCAAATAAGCACAATACAATCAATACTACCACATGAGCGCCAGAGCTTTTTTCCTCTGTCTAAGCAAGACTCAAAGACAGAAAGTGATGGGCAGTAAAAAGCGTGCCAGTCTCAGTGGTTAGTGGTACACTGCAGAGCAATGATTGTGGAGAAACCTGATAGCAAGATGGCAGCACTCAGCATGTCAGAGGTGAGGGACAAAGAGAGAGAGGGCATAACACTGACAACAGCATTACTTTTAAGTGGACGGCTTGAAGATATTAACACAAGTTCCTGTCAGCGTGTGTGTGTGTGTGTGTGTGTGTGTGTGTGTGTGTGTGTGTGTGTGTGTGTGTGTGTGTGTGTGCGTGCGTGCGTGCGTGCGTGCATGCGTGTGTGTGTGTGTATGCATGTGTGTGTGCGTGTGTGCTGAGTTAACACATGTCAAGCAGAAGTAATGTTGAGAGGAAATCTAACTAGACCACTGAGTGAAGGCTAGACTATTGTCATAAAAAAACAATGTTTGCAACTGACAGTTGGCATCTTTTGGAGCGGTGTATTTATCTAATGCGTACATTCTGTTAAAAGATGAAACCAGTGAAACATCTTAAAAAGACACAATTTGCCTTGATTATAAGACTGTGGTGCTTCTTTAATAGGTGTGTAGTTGCTAGCTCCCATTCTCATGTTAACAAATATAGCCTATGCAGCAGTGTCAGAAGCTCAGCCCTTTTCCAGACCTCTGAATCAACTAACACATTTCACATTTTGAAGAGAGATTCAAAGGTCTGGAATTCCCCTAAAAATAGCTGTTAGCAGCAGTCGAGCCTATGTGAGCCTTTGTGAGCAGGAATACAGCTAGCTACCTGATACAGGACAGCAAACTCTTATTTTGATTTGTGGACATCCTGTAGTCTGCTTCATTTATCTTATTAATATTTAGAAAAAATTGTTGTGTTTGCCTCAATTAACCACAAACATGTCTATCTAGTTAAAGAAGCAATATCCATATTCAATATAAAAAAAATCTGCAAATTTGCTTATGTTTGCAGACATTTTGCATTATGCTTATATTTTGCTAGCTGGTGCAGTGTTGACTCCCAATGAAATCAAAGCAGAAGGCCACATGGATCAGCTTCTAGTGATGGGTTGACGCAAAATCAAACCTTTCCCTGGACAGGAAATGGTTGACATGAAGATAAAAAGGCTAAATATATAGCAAGGTGAATCTTGCAATGATAACAAATGTCAGTCAAAAACACTGTAGCTTTGGTGCAATTAAATCTGTGATCCTGTATTTCCTCATTCCGGGTCTCTGTAGACAATGATAGGTTCTGAATGTATTGCTGTGGGTGGAGCGGGGTAATTAGAGCTATTGATCTGGCTAAATGATAGCCTTTGCCTAGTGCTGAAGGGCATGTGCTCAGCAAGCCCCGGTATTATCTGATGACCTATTAAATCGATGGCCTGGCTGCAATCTCCCAGGTGATTTACCTCATTCCATTTATATCACAGGGCTGAGTGGATGCACATGCACGAAAAAAGGCACACAAGGCCATGCACACTACTGCACACTCTCAGTAAGCATGCATAAATGCTACACTCCCTCTGAAGCATACACGAGTGCAAACACCTCATCTTGCCTACAGTCCTGAGGCATTGCGTGCAGGGGCTTGTTCCCTTGGAAACCATATTTTGCTCTGGTCCATAATGAACTCAGTTCACTGATAGCCTGCCGAGTGACTGATGAAAAAAAGATCATTACACGGAGAAGGCATTTGAAATGTCACCAAGATGTCAGGCTGCTCTCGCATACTTGTAGATCTTTTTTTTGCTTCCTTTCTAATATAATTTTTTTTTGTTGGAACAAGAAGGCACGTGTTTTAGCACAGACTTCACCCAACGACGAACAATTTCCAATTAACACAGCTGCAGCCTCTGCAACATTGGCTTACTGGTTTGATATCACCTTTTTGAAACCACTAGTATGATTGTAAGAAACACTGCAAGGTACAGTATGAAAAAAAAATGTATCAGGGATTTGTTTTCATATAGTTTGAAACACAACCCTGCACTTTGTATGTCCTCCTTCCACCAACTGTGACGTGGAACATAAATGTGGCATTTATTGATTTTTTTAAATGTTGCAAGTTAACATAAGCCTAGCAGCGATTAATGTTTGTCAGCAAAACATTTTCAGGAAAACTGCTTTACATGTTATTTCTAGGAAACAGTATTAATAGACCAGGCACTATGCTGTTTTTCATTGGTGGCAGTAGTAGTAGTAAAAGGGGCACTTGGCACCTCAGTGGGTGTGTTATCATTGGTGTGGTAAAGGCAAAGTGGGCCTCACCGTCATCACTGGGTTCCTTTTCACTCTCCAGTTGAAGGACAGGATAAGGTCACTTTGTTGACCTGCTTCTTACAGCAGCCACTTGGACGGTAATCACAAAAAATAACACCAGTCCACTAAAGAGCCTTCCACTGGGTTGGCCTGTAGACCTGGTCACAATGAGTGCTGAATTAATGAGCTTATTAATCACATACTGCACCAGAGGCAGAGCCATTCAGAATTCATGAATGTTTAGAAGAGCGGTCTGGAAAAAATTAAAAAGGTGTTTTGGGTATCAACAACTGTGTACTAATTTCAAATTGACACTGCATGCACATCAAACACTTAAATTGCATGAGTGGTTAATATTGTGTTGCGGGGTAAAAGGTCCATAAAATACAACACTACAACTATCATGGATGCACAGTAAAAGTGAGCTGGATTTAAAAAAATATATATTAAATGAATAACTCAAATTCGAATGAGATTTGTATTAAGTAAATAAAACATAGTTGGCTACTGCAGTATGTGACTTAGAATAAATCCAAATATCATGTACCTGAGGAAGCTATTTTGGTGTTGAATCAGTGTTATTATCTGAGTGTTGATATATAACAAAGGTAAAATTTGTCAAGGCACTTTGAGGAGCCTTATTGTCTGCCTTCAGCTCCACTATTCCTTCTCCAAACATGCATGGATACAGGTGTGTAGATGCACACACACATACAGTATATTCACCAGCCAATAAGGCAAACAAATGCAAGGACTTTATCCAACAAAAAAAAACTTCACTGCGTTTTGTTTGTGAACTTCTCATGTCTGGGTTTGTCTCTTTTGATAAGGCCCTTTCATCTTGTTTGCATTGATTACAGGCTGACGAGTCACAGTGATACACTTAGGGGCCCTATTCATGTCGGCAGCCCCCGCGACACACACTGGGTCCATTGTGGCGAGGAATGTCTCCTTTCATGGCCTGTGAAAGCATGTCAATAATCCCCAGTCAGTGGGTGCTTCACAATACTGGTGCGGCCATCTATCCCAACCAGACCCGACTAGGCCCCTATTTTGCACTCCTCCCAGGAAAAAAGTGACCGGGACGGTTAAAAGAGAGGACAGTTGAATGGATCGAGTAATTAATCTGATGCATGCTGATGATTAAACTTCACAAAGGTGATTTTACTTGCAGTAGAAGAAAAAAAACACTAATCAAGGCTTGGAGCCGTATACAATCCCCCTTTCATTTACACCCTCCTCACATACCACACCAAATATCTCAAGAGTAGCTTTATTGCTTTACACAGCCCCTCCTTGTTTTCACACTGTAGGCCTCCAAAGGGCGACTGAATGTGGCTTCTCTTCTCAGGAAGTATCAGGATCTTTGTGTACAGCAGAAGCAGGAACCAGCAGTGATCCTCTGTAGAAGCTGTGGTTTTGGTCCTGAGGATTTGTTTGGGCAGATAACGTGATACCCTACGTAGAACAAATGGGATTTGAATCTTCAGTGGCCACTAAAGCCATTGAAAATATACATCCGTTATATTTATTTTGGGGCCTGGTGTACGGGATGGGTGCAAAGGAGATTGAAGCAATCCATTGGCCAAGCGTTGGGAGTAAAAAGAGCCAATCATTGCTCTGTAAAGAATTAAAACCACTTCTGCAAATAGCCCTAATATTTGGGTAGTGCCTCAGAGTGGGAGTTTCACAGCGTCTGGATTTCCAGTGTAAATAAATAGTGCAGAGGTCTACAAGGGTGGACTGCCCCCCCCTCTCCTTATTCCAGAGGTGAAGCTCACTCCTTTGTTGCTGCCTAATCTAGGCCTCAATCTATTGAGTGGGATGAAAAGTGGATCTATGTGTGAGTGTTTGTGTGTGGCTGTGTTTGTGTGTGTACGACATATCCACACGGTCTCCAATGTGTGAGATGAAGCCGTATGATAATGTGTGTTTGTATGTGGTTCTTGAATCAGAATCTCTGGGCCTGTGGAGACCACTGCTGTGTTTGCCAGCTCCCAGATAACCCACAATCCTTACACTGGACCTTCACATACCAATCCCAGGATCCTCAGCGCAGAGTACACTGACAAATATCTGCACGATTTGACCAAGATTTCTGCATGAATCAACAGCACCTGCCCACATGAGATATGATGAACAGAAGATGATGTTGACTTGCCAAAAGTTGATTTTGGATAGAGTAGAAACTAATGAAGCATTACTATTACATGGTACCGGCTCTACTCTACACACCTTTTTTTGGTTTTCA
This sequence comes from Hyperoplus lanceolatus, assembly GCA_026929865.2. NCBI lineage: Eukaryota > Metazoa > Chordata > Actinopteri > Uranoscopiformes > Ammodytidae > Hyperoplus > Hyperoplus lanceolatus. The sequence continues at coordinate 16,226,263 of CM049395.1, forward strand.
ACTAGGTAAAAGTACATACTTACTAGGTCAAGCTTCCAAAACAGTAGGTACTTGGAAAACGGTGATTGGTGGTATTATGGTATTAGAGAAAATTCATACATTCCATATTCACAATAAAATTACCAGATGGACGTGTTGCTCCAGAGTTACCATTCAAAAATGTAACACATCAGTTAGCTTGAGGGAATGTCTAGATGAGAGGTGTGAGTTTTTGTGAGTAGAAACAGTAAGTATGTAACAGTTTGAGCTACTCCGGAACGTAAATAGTTTCCCAAACTTCCCTAAACCATCTAAAAAATTTAATTTTTGAGTAAAAAAGAAAAGAGTACATTTTTGAGTACAGTGACGTGAAAATGAGAAGGTTGAAATAGTGTCTCGACAAATGACTTACAAGTGATCATAAAAAGGTTAGTAATTTGCTCCCTCTTTACTTGGCAACATCCCATATCTGAGATGGAGGAGGAGGTTTGTATCGTTGCCACTCTTCTCAGGCACTTAAGTCAGACAAAACTGTGGTTTACTCTGTTTTTAATCATCCTGAGGGCATTCATTACACAAAATCACATTTTTTAATCATTTTAAGGGTGGCGGTAATTTATACCAACATACAATGTGTAAAGAGTAGGTTGCTATGTTCAGATAGAGACACCATTCATATGGGCTATTAAGTCTCTAATACACCTGACTAGCCTGTCTGGAATGTGGGAGGAAACGGGAGCAAGCAGGGGAAATATGCAAACAAACTTCAGACAGAAAGAGCCTGTGAGGTGAAGTGAACCACTGATCCACTGTGCGGCCACTCGCCATAACAAAAATGAAATGAACACTCCTAAATTTCTACGTGTGTTTCCTAATGTTGGGCCATTTGTGGTGATGAGGGTGGAACTGACAGCTCTTTAAAACAACCCGGCATGTAAAGCTGTGTTTAAATCTTGATATGTTTTGAAAAAAAATCATCCATCACACAGTGTGACACAAAGACACAGACAGTTTAAACTGGTTTAGAATGAAAACAAAGCTTTATGTGCAGTCAACAGCCTCAGCTGGCTGCACTTTATGACTCATGTCACTGGTGGTGGATGTCTTGTCAAGAGAGTAAACTTTGATTTAGCGGCTGCTTGAGGCAGACGTTTCGTTTCAACTCATATTAAAGCAAGAAAGTGACGGTTCCTGTGTCTTATGAGTAAGTACGTCAACTATTGTGCCGTCATTCTGTCGCCATTTATATATCAGACTTGCTGATTGACACACGCTTTATACAAAGCCTAAAAACATGCCATCAGGAAAGTGGCTTTTCAGCAAGAGCAGATGCATTTGGACAAGGGAGAGAAAGACAATAATGACGACATAAACTAGCAGATCAAATCTTTCTTCCAATTTTCTCACACATGCAGCCAGGACCCATGCAGTTTGAAAGTATAGAGTTCAAAGTCAAAGGTCAAACGAAGGAGAGGCAGAGAGGAAATTATTTCAGCTTTTTTTCTTATACAGAAAGATTAGTTGAGAATTAGGTTTTTTCCCCTAACTTAATGAGCTTTTCATACTTTTTATTAAAAAATTGTTATTTATTTATTTATTATTCTTTCGGACAATTCCACACAATACACAATCTTCTCTTGCAAATATTCATACATCATACTTTATGTTGTCCGAAGGGAGACGGAAGAAGCCAAAGGCTTATCAGGTCCCGGCCCCATTTTCATCAAATTCGGATTCAGATACACAGTTACTGTTACAGAAAATAAAAATAAAACAAAACATTTATATATATATATATATATATATATATATATATATATATATATATATATATATATATATATATATATATATATATATATATATATATATATATATATATATATATATATATATATATATATATATATATATATATATATACACACATATACCCATACATTTTTATTTTCTTATTTATTTTTTTAAGAATCTGCAATAGGCATATATTGGGCATATTAGACTCTGGACTCTGTTTTTCACTCTGCTTTAAGGTTCATCACAGGAGATGCTTATGACACACACCATTGTCTTTTATATGAAAAGGTTGGGTGGTACTCCCTTAAAGAGAGACGTGATGCACATTGGCATATTTTTATTTACAAAGCCTTGACCGGGAAGCTTCCTCGTTATTTAACAGAAATGTTGCAAATTTCAGATTGGCTTTATCAGACCCGCTCCACTGACATGCTCATGCTTTATGTCCCACAAGCCCGGTCTGAGCTGGGAAAGACAGCTTTTAGCTTCAGTGCCCCCGACTCCTGGAACAACTTACAGCAACAAATTAAACTAAATACCTTCATATCCTTTAATCAATTTAAACAAACTATCTTAAATCTGCCAAACTCTACCTGTAACTGTTTTAATTAGGCTATATTGTACTTTCACCCATTTAATTTCATTTTAATTGCTGCCACTCTTCACCACTATGTAAATGTTTCAATTGTTTTTTTGCTTTTTGTTTTTTTTCTTCTCTTCACCTGTTGTTGTGTATTTGATGTATTTGCATTGAATATTGTGTATGCATTGTTGTTTTTCCTTGGAATTTGTTTGAACTCGACACCATTGAAAATGAGGGTCACCCCTCAATTGGTCTCTCGAGGATAAATAAAAGTTAAATAAAATAAATAAATAAATAAATAAATAAATAATTAAAGATTGGAATATATCTCCATATTATAGCTCAGATAATGTAACTTACTTTTGTGGGTTGTATCATTCCAAATGTTTTGGCAGGGCTGTGTCACAATAAAGCCTCCTTTGTATTGTCTGTTAGTCTTCATACTGTATACTTTACCTTTGTTATGTCCCACACCACGCCAAACATGAAATATGTGCATCATGGTAATGAAGGCCAATTTCTCCCAAAATGTTCACATAGTTTAGAAATACCTTTTCTTTTAAATTGGATATCTCAAAGGGCATCATTATAAGGAGAAACATTTGTTTTAACCAAAAAGTTACCTTGACCCTTGCATATTCACACAATTACAACTGATGCCACAAACTAATTTTTTTATACAATGAGAATGGTATCAATTAATTTATATGTCTTGTCAATATTTGTTTTAAACAGTTGGTCTATGGAAAAAGGTACTAGTTAGAAACAGCTGAAAGAAAGACTAAAGTTTACTCAGGATGCTTTGTTTTTGAGAAAAGGTGTATACAGTAGGCTTTGTTGCATTCTGTAGCATGTTCCTACAACAATGATTATAGCTAGAAGTACTAAGATCATTTATCATCGGCTAAGTTTCGAATAAAACCCCTCTTTAAAGTCTCCCAGTAAGCATGAAGCTTACTGACATGCCCTCTGTGCATGAGTTATTATCCCAACTCATGTCTGCAGGAGGGATGCATTTGTTGCTAAGCAACAGCTAAGGCTCGCAGCATGCTAGCTTCAGTAGCTTCTGTAATATTTAATATGTTGTACACTTTTGGGTACTTAAAGTATCCAAAAGACAATTGTCTAAAGTGCATAACAAAGTACTATACTTTAGCCTAGATAAAATTTATATTTTCATTTGTCATTGCTCAATTTAGGCAATGCAAAGTAGGCTAATGTTCACGAGTAATTCACTTTCCAATACGATTGAGTTGCTTTAGATTGTTCCACACTTTAATATTAAACATTTTGTATCATGTTGATGTTGACCAGCAGATAAGTGGTTTTGTTGACAAAGGGATTTGAAATGTAGCCTATATCTTTAGATTGGGATAAATAGGCCTATCTATTAGCCTATGCTAGGCCTTTAGGCCTATATAAAAATAAATAGGCTACAGCTTAAATGATATAGGCCTTAGTGTCTTATTAAAGACAATTAAAGTAGGCTGTCCCCAATATTTAACATCATAAATACATGAAATGATAAATGTCATGCAAGCGGGACAAACCTGATGCCTAGCCTATTTGTTTGACAAAATAGCCTACAGAAACCTCATCAATGAATTTGAATGTGAAGGGCCTAAATGGACAGCCAGATATACAAATAGGAATTTGAGAAGAAGATGAATGCATAAGCAAATAAGTGAGACAAGCCCATGTTTGAGCGAGGTAAAAGCTTTGTTTTGCAGCAAATGTTTTCATGGAGGAGGGGGTTAAAGAGAGGGGGAATCAAACTGATATTTAGCCCCTACTCGCTTTTTTCCCCTCCCTGCTTTTGTTTTATGCAAGGCTCTTTTTACCACATGGTAGTGACAGATTGTTTGAGCTGAAAGGAAAAGCCATTCGAAGCTAATTAAGCAGCCATTCCAGGCACTATTCGCAGGCAGGAGGGAGAGTAGCACAGGCATTTGTCAGCGCCGTACCCAACGTGGGTTTAATTGACATCCCCGGCCCCTGACTGACAGCTTTTCCAGTGGTGAGCCAATGAAAGGAGCGCAGGAAGACAGCTGCGACACTATTGGATGAACGGCAGGGGGAAGAGAACCCACGTGGGGTTAGGCATAGTGTGCAGCACTTGATAGGCTGATATACTGACGAGCAGACGATGTAGCCTACCTAGTGCTGCTGATAGGAAAGCTTGTAGATGCTTGAGGTCTCGTTAGAAATAGGTCGATCAATTCAAGTCACTCAAAGGACACTCTGCCGTAGATTAAGCGGTATTCACATCTTCTGCGCACTTCGGGTCCTGAATGAATTTCTGAGCTCCTATTTCTCTTGGCATAGTAGCAGGGCTTATTTCTTTTTCTTGGCATCTCTGCCTCTGCTTGAAGTGTGAGCTGAAAGTGTGATTTTCCTGTTTCAAACTTAAAGCTGTTGTTCAATGTCAGACAAGCTTCCATTTTTTTTCATATAGGCTAATAATCACATAGACCTCAACTAAGACTTAACACATTTAGGCTATCGCTAGTGCTTTTGTTAAAATGATAAATGATGTTGTTGAATGATGTGTTTCTTTTCCTGTTTATATCAGCATACTGTGTTTGAATCGGCCTAGTTTTTACTGATACAATTCACAGGTTTATGCTCATAATCTCAATCGATAAACGCCGCCTGCAAAGCACAGAAATATAAATTATTGCCTTTGTTTTGAACAAGCTGTTGAACGCACTGAATGTCACTTCAAATCCAAAATGGCGAACATGTGAGGTCACGTATCCCAGCCCAATCAGAATGTAGGTTTGCCGAACAGCCCACGTGGGGAAACTGCGCTGCGATTGGTCACTGTTGTTAAACTCATTCGGAGAACCTGATTGGTTAGCGCAGGGCCCTCTCTCGGCAGTCAGGTCCTCGTGTCAGTGCACAGTCTGTGTGTGGTACAGCGCGCGGCGGAGGAACTGGGTATACCCAACAGCAAGCTAGTGGTAGGCTATATTTCACTACGCCCGACATTTTCAACGACACATTAACCAGGTTTTACACCAAAAATTTAACTCTGGACTTACTAGAAGATTTGCGTACTACTACTGGATCTAATAGGCTTTTTTGAAGTTGTCTACGATCAACAACTCGTTCCAATCGAAAGGTTTCCAGCGTCCGTCCGGACGGAGAGACGGCGAGAGACGCTCTCCGCCTCGGGATTACCGGGGTTTTAAAACCCTCTCAAGGGGCAAGAAGGGGAAGAACAAGAAGAGTGTGAACAACAGACACGGCGACGGACATTTTCCGCCCTTATCAATCTGGGGCGACGGTACAAGTCAAGGATATTAAGCTCCAAATCTGGATACTATTTCTTTTCTCACCTGTGCAGGGAGGAATCACTCCAGACAAAGGTAAAAAAAAAAAAAAGAAAAAAAGGGCGACATGACGAGAGCCGCTAACAAGACGGGTAGTGGTGGTGGTGGTGTGGCTTTATGGCAGCCGACTTTGAAAGCAGCAGCTCCTCTTTTTCTAATCTTTACGGACCACCAAAACAAGCCGTGATGTGTGTGACTGTGTGTGTTCACTATGTGGAAGACAACTCGTTAGATTTACAAGGAAAACTAAAACAGGTTGAGGGTGTGATCAAAAGTATTAACTTTGGGATGTTTTTGATACATCGGATAAAACACGTCTTGTTTCCCTGTAATGCATATCGACGTCACAGATGTTTGACAGAAAATCCTGGTTATTTGAGAAGGGGAAATAATTATGAAACCACAACGAGATTTGAAAAAAATATATGTATTTCTCTCCAGTCAGGTAAAGTTCAGAAAGCTTTCATTCCTTTCGATTTACAAGGTGCTACGGTATCTGCTTGCTGCGAAAGTGATTCAGCTCCTCAAGCTGTCCCCCCGCTTTCTGTGTGTTTAGGTACAAAGGAAAGGCAGACGAAGTGATACATCCAGCGGTCGGGCTCTGAGTGTGCGCCTCGCAGCCGAGAACAGAGCTTTGTCCGCCGCCATCCTGCGTGTACGGGGGAGGGGGTGGCGGTGATTTACCGCACCTTCGCTTGGATTACGGAAAGAGAGAAAACACCGAATTCCCTTGTGTGAAGGACGCGACATGTATCCACAAGGCCGGCATCCGGTAAGTAGCTGTCTTTGTCACTATTTGCAAATTGATGCAAATGCAACGCCCTTCAAAGTAGGCTAATTAGCTCGTCAAGAAGAGTGTAGCTGCTGATTCACACCTTACTATTTATGGTCTGCAACGGTGCTACCGAGGCGCTTCACTCTGTCAGGAAATAAACGGGGAGCTCGTGTTTTATTGGCAACAAGATCAGGGCTTTTGGTTCGAGTCGGAGAAAGTAGATCAGAACATCCTTATGTAAACTGACTTAATTTGTCACTGCAGTTTGTCATAGCTGCATTTTGACAGTGCGAAAAAGTTAATTGTTTTTTGTGGTGCAAGCATTGAATTCCAGCTTTGTGTAGGGTCTTTAAAAAAAATCCAACCTCATCATTCTTTGCCTACCATGTAACTAGTTTGAGGATGAATGAGGCGACCTGCCTCTGTCATTGCACATGTTGAGTAAAAGTGAATCCTCCACCAGTCATAGCCAAAGGGAAATGTAAGGGCAAGAAAAACTGTTTACCAAGAATGAGAAGGAAGAGGCAAGACAGAGACAAGACTATTATCTGGACTGTGATTGCGTTATTTATTTACACCTGCCCTACTTCCAACCTTGTACTTTTCAGGCACCTCATCAGCCAGGGCAGCCTGGCTTCAAGTTCACCGTGGCAGAGTCCTGTGACAGGATCAAAGATGAATTTCAGTTCCTGCAGGCCCAGTACCACAGGTAATGACTAGCCTAATGTAAACAGCATTGACTTCCTGGAAAGAATAGGCAGAGGAAGCTGCCTCTGCTTTGTTCCATTTTGGTCGTTTCAAGTACCAGATTTACACTGATATAACACACAGCATCTATCTGTATGAGTGTATTACTTACTTGTCATAATATTATCATGTGCTTTAATCAATGCAGCATATCAAACTTACCATGAAACATCATTTTATGCGTCTATTTTTCTCTAAAGTCTTAAAGTGGAGTACGATAAGCTGGCCAATGAGAAGACAGAGATGCAGCGTCATTACGTCATGGTAAGAGCAGTCGTCGTAAAGCTATGAATGTGATTTAATGCCGTATCCTCCCTTTAGCCTCAGGTGAACAGTCACAGGTGGTGCAGCCTGTGTGTTTTTTTGTTGCAAAGGCCATGCTTGCATTTGTCTGTGCTTGGTATTGTTGACTCATGCTTGTGTTTTCATTGGATAAGAAGGTGCAGGACGGGGGTGTACGGAGGAGGGGGTGAAACTCTAGCAGGGGTCAAATGTTCAACTATTGATTGTGGGGTGTGACGACCATCTATATGGCTCCAGGGTCTTCTTCATGACCCTCCACCACCCCCACAACACACTTAAATTGACCCACTGGGGGTGACTGGTCGGCTGGCTTTCTGCATAAATCAGTTTCTTTTTACTTCTTAACTTGTCCATGGTGAGCCAATGGGGGTAATTCAGGCGCTTTTGACACACCCACAGGTTTCTCAGATATGGAGAGACTGTGTGTGTTTATCACCAACCACAAGTATAGTGGACTGCTTGTTGGAGCCTTGTGTTGTCATTGAGATGAATATCTTTTGATGATAATATTTTTCCGCTATTGAAATCACATTATGAGGAATGTGTGTGAAATCTCACTTACCATAACCAAATAATGTTCAGTGTTGTGAATTACATGTGTGGACAACAGTCTTTTGTAAGAGGACAAGGCAATGTGATGGCATATCATCTTGTTAAATTGATTAGTCAACCAAAATTCGATAATCAGCAGCTGTTTAGCACCTTTAAGTCTTAGGTACGTAAACTAGAAATGGCAAACATTTACTGTTTCCTGACTCTTAAATTTGAGAATTTGTCGCTTTTCTTTGGGAAGTAAACTGAACAGTTTTGGTTTTTGGACTGTTGGTTTGACAAAGCCAAAGTTTGACCAAGACATTTAAAGTTGTCATCTTGTGTTCTGGGAAATTGTTATGTGTTTTTTTCCACCTATTTTTGACATATCTGAATTTTCACCGGACACACAATTCCATCCGATTGCAAAAACTATTCTCTATGCATCTGCAATGTGTTGATGTTTGACTTTATGAGGTTTATGCAAAATACATACAAAATGTGTTTCATTTGGCATGTTCCTGACAGAAACCTGGAACAGGGTTACAACCCCTAGGCTAGACCAACTCCTTTGAATAGTTTCCAGGGGTAATAACAATTATAAAAACTTGAACTTCGACAACAAAGACGTAATAGTCAAATAATGCTAACGGCTAACGCGGCGTCTCATCAAACTTTGTACGAAACCCAGAATTAATTAACGGTCATGTTCTCCAGCTTAACTAGACCTTACTTGCCATCTAAGCAAAGTGCGGGATTTCTGTCAAAGCAAAGGGATTCATTGTAAATTGTTCCAATACTGCAGTGAATAAACAACAATACACAGTTCAGAGCTCCCTAATGATCACAATGAGACGTATAAATCTGTATTTCTGCAAAAGCAACCCACCACAAAAGTGTTGTCTGATGCAGGAAAAGCTGCATTGTGTTCATGGAAAAAAAACTATCTTTATTTGACAAGTGATGTAACTTGTAACCTCACTCTTAGTGTGTGTATGTGCTTGCTTATCTTGCTTGTACATGAAAGGAATGACTTTAACCAAAGGCAGCAGTATGTTTGTTAAATATTATTTTCCCTGTGAGGAACCAGAAGGTGGTGAGACTAGTAACTATAATGATGGAAGGTGTTAGTTGTGTGTTTGATAAACAAGACAGACAAACTATTAGGCTTTAGTTTGTCTTTGTTGGTGGGTTAGCAAGCTTTTGGCAATCAACTGCAGATTATGTTGTTTTCAATAATATTGGCTTTGTCCTGTGTTTTTGAAGCCATAAACAGTGTTTTTTGCTTAAAAACTGGCAATGCCCAAGGGAAGTCACAGAGAACAGTAGCCAGTCGTCTGCGGTTGCACATGTAGCCGGCCTGCTGCTACCTCTGCGTTGTGTAGGCTATGAACGTGAGTCGGGACAACTGCTGCTTCGACCACAGATTCTTTATTGTTCTGGGTTTCAAGAAAAACAAATACAGCATGGCCATTAAAGATGTGCGTCAACACGTGCACTCCTATCTTCTTTATGGCATACTGCCGACTCAAGAACATATTACAAATATGCTTTTGATTCAATAAACAATTGCACCAAAGTGCCCACAAAACAAATGAAATTAACCAAAATACATTCAAATAAATACACAGAGAGCCCACATACCTGGGACCAGAAAAAACACACACAGCACGGCCATTAAAGATGTGCGCCACACGTGCACTCCTCTAAAACACAAGGAGACACAAGCACATGAGACTCACTACACAAAAACTGCCATACTGGATATAACAACATTTACACACTAAAACGAGCGTCTAACATAACTAAACAGCAACTGCAACTTCCTGGTAACATTATTTACAAATCGGTTACAGGTTTTACCGTGTTTTATCACTTATACACATTAATTTAGAGGAGCACTGTACATTCTTACCTATCTTCTTTATGGCATACTGCCGACTGAAGAAGCTAGCGCGAAATAACAGGAAGTGACCTCACGGGTAACAACAGAATCACACATCCCAAGGTATCAAAATAAAAGCTCTCAAAACAAATATACATTTATACAGAAGTGTATAAAGGAAAAATAATAAATTAAAGGCATAAAAGGATTATTGGTGAAATATAATTATACACCGGTTACACACACAAAACACAAAGTTGTCAAACTCTATTCTTAATGTCAGTGTTTTTTTTTAATGGCCCACCACTGTGCTGCAACAAGTATTCAACTTCTCTCCAGTATTATTTGGGTGCCTTCCAGGACTGATTAAATGTGTATCAGTCAACCACCCTTTATATACAGCTTGCATCTACAAATACTCACTTCTTTTAATCGAGAAAAGTGTGCACAATTAAGCATGGGAAGATGGTATTTCATGAAGGAAACATATCTGGGATCTTGTTCTGTTTCTTGTGTTTGTTTTAGGCTAGCTTTATATTGTAATAATGCTTTCTCTTTGCCTCTTTTTTTGCAGTACTATGAGATGTCCTATGGACTCAACATTGAGATGCACAAACAGGTATGTAGCCATATCAAGGCTGGTATGTGTACAGCCTAAACACTATTCCCCCCCCAGTGATTTAGGCATACAAACACAACTACCTACCCACACACACACACACACACACATACCTAACCTTAGCTTCTACCCTCATCCTTAAATGGCTTTAGGAGGCATACACATACTGGCTTCCTGTAGTGAAAATGCTGACAGGCTAAACAACATGAAGGGCACGCTGCCTGATGGGGATGGTTTGATAAGATTAAAGTGAAGTATTTGGCAGACTCTCTGAGAGGGGGTGTGTGTCCGCTTGTGTTTGTGTGTGTGTGTGTGTGTGTGTGCGCGTGTGTGTGTGTGTGTGTGTGTGTGTGTGTGTGTGCACGTGCACTATTCTGTGTCTACCTCCCCAGTGCCAGTCGGGCTAAAAGCTCATTAGTTCAGCTGCCACCCAGCACTGGGCATCATGCTGCAGTGAAAAGACTTCTACAGATGAGTAGGGCAAAATGTCTGCAGTTCCCTCTCCACCACCCAAAGAGCCATTTCAGTAGACTGGAGGCATGAGGGAAAGTGTGGGGGGGGGCATATGTCTTGTTCATTTCAGCCTTATAAACGTTCACATCTTTGGTTTGCTTACTGTTGATCGTTGGCCTGTCATGTCCAGAGATTTGGTGGCAGTTATTTCTAGTGTTTGTTGAAATTATCCCACAACCCAAATACTTAGTTAGCTTAAAGCCAAGAGCTCATCCTGCAGGTGTGTCCATGAGCCAGCTGAACACTGATATTCCTCTTGATGAAACTAAGTGTTTTCTTCAGTGACAACATGTCTGTTTTGGTGATTAAAATCTTAATGTCTTGTAACAACTTGGGGGACAATTAGACAGGAAATTCAGTCAATTAAGTAAAATTTCCAAATATTTACTCATACATTCTATATCTGTCATTAGGTAATTGTAGGCTCTGATTATTATTATGATGAGCATTTCGTACAGTTGTTTTGACATTTTGTACAGACTTAACAATTATTATCTAATAAATGAAAATATTTCTTGCATACCAAAATGTACAGTATTTTCATATAAAATACTGTATCGCTTAACAGCATGTATAGGTTCTGTTATACCTGTAAAATGGAGTCAGGCATTGGAGTTTGGTATTTTAAGCATTTCACATCAAGTGTTGAGGTGTTTCTACAGGATAAGGAGTGTACATTCTGCCCGATTGACTTCTTGTATAGTTAGAATAAGATGTGCTTAGCCCACACCTGCTTTAGACATCACGGTCCCTAATGCAAGACATTGCTTCTCTGTAAGAGTCAGATTAGCCATGTAAAGAATGCTGCAGAACCACTCTGTTTGACTAAAGATATTTTAGTGAGCTGTGTGAAACCCACATACTCTTTTGAACTAACAGGCCATCAGCATAATCTTTTATTCAGCTCACTTAAAAAAAGGGGGGAAAGACTCGTGATCTCAAGGCGCCCCTATTTTATCACTTACATTTCTATCTCTGTCACCTTTTAAACTCCTCAAATCTCCTTTTTTCAACCTCCTCCCAGACCGATCCCTAATGTCTTTTCATTGCTTCCTCCTCCTCCGTCTGCCCTGTCACCCCGACGACGTGATGTAAACGATGGCTCATGTGTCTTTAGCTGTGTGATATGATGTGTGAGAGTAGGAGTCTGTCAGAGAGAGAGAGGGTGGGGTGGAGGTTTCACGGCCCCTCAGATCCAGAAGGTTAATGGCATCAGTGGGAGGGTAGCCCAGTTGGAACAGTAGAACAATTCATCAGCTGTGGACATTTTTTTTTTTTTTAGGCACGTTGTGTGTGTGTGTGTGTGTGTGCACGCTAACTAGGTGTTCTCTGTTTATCAAGGAGATTGCTGCCCCTCACCCCCCACTATACCCCACCCCTCTCCCCATTCTTGAACGTTATCTGTCAGGCACTTATCACCAACAAGGAGGCTGGCGCATGCAGGGTGGGGGGTGGGGCTGCTTGTTGTGGGTGGATGCTGGTGGCAGTGGACAAAGCAATGGGGGTGGGAGACAGGAAACCAGTGAGAGGCTTCAGGGTAAATGGGTTAATCGACTGGTCCCCTCTCCTGTGCATCTCCTTTGTTTATCAATAAGCCGGGTGGAGACGACGGAGGAGCGCCATGAATAATGCATGATTCCTTCCACCTCCATCTCTCTCTCTCTGCTCTCACATCCCTGGTGAACGAGTGTTTGTGATGACATCAGCGAGAGGTAAACAGACAGCCCATAGCTGTCCCTGTTATTGGTAGAGAGTGGGTGGGGGGGGGCTATTGGATGCTGGAAGGCACATTACTTAGCCTGTAAGATTTATTGCAGTGTGCAAAGAAGATGTGACAAACTCACTTTGTTTTCCCGCTTCAAAGCTGGATTGAGTAAGCAGGGAAAAGGAGACACTGGGAAGTAACAAACGCATATGTACATTTACATATATACTTATAATAAGAATAACTCTAAAAGCCCATTTTTAAAAACAATAGTTTACAGAGTGCAAGTATATATATATATATATAAATATACATCAAATCAATACACATACCATATATACACATCATTGCTATAGTGACCACGGGAAGATGGAGCAGCTTTTAAAGGAAAACAATTAAACGAGTGAAAGGGCAAAAAGACGGCATCACATAAAAGTCTATAAAAAAGTGATTTAAAAGAATTTACTGATGTAGCATGCCTTATTTGATCATATCTTATTCATTTAAAACACTAATTCAAGTTCCAACAGACATACAGCTGCTCAGCGGAATGGTTTCTAGCGTAGGGAACCTTGTGGCCGCCGGGGGGTAATTTGTTTTGACAGTGTCTCTTATGATGGCAAAGAGGGCAGGGTTGAGGTAATCACCCTCGCTGGCTGTCAATAAATTGATTTTAATTAGCGCAGCTCATTAGGCTGCCTCAGCAACATGCCCTGCTGACTTTGATTGTGGTGTGGGAGTGTGGTGGGGGCTTTTTTCACTACCTCTATTCTCTTTTGTGGTCCCTGTTTATCTCTTGTTCGCTTGCCTACATTTTGATTTAATTTCTCTCTTTGGTAAATTGAAAGCAAAAGGGACACCTATCGAGAAAAATTCTCAATAATTGACCAATAATTGACCACCAGATTACAAGTGTAGGTAGCCATATTGGGTATCTGTATCCATTTCCTCACTTGTTGAGTGAAAGTGGTTCATCAAGGAGAGTCATGTCCGTTTCCTGGATGGAGGAAAGGGTGTGAAAGGAGAAGCAGAGGGAGCGAGAAAGAGAGCTTGTGCAAATGAATAATTTAGACAGGATTCCTGGAATTGTTTGCCAAGGTGATGATGGTCGGCCTGTCTCTAAGCCAAAACAAACTGACTACAAGAACACACACACACTCCCTCTCAAGGGAGGTTGACGAAGTTATCAGAGGCCATGAAGCATTTTTTATTTCGATAGCCAGACTAGACAGGCTTGTAGAACAGTGTTATAATATTGCTTTGTATGCGTGTACTGAACCAGCCGATTACTTTTTTTGTGTCAGTGTTGATTCAATGAAGGGAAATAGTTTGCGTCTGTACATATAAACTGCTTAATTCAAAAAGAAAAGAGTCTACATTAGGAAATCTAACTCTTGGAAAACAAGCCATTTCCATACGCTCCCCTACAGAAAAAAAGATGTCACTTCAGTTTTGTGTCTATGAGCTCAAAATAGAATGACATGCACATGCAAAACATTGTTCATGAATTTGTAATGAACAAGATACCTATAAGTGGCTCTTTATTCCTCTGCTCTGGCTTGGAAGATAATTCCCTAGCAGCCATCATTGCTGCTGCCCCCCCATATGCCACTTGTTTTCCTCGCCAATTGAATCCTCGTCAGAGACTCTGCTCTCCACTTGGGTGCTAATGCCTAGAGCGACAAACAGCCAAATGGCTTTCAACGCACCATTGACGGAAGGATGCAATGGAGAGAGAGCCTCTCCAAGCTCTGGTGCTACTAGACTACCCTGAGTACTTGTAATTGTGGAGCTGCAGTGAGAAGCTTCTGCTGGCTCAAAGGGATTCTGTTTTCAGTAGCTTAGAGTGACAATAAACTATTTCTAGTGCCTGTCTCTGCCACTAAAAGCACTGTGGAAAATAGGGCCTGCAAAGTAAAGTGTCTGAACAGAGCGTAGTGACTATTTATGAAAAGGAAGACAAGATACAGCTGATGAAGACAGCAGTTCAGTTGAGGGTTTTCCCAGGAGTTTGTCCTCATATCCTTGTAAATTGGTGATTTATGACAGGCATAATGTATAGCATCAGCCTCGCAATAATTAGGTCACAAAATATAACATAAAAATGGAGCAAAGGTCTGTTCCATTGTTTAATTTCCTGTGTCCAGAGTAATATTTTATCTGTGGGGTAAATTTCAGAGGAAGCCCAGGGTTCAGCAACATTTCATCTTAAAAAACCCTGAACGCAACTCGCCACAATATCAGCTTTCCAAACACCTGGGTCACTGACTCGTGTTTGAGACTGAATGTGTTTTCAGCCTACCGCACACAACAATTAAACACCAAAGGCAGAGTACACACTGCACATGAATGTTTTGGCCGTCAAAATTGTGGCTGTGTGGAGTAGTGATTTGCTATGAACAAATGGATGCCTATCTTTGTGAATATGTTTGTGATGAGGGTTTTGTAATGCTGCTGCTCTAATAGCAAGAGTGTATCAGTCGGCACACCGCTGTGTCCTACAAGCCCAATGTTGCTCCCCTTGCAGCCATTTCTAGAGAAGCGGTGTGATACCGAAGCACTCTAATCCTACTGTGTGTCATTGTATCCAGCCCCCGCTAATGATGATGGTTTACGAGTCTCCATAGAGCTCCCTCTTTCTTTCTTTCTTTCTTTCTCTCGATGTGCAGCCCCCCTCCCCACTCCCAGTTATCCCTCATTAATTTCCTGTGCCGATCAGATCGACAGGCCGAAAATTCAATTTAATGACCTGCCTCTTTGCTGCGCCTAATATGATTTTACAGGCTGTTCTGGTCAGCGCCCCCAGCCCAATTTACATAACGATCAGCCGTGCCAGATAGCGTTGCCCCAGCAACAGAAGAGGGGGAAGACAAGAGAGGAGGAGGAGGAGGAGAAGGAAGAAAGGAGGGCACAGAGGAGAGCAGTGGAGGGGTGTGAAGAATTGTTTGGAGGAGGTTGGATGGAGAGAGAAAGCACAGTGCGTCTAAGGTCAGACGTGGGGGGGGGGGTGAGATAATTCCTGACAGGCCAGCTAAAGGTCTGTCCCCCCTCCTCTTCGCTCCTTCTTTCCTGTCTCCCCTCCTCCAAAATGAAAAGAGTCACACAGAGGGTTGTGCTTTAGGCTACGGGCACCTCCTGTCCCTGGCTTTCCACTTTCTTTCTCCTCCCTTCCCCCTTTCCCAGTCGAACACGGTTAAGGGAGAAAAGGAGTGGAATGCAACAGCGTATAAAATGGCGGGAAGGGCCTCTCCCCCCAACACACACACCTGCTGGGCCTCCACCCCTAATCTCTCACAATCAATTAGTTCACCTCCCCCGGTTCAGTCAAACTACATTACCTTAACGTCAAATCAGAGCGTTTCACTTCACCATTCATCACCCCAGCCTTTCCCCTTTTATTCTGCTTTATACCATTGTGTTTCTCTCCCCCTCCTTCTCTCTCTGTGGAAAGTACAGATTTAAAAAAAAGGAAAGGAAATGGATAGAGGCCAAATGTCTTGGGACATTCAAGTGCGGTAGGTGGGCAGCGCAGCATATCCATTTGTCGAAATGCAGCGCTGTAAAGTGCTCTATGTTCATCCAGCCCTGCAGTATCATCTTACTGTCCCAGCTAATATTCCATGGTCGATACCAAAGATGCCTCTGACAGATAGGGCCAGATAGTTAACCTGTCTCCTACAGCGTGCCTCACCCGCGCTCAATGGGCCATAATTATGAAGCATGGACCTCATTATGGTCTCTCAAGCCAGATGGTATTAGCATATTTCAGCCTCCTAATGAAATAAGGCCTGAGTCTAATGGACACATTGCAGAGGGGGAGGGGTAAATTTGTTCTAAGACTGCCCCAATTTAGTTAAGAAATACGTGGTTTATCCAAATGGATGCGGCAGCCGTTTGTGTATTTCTGTGCACAAATGCACACGCTCCTGTTTTATGGTAGTTTAACTGCTTGATTATTGCGTAGCTTTGGGCATTCAGTCCACTGAAAGACTCTTGTTCTAATGTTTTCTCTTTCTTACTCTCCTACAGACTGAAATTGCCAAACGTCTCAATGCAATCCTGGCTCAGATCATGCCATTCTTGTCACAAGAGGTGAGTGTCACCCCCTAGATGCCTTTCTTACATAGTAGGCTATACCCAATAATTTTCCATCAGAAATCTCATCTCATTGTGTTTGTGTCTTGCAGCATCAACAGCAGGTGGCTCAGGCTGTTGAGCGAGCCAAGCAGGTGACAATGACCGAGCTCAATGCTATCATCGGGGTACGTGGACTTCCCAATCTGCCTCTGACTGTGTGTATACCCCCCTTTCTTACTTCATTTGATTTGAGTCCATGGGGCAAAACTGCATGCATAGAGGAGGACCGGCACTCCACCACTGACTCATAGGCTATTCATGTGTGCTATATTTTACCTACGGGTTTATTTAACCTTCATGCACTTTAGCGGGGTGTTTCTGGTCAAGAACAACCTGGGACAGGGCAAGAGACTCAAGCTTAGTGTATTAATTTGCAACCAATTTCTTCCTCCTTTTCAGTGGTATTCCAATGTTCAAATTGAATACAAACTAGCAATGACACGTCCTCTTCATGTGTGCAGGCTTGCCCCCAGTCTCCAGTGGTGTATTATGTTTTTATTTGAGTTCACAATGTTTGCAATGTGCCGTCAATATGCTGTAATTTCACTGATTGTTGGTTAACCATGACCTGTCAGCACGCAGGCTGCAGCTCCTATCAAGCTCTACTCTAATTTTCTTCTCCTCCCGAGGCGGAGTCAAAGAACATCTGATACATAGTAACACAGTCCAAGCTCAGATCAGATTATAGTCTTCCTCAGATTTCACTTTGGCTGCACTTTAATTAGATAAAAGGTTCCAGCCAACAGGCTTACCTCTGACCCAATAGCTGAAAGAATTAGAGCGGTCAGGTTGGGACAAGAGTTGTGATTGCAACAGAGATTACAGCGGAATGGACGCAGCAGGTACTCAGCAGTTTGTAAGGTGTAGTGAAGAAAACGATTTAGGCTGAATTCAAGCAATGTTGCATGACAGCATAGGAAATACAGGAAAAACTCTAGTCATTCTGATTCTGGAGCATTTGCACACTGATAGGCCTTTGTAGTAACAGGGTAACGGCTTCATATTGCTTATTTTGACCGACCAACTGTCTTAATACTTCAGTTTAGTATCACATAAGACAAGTAGATGCTTCCAATCATCCAGTCTGAGAAGTTTTCTTTAGTTGTTTTTGCTTTAAAAGTGACTTAAACAATTACTCAATTATTAAAAACTGTTGCCAAGTGAATTATTTTCCATCAATTAACTTAAGAGTCATTTGTTCACAAGTGAAACCAGGGACCAAAATCATATCTAGCTTTTTTTTATTAGTCAGATAGATTGTTAGTGTTATCATAGAATGTCACTGTTGGTGGCTGTTAGCTCTTTGTCACCAGTTTTTTTGACACTCCTGCTGCTTGTAACTATGGTCTGAACACAAGTCTTTAGGGTCTAGGACAGTTTTTGGTTGTTAACTTGCCGTTTCTTGTTTTTTTTTTACCCTGATTTATATTAAAAGCATATATTCTCGTGTTTGTAGCAACCGAACACACCTGCAGCAATCAGAACTTTCATAGAAGGATTGAGTTCACTTCAAAAATCAGTATTTGACCTTTGAATTGTAGCCAGAATCCTAAACTCACACCAAATCCACTAATACTGTTTAGCGATTCATCTGGTTTCATTAATCTACTACATGCTTAACTGCTTTTTAACCCATTTATGACTATGGCAATCTAGGATGCATGTCCTTAATGTCTGAGGGTTTTCTGAAAAAATAGTACGAATTGTCAAGTCTACCAAAACCTTAATATCTAAGCCTGTGTAGCACATAGAAACATGAAATAAAATACATTTAAAAGTTAAGGTTCACAGGTTTTATTTAAACATGCTCCTTAGCGCTTACAAACCAACAAATATTTCTAAAAATCGTCAAAAAGAGATGAATTAGAAAATTATTAAATATTGTTAATAAATAGATGCAATGTGTTTTGTGATTTTCGTCAGTAGTCTATAGTAGACCTTGATTCTGCGCACCAAACGCCACTAACTGTTCTGTCGCCGACATAGCCGGCGTATTTTTTTTATTATTTTGTTTTATTTTTTTATTTTTTATTTTTTTGATTGACGTGATTTTCGGCAAACCACACAACTTTTGGGTGGTCACGTGGTCTTAAAAAAATCAACAAAACCCACCTCTTGTGTATTTGAACCAATGACAGTGCATTCTATGCTGGGAATGCCATGAAAATTAGATAAAGTAATAATGCTGCGCGACGCAGCATCAGGCAGGAGAGCCAATGTGGCATCGCGCAGCAGCCGTCATCAATGGGTTAATAGCCAGCTTGCACCCAGATGGATAACTGACCCTTTTGATTAGCCCTCCGTAGCAGAGGGTAGTCAGCAGTTAGCTGGTCCCTGTGGCAGAGGGGGTCATGTCTAATGAGAGGCAGATATCGAAATTCGATTAAGGTAAATGAGTCGGGAGCACAACCCCCTAGTTTTCAGGGTAATTACTTCCTATATCCCTCCCCCCATCTAGCTCACAGTCCGTAACAGGAATGACCCTGCCTTGGCTGGGCAGGGCCAGACAGAAAACACAGTCACACACAGGAAAACAGACTTTAATTATTGGGGTGAAGAAGTGGCAGGTGATCAATCTCCATGTCCCCACAGTAGTAGCGAGGCGGTGCTGCTGTGGTGTCTTGTCATTAAAGAGTCAGTGAAGCTCTGGCAGCTTCCTACAGTAGTCAGATCAGAAAATAGATTTGAGTCTAGACACACGCACACGCACACGCACACGCACACGCACACGACACACACACACACACACACACACACACACACACACACACACACACACACACACACACACACACACACACACACACACACACACAGAGATGATTTTGCTTGGTTGCTGTTATTCTCCATTTTAAATCATTTTAACTTAAACATCTAAGCTTCAGATGATGGTTGAACGGACAAAGCAATATGAAGACGTAACATTGGACTGTGGGGAAATTGGGATAAATTGTATATAACAAAGATTTGAAATGTATCATACTTTCTAAATGATATCCACCTGGCGTTCCCACCAAATACAAAAGTGCATTTAACTGGAACCAGGAAAACGTTCGTATGTCGGGTCGGGGTTATATGTTCAAAAACTGTCTCCAAAATAAACATGTCATGATGTTTTTGGTCAACTTTAACATTGTTTCCATAGTATTAAACACGGTGTGCTGGACTGTGTTAAGCCGGTCTGGAAAAAAGCTAAGATAAAGATGCAAACTAGTGTAGTCCTACACAGCATTAGTTCCTGCCAGATGCGACACACGATTGAGTCTGATTTGACAAGTGTCAGAGGTGGCGTTTCATTTGCAGGCGCCTCCCCTCATTTCCATGATTTCAACACAGGGCAAGATTGTACTTGGATAATGGTTAAACGAGTCAGTTACAGGTGGTGTCCTGCGTATCGCCAACCCTTATGTAAATGTAAAACACACAATGCAAAGTTTACCACCGTCTGCATTCGTTATGATTACAGTGAAATATTCATTTGCATGTTGTATTTGGCTGTGCATATTTACTTTAATACAGACGGTCATATTTCCATCTGGTTTGCGTGTGAAAGCAACACATGGTTCGACATGGTTGAATCTACACAGTAGTTACAAGCAGGTGTTGTCTGAGGTTTTCTAATTAGAAAATATGATAGTAGCCTGAGGTCACCGGCTTTGTTATCAGAGGTTAATGAGTCAAGCTTGGTGTTAATATTGTTTTCCATTAGTTGTCATAAGAAACCACTAGTTGATAAATAAATCGATTAGATTACTTAATGTTAATCTACAACTATTTTGATTATCAATTGTTTTAGTAATTTTAAAGCTAAAAATGCAAAAAATAAAACCCTGCTTCCTTAAATGTCATTTTCAATTGGTTTTCTTTGATTCAAATTCCCAAATGGAAAATTGTGATGGATTATTTTTAACTTTTGGTTTTTCATCAAATCAAGGGAAAGTCAAAATAATCATTGTGAAGCAGACCTAGTTTTCTCTGTCCTCTTCTTGCTTGTATCACTTCTGGCTGAATCTCTCCTCTTCCTCTCTCCTTTAACCACCACAGCAGCAGCAGCCGCCTCATAGTGTCTACCCAGCCTTCATGGTCAGTGTTCAGGTTACCCAACAGAGAGAAACTGTTTCAAGTGTTTTGAACAGCCACTTGCTGGCAGTCTAACGTGTGTATTTTGTGAAGGGAGATGGAGGAAAAAGCATGACTTGGGTGTGTTTGGATATTCTTGCTGTCTTGTCCTTTTTGTCTGCCTATCTCAGGTGTCCCCGACTTAACAACGCTTCATCTCTAAGCTTAAAAACCTTTCTGCTGTCTCAGTCCTGTTTTCAATACTGAACTCGATCAGGTCTTGTTTTAGCATAGGGTTTAGTCTAATCATTGTTGCCACAACGGAAGAGAAAATATGAGCCAGAGAAATTGTTGTAAAAGCACAGGATATGTAGGGTGTTGTTGCGATTGCCAGACTTATTACGCCAGCCTGCCAGCTGGTTTGTGCTGGTTGCTGTTGATGCTTGTTCCACCTGACAGTACTGTTCTACAGGGAGCCCGCTTCGCCTAGTTAACTTTAATTGCCTGTTTCCTGTGGAAGTTGCCTGGGCTGCGGCGGCATTTACACATAATGAAAAAAGATAAGTGTGAAAGGAAGCCAGCTCTTTATCCATGAATATTGGATTGGAAGCAATTTATTTTGCTGAATTATTTCCCTCTTTTCCCATCCCACCACCACCACTCCCCCCCCCGCGTCTCTCTGCGTCCTTCTTCTTAGCCATAGCTCGTTAATGAGGCTTCTTGATAATGATCCCTGCACGCTTTTCCTCATTAGGCACACTCAATAGGGACGTCCCTGACTCAATCCCTCTCGTTTTCATTCTCTTGTTATTTTCTGATTTTGCCTCTCGCTCCTTTTCTTGTTTCTGGCCTCCTCTTTCTCTCTTTTAGCTGGCTTTACATTTAGCACAGCAAATAGGCTGCTCGGCGCACCAGTACAATATCGATTAACAATGCCTCCCCTCAGTCGCCTGTATCCATTGTGCGATTTCAGGTCCAGCTCCACGTAATGAGCTGACTGAATAATGGCCAGATGCTAAATAAACCTTTTAAATGTGGTAAGCCAAAGTCACTAGATATACCCCTTTTTTAGCTTGTGTAATGAAAGTATGGATGAGGTTATTGAAGTTCTATCTAGTAGGCAGAGTAGCAATCTTTTTTTTTTGAGAGGCAGTTGATGGATGTACTAAGTGTTATTTAACCTTGTTTTAAAGCACTTGCTTCCCTCTTGCCTGAGTGGCTATTTAACTCCTGTCTATCTACTCACTCCTCTCTGGGCTGCCTCTCTTACTCAGATGTCCATTGCCTCTTGGGGGGGGGTGTGTGTGTGTGTGTGTGTGTGTGTGTTCTCCTGTGTCTGTGCTTAACAGCATTTTGCTGGAGGAGATGGTTTGCTTGCTTGTTTTTTTTCTCTACAGTGTTGAAAGCTTTAGAGGTTTTCAAGTGCAGACCTATTGATTTTGAACTGTCCAAATTATGATTGAAGCACATTGGTTTGGGAGGGAGCAAAACAGCTCTGTATCATTTCTGACGACCAGATGAGACATGTTGTTGATTCAAACATAGATGCACATGACGGTCTCGTCCCGTACATAAGAAACAGTCAGCAGTGATAAGTTTAGCAGAGTTGTAATAAGTTAAGGTTAGTAGCACGTTCATGTGCATACCTTAGCTGAGAGGGAATTATAAGTCAATCCACATCTATTTTGATCATCATTTTAAATCATTTATCAAGCATAAACATATTATTTCTAAGGTCCCAGCTTCTCGTAATGATTTGTTTCATGTCATTGTAAAAGTTGGTCGAACAAAACCAGCAATTTAATGACTTAATTATTTGAGTTTTAATAGCGTGTAATTAATGTGTATTTAATGGGATGTGACAGAACATTTAAAGTTGTTAAGAACCAAGATATTGTTGCCTCATGATGCAATACTTATTGGGATAATAAAATAAAGCACAGCCAGGTGTTTTAAGACCCTGAGCATGGGAAGATAAAGTAACACCAAAACAGCAATGTTTAGGAAACGAGTCAGTGTGCTCCTCTAACATTTTTCAACCAGATGAAATCTGCTGTTTCCCGTCAGTCAGGGAATGAGCTGGACCAGCATGTTGGCAGTCTCTTGTCAGGGAAGCTATTATGCATAAACAGCTTTGGCCTTGGATACTACTGTAAATGTTGTCAAAGCCGGGCTCAAATGCATGAGTAGAGTGTGGTCATCCATGGATTCCCTTCCCAGCCGACCCACTTGTCCTCTTGCCTTGTCTTTTTGTTTGTTGACTACAGCAGCAGCAGCTCCAGGCTCAGCACCTCTCTCACGCGGCCCACGGACCCCCAGTGCAGCTCCCCCCTCACCCATCGGGCCTGCAGCCGCCCGGCCTCCCCCCGGTGCCCGGCGCTGGCTCCGGTCTGCTGGCTCTGGGCGCTCTGGGCAGCCAGGCCCACCTGCCTGTCAAGGATGAGAAGAACCACCACGACCTGGAGCACAGAGGTGAGGAGGAGCCCAGCCCACCGCCGCACACTAGCCCGCAGTGTTTTCTACTACTGGATAGTTGATTGTACCTGCCAAGAAAACTGCTGTCAGCAGCCCAGATACATTTATCATAGAAACAAGTCACTGCATGTTTTTCAATCTTAAGTGTTTATTTACAGTGTTACTCTGTGTGGAAGCATTTATACAACCGTCTTTTTAGCATAATTGTGCTTGGCCTTGAAAATGATTTATTTTATACTAACATTAGGAAACAGGAAAGAGAGCTTGCAGACGTCTGAACACTACTGCATGTGTCGAGGATTAACATGTTTAAGGACAGGCAAAAGAAAAGACGGTTGAGTCCAGATTTTGTTGGCGAATTAGTCATTTATCAGACATGCTGACGGTAATGTTAGTCTTATGATACAAACAAGTTATTAGAAATGGTACCACTTTCTAATAATATAAAGGGTTTATAAGTTGTTACTTAACAATAGATATTATCAGGTCTTGGGTTGCCATGTTGTAGAAAATATCTCTTGCTGGTCTGTCATTAAAAGTCCAGGTCAGAGTTTCTTACCTTCTAATGTAACATGAAGTTTGAAGTTCTATTAGAAGTAATGGAGGGGACGTAATACTCAATTAAATGAAAGCATAATTACTAATCATAAAAATGCTACTAGTGCTATGTGATGTGGGTGACACGCATACTAATTTATATTTTGCTTTTCCCTCTCCTGGACCCTCATCTTTTCACTCGCCTCTGGCCATTCCTCTGAAAGAACGTGAATCGAGCACGGTATGTTGACTCCTGTTCTCAGTCTCCTGTGTGTGTCTTGACTTTGCGGGTCTCTGACTCACTGTGTTTGGTGATTAGGTGTACTTTACATATACTTAAGCCAGCCGTCCAAGAGAAATGCATGCTCTCTGTGATAGAACACACACGGTTTTGTACTCAGGGGGGTTACTGAAATGAAATCATGAAGTCTGGTCAAATAATCCAGTGCCATCTAATCCAGGTGGAAATGACTCCAATCACTGGGCGAGGATTAGTAGTCAGCTACCTCCTTTAATTCCAGCACAATTAAAAGCGACTTTGTCTCTCCTTCTCTTCTTGCCTCACCACTTTAGAGGATTCACTGTTGCATACGTCCAATACCTGACTCCCTATCATCTCCTTTTGTCTACCTTTCTCCTTTTCTCTCGCACATGCCTTTTTATTTTCTCCACCTTTTTTTTTTATCTTACTCATTTATTCCCTCTAACCTCTTCTTCTCTCCCCTTCTGTGTGTGTGTCTCTCTCTCTCTCTCTCTTCTCATGTTAAAGGCCTTGTTTATTGGACTGGCTTAAAGCTCTCAGTTAGTTGGAGCGTAACGCTCTGTTCTGCCAGATTGTGTTCCCATTGACTGGCCATCCTGAATGGGCCCACTCATGTCTGAAGGGAACCCAAACTCTTCCCCCATCTCTTATGGTGACGAGCGGCTGCCAGTGCTACCTTACCTGATCCCCCCCCCCCTCTACTTTACAGTGTATACACACACACACACACACACACACACACACACACACACACACACACACACACACACACACACAGGGTGTGAGTCTTCTGTTGTCCCAGGTCATCTGATACCAGAGTTGGAGGCAAGTGCAGGGTTATTGAGTCTAAGCAATCCTTTAAAGGTCACAGATACACAGACAGGCTGTAATGCTCTGACAGCATCTTCACACCAAGCCAGACTTAAACTCTCTTTGTGGTTCATTTTTCCACAACAGAAGCTGAACAAATTACCATATTATATGACCTGTGAAGGAAGGATGTGGAAATGGCAGAAAGCTGGGTTGGCTGTCGGTGGCATGAGTGTGTGTGCCTTCAACCCTAGTGTTTTTATTTTAATCCTGACCCTCCACTTTCCTCCACTGAGTGTTTCTATTCTCCTTATGTCATTCAGTTTTCAAACCCTTACCTTTTCCTGCCACTCTTCACTCTTCTTGCTATCGTTTGCAGCCAAGAAATCCAACATGTTCCGCCTCCCTCTTCCACCATATCTTTGTGTTTCTGGTGAAGGATTTTGTTGAGCTGCCTGACAGTGTGGGCTGGCCTGAGGGTTTTTGCTCGTCTTCACTCCCATCCCTCCCTCCCTCCCTCCCTCCCTCCCCGCCTGTCAGCCTGTTTGGCAGTGCTCACCCACCACGCCAGTGCCCAGACTACAAAACCCCCGTTTGCAGCTTTCTGAGAGAGTGCCAGTCCGTCCGGGCATTCCCACTAGTGGGGAGAGAACTCATTGCCACACTGCTACACTCTCATTGCTCGCCAAGTTCCTTTCCTGTTTGGCTCTCTTGTCTTTCTTCCTCTTTTTCTCACTCTGCCTCTTTCGTGGCACTTCTCTGCTGGCAACACCCTCTCTGTGTCTTCACATTGGTTCCCTCAATGGCCTCTTTCTTTCCTTCCTCTTTTTTATTATGCTTGATTTTCATGAACTCGGCTGTTTTGTCATGGAGGCTCCAGCAGTCATTAATCTGGGTTTTACAGTTACACAGTGTGAGATACTATCAATGTTTGTGTTTATTTGCATGTGCTTGCATGTGATGGACACACACAAAAAGTACAGTTAGGGTGGAATGCAAGCTGTTATAAGGTTACATTTTTAATTTTGCTTCAAGTGTGTCTCTGACCAGGTTACTGTAAGTGTCTACAAGATCATTTGATTAAGTGTGTGTGTGTGTGTGTGTGTGTGTGTGTGTTGCTTTTGTGTTAGTGGGTTTGCTCAGCTGCCTAGTCTGTTTCGTCATTGCTCTTTAGCCCTTTGGCCAGCAACAGCAGGGCTAAACTATCCCAGAATCCTCTTCACCACCTTCTATCCCAAATCAGTGTCTCGAAGCATTGTGTGCATTTAGCTTTAGAGTCAATACTGTCACTTTAGTTTCTGAGGGTTTGTCACTTCCTGCATTTAAGGGGCAAAATGCTGGCAGGAGAGTGCCTACTCTTTTTTGTTGTTGACATATCTTGCACTCTAAGCCAACTGAGACTTTTATTTGTTTGAGTCACATAGTTTATTGGTCCACAATCATGTCAAGATGGCTTAAGAGATGGAGCAAAATGACATATACAATAATATTGTTTGTGCTCAGTGTCTTCCATAATACCTAGAAATGCAGTTTATTGCATTTTGAGTATGAAAATATGGCTACATGTTTTTGTTTATTGTTTACAGAATAACTCGGTATCACCATCAGACAGCCTGCGTGCGGCAAGTGAGAAGCACCGCGGCTCCTCAGATTACGGTCTGGACTCCAAGAAACGCAAAGTGGATGACAAAGACAGCATGAGCAGATATGTGAGTGTTTTTGCGTTTATTGGTTTCATTTGTTTTTCGACAATGACGATGTTGTAGCTCAACCAGTTTAATTTCCTCTGCATGTAAAGTCTCTTAAACAAATAATAAACAAATGCTGTTGACTCACTTTTGAAGTAAAAACGTAAAGTCCAGTCATCTGGCGTGGCCTTTCATTTTGGTCTAGTCGTCAGAACAACGTGACTGAAGTGATTTCTGCTCACTGTTATCATGCTACTGTTAGTGGTCTCCTAGTAAGCTGAGCCTGTCACTCCTTCATTTCAGGACAGTGACGGAGACAAAAGTGATGACTTGGTGGTGGACGTTTCCAATGAGGTAAGAAGTGCGTTTGAACTGAGCTGCTCAGTCACATTCCTCACACAGAGTCTAAACATACACAGCTCTCTTTTGTCATTTGTCTGTTGAAGCCTCAACACCTCTCACGAGTGTTGCAAGAAAAAAAAAGCCTGTCATAATACAGGGTGTGTGTGTGTTTGCCCTGAGTGTGTGGTTACTTGCTGTATGTCTTTTGCCATTCATGCGGAAAGTAAAACAAAGAAAACAAAGAAAAGGGCAGGGAGTAACAGGTGAATGAAAAGTGTGTGTATGAGAGCAAGAGGGTACGAGCACGAGCACGCACATGTATATTTATCTGTGTTTGCACATGAGGCCCCCAGTTTGTTTGACCTACATGTACATGCCGGTGGCTGTTTCCTCCGGTCTTGTTTGCTCAGTCTCAGCTCTCTCTGTGTCTGTCTGGTTTTGAACTCTTGCAGGATCCAGCCACCCCTCGAGGTAGCCCCGCTCACTCTCCTCCAGAAAACGGCCTGGATAAATCACGAGCACTGAAGAAGGATGCTGCCCCCAACAGCCCCGCCTCTGTGGCCTCCTCGGGCAGCACGCCCTCCTCCAAAGCAAAGGACCACGCCCATGTAAGTGCAGGACACACACACACACACACACACACACACACACACACACACACTGAAAAAGACTAGTGAGAGAAGATGAAATAAGGAGGTTATATAGAGGGGGGGGGGAGTGAGCTGACAGACTACAGGGGCATTTGTCAAGTGAAGTGGGTGTATGTCTGTGTGAAGGGGCTAATACGCAGGAGGCTTAGCAGCAGTTGCCTTGCTATGAAGGGGGCTTGAAGGGGGCAGAAGGTTGGATGCACTCTCAGGAAATCAAACCCTGTGGCTCACTCCTCTCAATCTCCTTTATGGCTAACCCAATAAATGGTCATTTCTTCCTCGGGCCCCGGAGGCTGTAAATAACCAGCAGCGAAGAGGGAACTGCTGTCTCCCTCTTTTCTCTCTTCTCCCCCTTCCATCCCCCTGTCTTCTTTTAATACTGTAACGCTCCCTAACCAGGCTCAAAACAATCCTCATGTATCCATTTTACATAAACCATTTATTCGGGATTAGGATATATTTATAGTCCCACATCACTACCCTCCACCTCCCATGACATCCAGTGTGTCTCCCCTATCCCTCATAAGTGTGTGTCACCAGGCTAAACCCCCCCACTCCTCTACTTCATCTGCAAAAGGAAGAAAGATGCATTAATCTTGAGAGAAGTGCTTGGTCCACCATCTTGCTTGTCTAGCCGCTCTTAATAATGAGCATGACTTCAATGCAAAGGTGTATGGCCCTACCGCGTCTACACATGCATGCACTTGAACACACACACACACACACACACACCATGGCTGTAATGAAGTGTCAGTGTAAGATTAGATTACCTTGAGCTGTCCACTCAGATTGTCACTCTGGATTTCCTTGCTGGTGGGGGGATTTTTGACTCACTTGGGGATTTTTTTTCCGCTGTAGCATGGACACGTTTGTGTGTGTGTGGCTGTGAACTTATAAACTTACAACTTTCAGTAAGAGGATTTAAAACAAGGTTGCACCCAGAGGTTAAAGTGTATCTCTTGTTTTAGAATGACAAGTCATCCACACCGAGCCTGAAGTCCAACACGCCTACACCAAGAAATGAGGCCCCAACACCAGGAACCAGCACCACCCCAGGACTACGGCCTCTTACAATGGGCAAACCACCCGGCATGGAGGCTTTAGGTACACAAACACCTAATCCGTCACACTGCTTTGGAACAGAATTGGTTCATTAATTCACCCAAAAAATTAAAAATGCAATTGATGCTATTACTTTAAAAACTTTTTAAGCTGGAATTATTCTTCATCGTTGATACATGTAACCGTGTAGTTGTCTCCTTTTGTCTTGGAATTGAATATAATGGAAATAATAGTTATTTGCAGTACTTACTTACTTTACATCCTAATGATTAGTGTTTCCCAATTATTGTTTCTATTTCTCAATTGAAATTGTATTTTCGGTTGTGTAGCTGCCCCTGCTCTGCGCACACCGCTGTCCATCGCGGGTTCCTATGCCACCCCCTTTGCTATGATGGGTCATCATGAGATGAACGGATCCCTGACCAGCCCAGGTGTCTATCCAGGTCTCATCTCACCACAGATGAGTGCTGCAGCTGCTGCCGCCTACGGACGCTCACCAATTGTAACTATTCCATTCTCTTATTCAGAAATAATTGAATCAAATGTGAGCCTATTGCACACACACCTGAATGAGGGAGTGAATGAAGCTCCTCTTTTTCACATATATTCATTCATTCATTCCACCCCCCCATCTGCATCTGTATTATCCTCCACGGCAATAGGTTATAAAGTCTGTTTGCAAAATGACTTTGGGGAAACTTAAGCGTTCGTCCTGAATTTCCATAACTCATTGTGAATATTTCTGCTTGGCTGGCTGCTACTTGTTGTACGTTCTTAATGAGAAATTACAAAGAAGACAGCCTGGCTCCTTTTACTTTGATGTTAGTTGATTAGTTAGCATTCTAAAGGCCCTCAAAATGTATCTCCGTGTTTGAAAATCTCCCAGGCTTTCATTAGCATTAGCAAGTAGAATGTTGTAGCCTTGTGTAAAGCAACTCTGTATGCAATGAAGCTGAATCTGCACCTTTTCAAGGGAATTTTCCTGGAAACGATGTTACAAGAGTTCCTCAGGGCGTTAGCAGATAAAGTGAAGCCTTGTTTTGAATTTGAATATTAGCTTAGTCTAATTTATCTTTGCAGCTTGTTCCTTAACATCTTGGCTCTGCTTGCTCTTTCAGGCAGGATTTGACCCTCATCCTCACATGAGGCCAGGCCTGCCAGCCAGCCTCACATCCATCTCTGGAGGAAAACCGTGAGTAGCACTTAGTGGTTTTAGCAATGTTTTTTTTGACAGATAGCATTTAGTGACCACCTTTTCCCCTCCTTTGTTCTCTGCAGGGCTTATTCTTTTCATGTTAGCGCAGATGGTCAGATGCAGCCCGTGCCCTTCCCTCCAGACGCACTGATAGGCCCGGGCATCCCGCGTCACGCTCGCCAGATCAACACGCTGAGCCACGGGGAGGTCGTGTGCGCCGTCACCATCAGTAACCCCACGCGCCACGTCTACACCGGAGGCAAGGGCTGTGTCAAGATCTGGGATATCAGCCAGCCGGGCAGCAAGAGCCCAGTCTCCCAGCTCGATTGCCTGGTAACTAGTCCTCATCATTCTTTTATCAGTGGTATTGTTTGAGTCCAGGCAGAGGAAAGACGTGAAATGTTTGTTCAAGCTTGTCTCGTTTCAAACAAAGCGCTCAACCAAAACAGACCTGACATACTCATGTTTCACAAGGGCTCTGCAAGACTCTCTGGGTTTCATTCATTAAGATTATTCTTGAGCATCAAATGTTGCCCGATTCCAAATCCCACCAGACAGATGTGAATAATTCAGCAAAGTGTTTCAGTGCTGTGCTGAATTAGTCCTTGGTGAGGTAAAAAAAAAAAGCCTGCTGAGTAATGATGTTCTGATTGGCCAAGCCTGTCCGCCATTACTCAGCTCATTACTCCCTCCCAACTGCCTCCCATTCTTCATTTTGGTTCTGCGGCTTCATGCCGTTTAACTCATACGGCCTCCAACACCCTTAAGGTGCGTCCAGAGTGCAATTGGGTCTTATAAAGCCATCAGGGTGCTGTTTTAATTTGACCAAGAGCTTCAACAGTCCTATTGATCCATCTTCCTTGCTCTCTTG
Source organism: Hyperoplus lanceolatus (assembly GCA_026929865.2). Taxonomy (NCBI): domain Eukaryota; kingdom Metazoa; phylum Chordata; class Actinopteri; order Uranoscopiformes; family Ammodytidae; genus Hyperoplus; species Hyperoplus lanceolatus. Next base: position 16,257,123 of record CM049395.1, read on the forward strand.
GAGCCTGGCCAACAGCTGCAGCCCCTCTATCTCTCGCCGCTGAATCTCTTGTTAAAGCTGACAATCCACATCTTCACTGATACTCCAAAGAGAGTCTACACACCTCACTCAAAGACAATCTCCTCTTGGGTCTTGACGTGGATACCATGTATTCTGCTAATCTCTTTTTGCTCATCACAAACCAAAATGTTGTGTTTTTCACATGTTGAGAATGATACAGCTCGATAACATCCACAGTCATCAAGATCCTGACGATACTTGTTTGTGTTCCAGAACAGGGACAATTACATCCGCTCGTGCAAGCTGTTGCCTGACGGCCGCACCCTGATAGTGGGCGGTGAGGCCAGCACGCTGACCATCTGGGACCTGGCCTCTCAGACGCCTCGCATCAAGGCCGAGCTGACTTCCTCTGCTCCAGCCTGCTACGCACTGGCCATCAGCCCCGACGCCAAGGTCTGCTTCTCCTGCTGCTCCGATGGAAACATTGCCGTGTGGGACCTCCACAACCAGACCCTCGTTAGGTCAGTGCTTTGGCTTTATCAACAACTTCATTCACTCACCTTGGATGTGTGCTAACAAGCAATAGACAGCTCATTGTGTTTAAAGAATAAAATAAGTGTCCACAATAAACCCTTATTGTTGGGGATGGGAACGCTCCATCCATCACCCATCCATTTTCTAATAGGGCTTATCCCAGGCTTTGTCCTCTGACTAAATCTTTGTTGACTTGCATTTTGCAGGCAGTTCCAAGGCCACACAGATGGAGCCAGCTGTATCGACATCTCCCACGACGGGACCAAACTATGGACCGGAGGGCTGGACAACACTGTCCGCTCCTGGGATCTGAGGGAGGGACGACAGCTCCAGCAACACGACTTTACCTCACAGGTAGAGAGAAGACTGTCAACAAAAACAAATGTTCCCCTCTGTCATTCAGTACAAAGTAGGGCTGTCAAATGAACGCGTTAATTTCGATTAATTAATCACAGAAAAATTAACGCAGATTAATCGCACTTCTATAATGCCCTTTGACCCGGTGCAAAAGTGGTGCGCAGCTGCACCGAGCTGCACCTGTAGCTTGCATACACAGCCCGCACGGGTGAAAGGGAGAAAAGTAAAGAGAGAAGCAGGGGAAAGAGCGGGGCCGAGGGCTCTATGGACGATTTATGGGATGCTTCAGGCAAATAAGCATGAAGGTAGGAAGACATCTTACTTTATTCTCCGCAGTGTCTGTGCATTATTGATTTAGTGGGTGCAATAATGTAGGTTCAAAAGTATCTCTCAATCTTCCTCCGTGTGTCTCAATTTTGTTTGCTAGCTGTCTCATCTCCCGTGTAAACGGACACCCGCCGTGTGTGTGTGTGTGTGTGCGTGCGTGCGTGTGTGTGTGCGTGCGTGTGTGTGTGTGTGTCTCAATATTTTTACCTATGAGTACGACGATGGTGAATGAATCGGCATAGGAGACAGAAGTTATGAGAGACGGAGAGAGAGAGAAACAAACTGTACTAGCAGGCTATACAGCTGTTTATAAACGGGTATAAAAGTGTCATAAAACTATGCGATTAATTTAGATTAATTAATCACAGAGCCTGTAATTAATTAGATTAATTTTTTTAATCGCTTGACAGCCCTAGTACAAAGTCAACATGGCTGCCACATTCACTCCAGATTTAGAACCAGGGTGCTTTCACTGCATCTTTTAGGTGATCCTTGTTTGTAAAGCAAGCTTCATTTTCTAAGTGATTTAAAACTGCTGATTGTTTATTTCTGTGTAGTGGAAAAGGGGTAAGATTAAATAAGCCTATGCATCTTCCTGTTCAGACGTGTTAAGCTAATATTTTTTATTTTTGTATCACTTTTATTGTATAATTTTTACATGTTCAAAATCAAGAGTTAAATACCGTTGTCTGCTTTTCACTGAGGATATCAGGTGCAACGTTTGATTGTTGAATCTTTTGTTTCAGATCTTTTCACTGGGCTACTGTCCAACTGGAGAATGGCTGGCTGTGGGCATGGAGAGCAGCAACGTTGAGGTTCTCCACCACACCAAGCCTGACAAGTACCAGCTGCACCTGCACGAGAGCTGTGTCCTCTCACTCAAGTTTGCCTACTGTGGTGAGTTACAGGCAACTAGGAGCCTTCCAACACAAAGGCAGACCTATGGGGGAATAAAACCATATTTTATGCATTCAATAGCAAGGAGATGTATAGGTTTTGAACTATGGTTGTGTCCATATTTTGTGCAGGATCACCTTGGAGTAGGGATGGCCATTTTTTATTTTTTATTTAACCGGTTAACCACCAGAATTAACGGTTATTAACCGGTTAACCGTTAAGATTTAATGTAGCCTATTTATAGTGAAATACATGAAGCATTATAGCAGGGCTCCAAACCTTTTTTTGTTCCAAGGACCGGCATATTAATTTAAAAACAATTCAGGGACCAGTAGCCAATTTATATGCCTACATTTTGACATTCACACGGCACCTTTGTCTGTTGTGAGTAGTGGTCTTGTATGCGAATGTAGGAGCAGAAAGTCCAATAAGTGACTGAAAAGGGACATTTACACACACACACACACACACACACACACAGGCTTAGGGGATGGGTAGTCTACCGAAACCCGGTGCTAAGTAGTGCTGAGCACGGGGCAACATTTTGAAAGACCGTAATATTGATAAGCTCCGATGTAACGATACATACTTAACGCTTTTGTTTATGACGGATTTTCGCTATTGATCCTGGCACACAATCATGGCAGACCTGTGTCTATGCAGGGGGCCGGCACTCACTGCCTGGCTGTCTGTCACTCCCTCACACACTCACTGTACTACTGAGACGGTGATAGATGCAGGACAGCATCCACCTCAAGAAGGCTAATGCTAGCGCTATGTTAACCCATTGATGACTATGGCAATCTAGGATGCATGTCCTTAATGCCTGAGGGTTTTCTGAAAAAATAGTACGAATTGTCAAGTCTACCAAAACCTTAATATCTAAGCCTGTGTAGCACATAGAAACATGAAATAAAATACATTTAAAAGTTAAGGTTCACAGGTTTTATTTAAACATGCTCCCTTAGCGCTTACAAACCAACAAATATTTCTAAAAATCATCAAAAAGAGATGAATTAGAAAATTATTAAATATTGTTAATAAATAGATGCAATGTGTTTTGTGATTTTCGTCAGTAGTCTATAGTAGACCTTGATTCTGCGCACCAAACGCCACTAACTGTTCTGTCGCCGACATAGCCGGCGTATTTTTTTTATTATTTTGTTTTATTTTTTTATTTTTTTAATTGACGTGATTTTCGGCAAACCACACAACTTTTGGGTGGTCACGTGGTCTTAAAAAAATCAACAAAACCCACCTCTTGTGTATTTGAACCAATGACAGTGCATTCTATGCTGGGAATGCCATGAAAATTAGATAAAGTAATAATGCTGCGCGACGCAGCATCAGGCAGGAGAGCCAATGTGGCATCGCGCAGCAGCCGTCATCAATGGGTTAAGCTAGCGGGAGCCCACACTGTTAATTCAATTATACAAACATATGACACGGGAGTGTTGTGACCATAAATTGTGACTGGGAGCGTACCATGGACCTATTATAAAGTTTAGCGTAGCCTACACTACTCGTTTAATTATTTACCGACAGTTGGCATTCTTACATCCGGTTTAGCGATATCAAAATAAGAGTCCGGATTTCAGAGAAATTAAGATTTTTTTTATTTATTTTTTAACCGTTTAACCTTTAGTATTAACCGGTTAAAGATCTTCTTAACGGTTAACCAGTTAACCATGGACATCCCTACCTTGGAGAACAAAATAAAAAAGCACCATTGCTCCACACTTGATCGCCGTTGAATGGGAACTGTAGCTTCTATTGGAGACATGGATATTATTGAGATTATGTATGGTGGTAAAATGGCACGAGGGGAAATTCACATTTCAAACCCTACATTTAACTCGAACCCCTATGACATGATAGGATACTAAAGATTAATTCTGTTATTTATTGTAGACGAAATCCTTCAAAATGTGTCTGATTTGAGACCATCATTAAAGGGATTTGTTTTCTCGCTCAGAATATTAAACCTGGCCGCACAGAGAAGTTTTTGAAACAACCTTTCAAACCATAATTTGTACAAATATTTTACATCAAATAAAATGGAAAATCGATTTTAAGAGTAGGCGGGTGGGTGGGTTCTGCTCCTGACCTAAAATCCTAGCTACTGCCTTGTTAAATGTCGTGAATATTGATTTCTCCAGTTCTTTTTTATGATTTTGGCAAGACGAGATGAAATCACTTCAGGATTGACAGACACTTTAGAAGGCACGTTGTTGCTGTTATTTTACAAATCTGTTCATTAGAGACATTTGCCATTGGTTTTCCAGTTTATATCCATCTGCCTGTTAAGCAGACCAGCTGCTTTCAAGTTTAAGCCTCAGACAAATTAAGTTTTACTGTCATCTCTTTTTTATTTCTTGTCAGAGCTGTCAGTATTCATTTCCTCACAAGACCCCCGCTGTGACACAGAACGGGTTAATGCAAATGACACACTGCTTCAGAGCACTTGCTTTCACTAATTAAATCATTAGCCAACTAGTCAGTTGGGTAATTAATCAGAGGCTGATTTAAGTAATTATCAGAGTGGAAATGGAGTCCCCTTCATTACGTGTATTTTATAATTGAAAATCTAGTGGTATTTTCCTCAATAAGGTTTTTTTTGGCCATTGATAAGGTTATTACCGTCACATATTAGTTTGGTAGAATTTAAATTTCTTTTCGAAGCCCAGAGAGGACAAAGATGACCTTGTTTAAGTAAACGCACATATATTCTGGTTTTATTCTAAAAAAAATATGTCTGTTCTATGTTTGCAGGTAAATGGTTTGTGAGCACAGGGAAGGACAATCTGCTGAATGCATGGAGGACTCCGTATGGCGCCAGCATATTCCAGGTAACTTTACAAACACAAACACACAGCAATACTAAAAGTTATAAAGACGAGGAGTTGATTTCACAAAGCAATCAAGTCAAGTCGCCTACCTTTTTTGCAGAATTATCTTTTTATTTAATTTTATTTTTCATACATTTAATAAACTAACTATTAATGAATAAATCAGTGATCAAAATAGTCATAAGTTCCCTATATAACTATGCTGGGGGAAAGAACGCTTCTTGTTAAATACATGTATCAAGAAGGCTTCATAATCAAGTCAAGAAAAAACAAGTAAAAGTACTAGGTATTTCTCAAGACCTGAGACATAGCCTTGAGGCACCTTTTACTCAGAAGGAAATTATTGCAACAATAACATCTATGCAATCAGGCAAATCTCCTGGTCCAGACGGACTTCCATCTGACTTTTTTAAGAAATTTTCAGCCGAATTGTCGCCTTTTTTATGTTCAGTATTCTCAGACTCATTTCACTCAGGTAAACTCCCGCCTTCGTTCTATCAGGCCTGTATTTCCCTGTTGTTAAAAAAGGATAAAGATCCTCTAGATTGTGCATCATACCGACCAATTTCACTATTAAATACAGATGTGAAGATACTTGCTAAAATTCTCGCCCATAGATTGGAGGATGTTCTCCCCTCTATCATATCCCCCGACCAAACTGGGTTTATAAAGGGACGCCAATCATTTTATAATATCCGCCGGCTAATGAACATTTTATATTCCCCCAGAAATATTGAATCAGAATGCCTCGTTTCTATGGATGCTGAAAAAGCATTTGATAGAGTAGAATGGAATTATTTGTTTTTCACCCTTGAAAAATTTGGTTTGGGTCCTGTTTTCACTTCTTGGGTTAAATTATTATATGCATGCCCTTCTGCCTCAGTATTAACAAACAGCCGTTACTCAAGTAGTTTTGATCTGCACCGTGGGACCCGGCAGGGTTGTCCTTTGAGCCCGCTCCTTTTTGCTATTGCAATCGAACCACTTACGATTGCCATTCGCGGTAACAAACAGATTCAGGGGATATGGAGAGGAGGAATTGAACATAAGGTATCATTATATGCCGATGACTTACTTTTGTTTGTCGCCAAGCCAGCCACCTCTTTACCGGAGGCACTTTCTGTGTTGGAGGTCTTTAGTCAGTTTTCTGGCTATAAACTTAACTTGAGTAAGAGCGAACTCTTTCCGATTAATAAAGAAGCTCTTAAACTTGATTACACAGCTCTCCCACTCAAAGTGGTGACAGATCAGCTGAGTTACCTTGGGGTATGTTTTACCAGAAATTTTAAAAACCTATTTAAATCGAACTTCCTCAAATTATTGGATCAGGCGAAGCAAATATTATCGAAGTGGTCTCCTCTGGCTTTCTCTCTCATATGTAGAATAAATTCAATTAAAATGACATTACTCCCAAAGTTCCTATATCTATTCCAATGTCTCCCCATCTTTCTCCTCAAATCCTTTTTTCAGGCCCTTGACTCTTTAATGATAAATTATATTTGGAATGGTAAACACCCTCGGTTACGGAAAGCTTTTCTTCAAAGACCCAAACAAACAGGTGGAATGGCCCTCCCTAATTTCCAATACAATTACTGGGCTGCTAATATCCGTTCTTTAGTGTATTGGGTGCATTTTCACCTTGATGACTCAGCCCCAGTCTGGGTAACAATGGAGTCCAGCGCTATTAGCCCATTGTCTCTATCGGCCCTCTTAAGCGCCGCACTTCCACTCTCTTCGGCTATTCCCAACAGTAGTTCCGTGATTAAGCACTCCCTTCGAATTTGGACCCAATTTAGGAAGAATTTTGGAATGTAGAATTTTTCACTTTTCAGCCCAATTGCAGCTAATCATTTGTTTACTCCCTCGACGGTGGATGGTGCATTCAAGATCTGGCATAAAAAAGGCTTAAAATGCATCGGTGATTTATTTATTAATGATCTATTTGCTAGTTTTTCTCAATTGACAAAACATTTTGGTATCGAAAAGACTAATTTTTTCCGATTTCTGCAAATCAGGCATTTTACGCAGAAGTTAATTCCCCAATTCCCTTATAAACCGCCAGCCAATCATGTCGATTTGTTTCTTTCTGTAAACCCCACATTAAAAGGCTCAATTTCTGTGTTTTTCAACCTTATTTCGAAGTTGCATAGCCCCTCATTAGCAGCTATACGAACCACGTGGGAGCAGGACCTAGGTTCTGCCTTCACAGAGCACATGTGGGATTCAGTCCTGGATCGGATACACTCTACCTCCATGTGCGCCCGACATGCTCTTGTGCAATTTAAAGTAGTACATCGTATCCACATATCTAAAACTAAATTAGCTCGTATGTTCCCCGATGTAGACCCAACCTGTGATAGCTGTAAAAGCGCACCGGCATCACTCTTTCACATGTACTGGTTGTGTCCCACCTTGACTGAGTTCTGGACATCAGTTTTTCAAACAATTTCTGAAGTACTTCAGCATCAAATTGAGCCGAACCCTTTCACTGCAATTTTTGGCATTGCTCCAAATCCGGGCTTGCCTAAAGTGAAGCTGAAGGTACTGGCCTTCACCTCATTACTTGCTCGTAGGGTTATCTTACTCAAGTGGAAAGATCCTGCTCCTCCTTCCCACTCACATTGGATTAGAGACATTATGTCATGTATGAATTTAGAGAAAATACGTTATATTACCCAGGGATCCGAGAATAAATTTGACAGAATTTGGCGCCCCTTCCTAAATTATTTTAAAAAACCAACAACAACAATAGAAGAGTAGCTACCCCCTCCCCTCTTTTATTTGATTTAATTTTATTTCTTTATGTTTTTTTTTTTTTTTTTTGTTTTTTCATATTGATTGTTTATTTTTTTTTCTTGTAGCATGTATTTCGTTTATGTCATTTTTAACACTGTGTATTGTTTTTTGTGCTGATTTTTTGATGCAGGATTGTTTGTAGTTGGGTGTGGGGGTGGGATATGGGCGGGGTGTGTTCGGGGAAGAAAAAAGGGGAAAAAACTTAATCATTGTACTCTAATTGCTTCGCAAATCTTTTGTTGAATAAAAAAACCTTTGAAAGAAAAGTACTAGGTAATTACCATAAAGAAATAAAAACGTATACTCCACTCATTTGAGAATTCATTAAAACATTAGATAAAGATTGAACCTTGATTTGTTTTTTTTACTTCCATAGTCTAAGGAATCGTCGTCTGTCCTGAGCTGTGACATCTCAGCAGATGATAAATACATTGTGACGGGATCCGGTGACAAGAAGGCCACTGTCTACGAAGTCATCTACTAGACACAGACCAGGCTCCTGCTCTGCTTCAGCACTTCTACTGAGATACTCCAATGACTTTAACTCCCCTCCCCCTTGACCATCCACCTCTGGAAATTTTACTGGCAGAAATTGATGGAGCTTTTGGCCTAAGAAGGATGTTTGGGCTGGAGATAATTTTTTTCCTGTTGTTTAGTTTTTCGGGTTACGATTTTTTTTTTTTTGGGACTTCCTTGAGAATATTTTGGGTGTAACCCGATGAAGCGGTGCTTCATTTCTGAGAACATCGTTCCCCGGACGTCTTGTGAAAAGTGTACATATCGGAATAAATAAAAGACATTTTATATATATTATAAGAATATATATATTTTCATGTCCTGGGTGTATTTGTGATGCTTTCGTTTGGCCTACTCTGTCTTATGCCATGATATTTGAGTGGAGGAGCAGAACATAGATTAGAACTTTTTAACAATTTTACTTGTTGATTTTCTTAAAGCACATTCTCCAGGCTGACCTTTTCAGAAATCAAACAGAGGAGCATGAAACCTGTAAGTTGGACTTTTTTTCATGGAGATTTTCAAATGGCCTTTTGTCACAGTGCTCTTACCGGACGATGAAAACATGGAGCCCTCTGACTCGGGCAGAGCCTGGGCTGGTCTGGACCACTTTGGGACCGAGTTGGACGCTATAATTCAGGAAGAGATGGATGTAAATTTAATTCATATATATATATATATATATATATAAATATAAATAAGGACCTATTTTAAGTGTACATCTCTGTCTGTGCTTTCTCTTGTTTTTTTTTACCCGGTTTGATTACTGGAGCTGGGGAAGGTTTAATATTTAGTCTAACCCTTGGACCTCAGTTGGCAGCAGAAGCACTGCCGCAGGCACAAACTGGATGGCAAGGTGCTTTTTGCTAACCTGACGTAATATGGATGTTGGATTGCACCATTGATTACATGGCTGCAGACTAAACTCAAACAGTCCAATCTGCGCTATTGGAATCCTTCTTCCTTTTTGTATCTTATCAATATTCCTGGAACTTGTTTGGCTGGCCGTAATGGGAAGGCAGAGAGATGTGGAAATGCCTAAGAGGAGGCCAACGCCGATTTAGTAAATCAAGTGTCTCCAATGTTGACGTTAAGACAACGGTGAATAATTCTGGTTGGTACACTGTGCTCCTGATCCTGTCAGCATTTCTCACAAGAAAATGAAAAAAGGGACGAAAAGTCCCTCTGAATCACACCAAAGTATGTAGCAAATGCTGTCGGCACTGAAAAGAAATGTACAGTTGTTAATAAATCAATAAAACAGTTTTTGTAAAATGGCCCATTTCCTTGTGATTTACCCACTGACATTTCATCAGGTGTTGCCTTCAAATCAGGGGCTTCTTTAGGAGAAGGCAGACCATTGTGTTGCGTCCCTAGGCCCAATATTTGCCTGGAAAATCGCAACTTGACGAGACTTTAAAAAAAGCATGCAAATGGTGGATTATTTAATACGCTGGTTGACTGAGTAAGAAATGTCAAATCCAAGTATTTAAAAAATGTTGTTTTTCTGAGTTTGAAAGGGATTGATGACCTCAGCATTTCTAAAATCTTGCAAAAAAAATACTTGGTCTTTATCTAATGACCATGTACTCTATAACTAACACAGTAGAGGTTTAAAAGAATGTTTCTGAGATGAGTTGTGTTTATGTGCTTCGTGTTTGATAAACACCTCACAGGCTTCCAAAAAGTAGCCTAATGACACTCAGCTGTCTCCATCAGTTGTGTGACCCTAACTTTGCAGGTCATAGCGGCCCCTCAAGAGACACTATCTACCAGTGTAAATATTTGACCAAACACTCTGTCTAAACCAACTTGGTATACTGTTTTGTATTCATCAACTATCTACAGCAGTTTGGTTGTCCAGCCTGTACATTCACAAACACACTCAGTGCTTCCAAAGGAAAAAGAACCAAACTGAGGGAAATCGAGTTGTTACTTCAAGTGTCATTTTTGGTAACAGGAACAGTTTTTATGTCATCGTTGTGTGACACACAAGACTTGTAATATGTTTGTCAGCGCACACAGCACACTGATAGGAAACCAGTGAAGTGTGAAAGAGAGACAGGATCTTAAGTGATGTAAGAAAGAAAAAAAGGTGTGAGGGAGACAGAGACAGTTATTGTGAGCTAATGGCTTTGTTTCCAGACGGGATGGTTAGTGGTTTCAGGCCTGCTGACAGGAGTAATGGTGGGAGGAATGAGACACAGCTCGGGATGTGAGTGTGGCTCGCCAAACCACACACACACACACACACACACACACACACACACACACACTCACACACACAAGTGACTACTCTGTTGCCTGACTTGAATCACAGATCCACATACAGACACATTCAGTCGCATTCACATCACATTCCACACACTCCCACATGCACTTGAGAAAAAGACAAACCGCTTAGGGAATTTGTGGCTCTGTGCTGATATCAGTGATCATTGTGAAACAGGATTTGAAGATAAAATGTTGTAAGAAAACTGTCATTCCAATAACAACCAGCATGTGATAATAATAATGCCGTTGTGTATTTTGTTAAGCAAAGACTTCCATAAGTTCACATATGATGTATACTATACTACATCATCTTGAACAGTTGCCATGTCTTTTCCGTCTCTGTCTTCCTCTCCCACGTCCTTTTCCCACTCTCTTGGTGTGCTCCCACCCCAGGTGGTGAGTGCATTCATTTTCACTTGTGTGGGGGAGCTGGCTGCAAAGGCTGTGATTTCTGACTGTGTATGTAAGAGAAGGGGAGACGGAGGGTGGTTACGGATGCAATATGGGGCAATTTCTTTGCCATGCATTTCAGCTAAGTGTGTGGGCTGGTGGTTCTGTGCATATGACTGAGCTATGGATCATACATGTGTCATGTTTTCCTGAAACACCTTAACTGTAGCTGCTTTGTTCCTGTGTTGTGGACATAAGAGAGAAACCATCCTACTGTGGTTTGTACTCAACATATAGAAAATACATTGAATGTCCAGATGTATCTATAGATTTTCATTATATTTTGATATTTCATAGGGGAGGGACCAGAGAGAATAAGTGGAGCGGTTGAGGTATTTGGATTCAAATCTCTATCCCAGCTGTTATTTTCTCCTCAAATTCTCCACCCCAGCTTTAATGTTTTACTTAATTGTGCCAAATACTTTTTGGAGGAAACATAGTTGCTGTCAGTGTAATGTTCACTGGTGATGGTTTCTCAGATCCATAAAGTGTGACTTTCTCATATTGCACACTAACATCACAACGTGGCCAGACTGTATCGTAGACTAGAGTTTGTGTTAGGAGGAGTGATTCTGGCTCAAAGAAAATGAAAGAAATGAGCTGGAAAGAGGTGTTTGAACCAACATGTAGAAACATTTGTTAAAACAGAAAACAGTTGAAGAAACCTGATATACTAAGTTTTTTGTTTGCCTAAATGTAGCCATTTTACCAAGACTTAAAGTGGACATGTGTCAATCAACACAAGTTGAATATGTCTCGCCCAGTTCCCTAAGTTTTTGCCAAAAGCCGACTGAGCTCCAGTAAAGGCTTCTAACCACTCTGAAAGACTCTGTTTTTCTTCTCTTGACAGTCAAAAGCTTTTGCTGTGAAGGAGAAGTGATGCAGGCCGTCTGCACCTCCCTCCTCTCCATCTCTCTCTGCACGCTCCATTTCAGCTGGGAGGCAAAGGTTTTACTCTCCTTTACCCGACAGCCTTCTGATTTCATCTTCCTTTTATAGCACCGTGAGACCAAATGGAGAGCAAAATGATTCGCTTTTTTCCCTCTCTCTCTTTTCACTGGGACAGGCTTTTTATGGTTTCACCCTCCACTTCCACCATCTCCTTTTTCTCCATCATACTATCAGCAGTAACACACACACACACACACACACACACACACACACACACACACACACACACACACACACACACACACACACAATCCGTCAATCTCTCTCTCTTGACGTCCATTCCTCTGCAGAGGCAGCTCCAATAAGCACATCGATTGGGCTGAACCAAGTAGCTCAATGAAAAAGAACGGAGAGGATTGCATGAGGTTGGGGTATTTTTTTCAAAAGGGAGAGAGAAAGGGAAAGAGAGAGAGAGAGGAGCAGATAAAAAACGAGACCCTCTCTCCTCACTCAATCACTGGATAACCAAGTGCTCGCGGAGAGCAGTGGGAGATTAAAGGGAGCTTGTGTAGAGGCAGAGAGCGCCGGTGCTTAAGCTCCCAGAGGTCATTTGGGTCCCTTTGATAGCATTCATCCGTCGCTCCATCTTCTGACCTGTCCTTAAGATGAGAAGCTTTCATCAGTCTCTGCCGGACACAAGAGCCCACTCAGGAGCAGGGCCTCAAATAAGAGGAGGGCTTTGTGTGTGTGTGTGTGTGTGTGTGTGTGTGTGTGTGTGTGTGTGTGTGTGTGTGTGTGTGTGTGTGTGTGTGTGTGTGTGTGTGTGTGTGTGTGTGTGTGTGTGTGTGTGTGTGAGAGAGAGAGAGAGAGAGAGAGAGAGAGAGCGCGTTTGATTGGGTCTGTGTGTGAGTTTTCATATTTGTTATGTATAATTCAGTGCTTTCACTGTTATAAAAGCCTTTCCATTGGTCTTTGATCACACAGAACAGTGAGCACAATGCTTCAATTGGATTTATATAAATGATTTGTCCTGTGGTGAGCTAAAAGCACCCTGACTGTATATTGAATATCAAGTATGTCAGTATAGACTGTGTATGCAGGGGGAGGCAGAAGAACAGTAACCTGGCTGTATAATAAAATCCAATGGATCAGTAATAAATAATACCTCTGCGATACTTTTCATGTTCAGTTCATTGTGAGGAAAGTATTGATACAACTGTGTTGGCACGTTTTCATGGAACTACTTTAAAATGCACATAGTCTAATCCTGTAGAATCCCATAAGAAACTATGGCTGCTTAAAAAGTAAACACTGCATCAAATGTCCCTAACGTCCCAAAAAAAGGTTATTCTTTTCGAATTCAAGCACATATCAATTAATGGCTTTCACATTATAATTTATTTTTTTTCATTTTGAATTGACTTGAAAGAATAGCGTTCTAGGTTTAATATGAAGGAGGACAGGAGTTAAAAAGGAGGATGCACAGCACAAAAAACCCTCTGACTTAAGAATACAGGATCAATATAATTATCCATCACCCACTGCTATTGGAGGTAACATAAACAAAGAGGAGGAACATGTTTGTTTGTTAGCAGAGAGAAATGGACATGATGTTTGGTGATTCCATGTTCATGTAAATTGAGTCACTACAAAGATTTTGAACTTTGTATTAAGGCAAATATACTAAAACTAATAGGGAAGGGGGCGCCCTTAGCTCAGTTGGTAGGGCTTCCCCCCCATGGGCCTCGGCCAGCAGCGGTCCCGGGTTCGATTCCAGCCCGCGGTCGTTCTCTGCGTGTCACTCCCCTCTCTGCCCCATTTCAACTCTGTCTCTACTGTCTCTGTCTCTACTCTACTACTATCAATAAAGCATAAAAATGCAATAATAAAAGACTAATAGGGACAGGAAGTAATGAGTAGGCTATTAAAGCGGCTACAAGTAACATTTAAATATATTTTAAACAGCCTAAAGCATAAATTACCTTTAACAGCAAACGAGACCATCAGTGCAAAGAAAGATGTTTTTAAATAGTTTTTATTACTGCTTTTGGTCTGGTCGCACACCCAGTCCGATTTTCGGTTCGCTCGTGCAGGCTCTATGGTCACATATCCGTATTGGTCGCAGATTTCAGTGTGGCGCAGCAATGTGAATTGAGAAGCCTATCCCTCCAGGTGAGGGAAGGGGAGCGGGAGCTTTGTTTGATACAGTTATTTGTCGTCATAATGACTGATAACGGGGCTGAACCATCAAAGAAAAAATGCAATGAAGAAAAGCTAAAAGGGAGAGTGATATAGGCTACGGGTGGGACCAGGGCGTTGCCAAGCAACGTGTATACGATTTCACGAGAGCGAAACTAGACTGCAGTGTTTACTCCTAAATGAATGAGCGGTTGGTACTAACACAAAGTTTGCTTTGCTTCACCATCATCAGATAACCATTATCTGAAATAGTCATTATTTACAACAACATAAACACATTACCTCATTGTGATCCATACTAACTGCCGTCTCTCGTTCATTCGCTTTCTGTGAGGAGTCGGACACGTAATCTTTCAGCTCCGTGAGAGAGAGTAGTTAGGTGACACTGCTGCATCAACTCATTGCAATCAGGTGTGTGTGGCAGTGACTGGCATTAGTTGATGCAGTGTCAAAACCACTCTCACGGAGCCGAAAAGAGTCCTCACACTTTCAACACAGACATGCACTATATTGGTCCCTTCTCAGTTCACACTCGCGCGCCTGGCACGAGCTAGAAAACAGCTTTGCGACAGCAGGCGTCGTAAAAATACTACCGCTTTTGTCCAAAGGGGACGCCAACGTGCCATGTTACTCGTAGTGGCTTTAAAGTCTGGAAAGGACAGTTATTGATTAAAATGCATTTGGTGATGAATGAATGAACGAATGGACAGTGGAACAGTGGAACAGACACAAAATCAGAAAAATTACTTTTTTCATTTTGTTGGATCAGTAAAAGGGAAACGCTGTGATACGCTTTGCAATGACTGCCAAGGTGAACACAGGGGTTAACAAGCTCAGCAAAGCAAATCATTGCTACAAATAAGTAATTAGCACAGTGGAAGGTCTCTGATAAGATGTGAAGGAGCACTAATTGAACATGATTATAAACTTCCCTCCTTCCTCTTCCATCAATTGGAGCTGTTAACGAGTATGTCCTCAGGGATAATTACGATCACAGGGCAAAAGTGTCACTTAAAAGAAGCCAAGAGGGAGACTGTTTTACAATAAAAATGGCATGATGAATTAACCAAACATATGATACGGATTAATTCACATAATCAATCATGTGATGGTTTCCATATCATCCTCATATTCATCCTCCTATTCTCTCACTATCTTCAGGGGCGGCTGTGGTGAAGCGGGTAGGGTGGTTGTCCACAGGGTTGCAGGGTCGGTGGTTAGATTCTCCGCTTCCCCGCCACATGTCGAAGTGTCCCTGGGCAAGACACTGAACCCCAAATTGCTCCCGATAGTTAGCTTGCACCCTGCATGGTAGCTGCTGCTATAAATTTATAAAGTTGTGTGTGAATGGTTAAATGTGTACAAAACAATGTAAAGCTCTTTGGGTCTGTGAAAAACCCAAAGCGCTATATAAGTGGAGTCCATTTACCATTCATATAAACATTTGAGATGTTTGCCATGTCTTTTGGTATTTGACTGGATGACATTAGAGACTGCAGAAGATTGGACACATACAGCTGCCCTACTGCCTCCATGTGAACAACCAGACCCTTTATAATCACTCCAATGAATCACTACAGCAGTGTGTGTGTGTGTGTGTGTGTGTGTCAGTATAACTCATGCTGTAAGGACATAAAACGGTTTAACCGTCACGTTGTGAGGAAAACAATTCCGAGTACCCATAAAGTAAGTAATTACATTTAGGTGGATAGCCTTGGTTAAGGTTGGTTAGGGGTTAGGCTATTAATAATTATTGTAGGGATAAGTCCATATAATGTCACTTGAAGTGAAGGAAACATTGGATGTGTGTGTTTGTTCACGTAAGTGACTTTCGGGGACACACACTAGACTCAAAACTGGTTGATTGGGGACAGCTAGTGCATTTGGGACATAAACCATGTCCACAATTGGTAAAATGCTGATTCTTGCGTGAGTGGTTAGTAGTTAGTAAAGTGCACTGAGACAATGAGTGATTGTGTGTACCTTTTTCTTTGTGAACATGTAACATCTCAGTCAACTTCCTGGAAGTTGGTAAAATGTCCTACAGTTCAACTGATGTCAAATTGACAGACTCGTCTCTATCTTGTGCTGTTTTTCAGGAGAGTATTACAGCGTTGTTCATTTTATGCCTGATTTTACTCTACACCTATTCTTTGTAAGGTGTATATTATCAGACTTCCCGGACTAGTTTTGTAAGCTACGGTTATGGACATCAGCTTTAAATTATTGAGTGAGTGTTGAATGTTGTCTTGTGTTTTGCAAATGTAGAAACTTAGAAGGAAGAAAAACATCTCCCTGGGTAGCCTATACTTCAAATGTTCTGTGTGAAGCACTCAAATCTTACTAAAACACACACAGTTAGTTCTGAGTGAAGTAACAAAGTGAAGTCACATGGAAAAAAGAAGAGAACGTGGAGGTTAGGAGAGGTCATTATAGAGAGGCAGAAGTGAAATGAGGCCAGAAGGCTGACAGAGAACCAGGGGGCTTTGTGCTGTATGAACAGGTCATTTGTTTGGATGGGTCACAGTGGCTAAAGGGCCAGAGGAAAGTGAGGTGCCAAGTTAATGTGACAGGCAAATGAGTGTGAGCCGGTTCCTGGGATTTCTATGGGCTTCATGCAAATGGGGAGGCGAAAAGGGGAAACTGCCCATTCAGTGTGGCAGTCAGTGTGGCAGCAGAAGGGAGGAGGGAGCCTCAAACCAACAGGAAATCAAAGCAGCGATCAAAACATCAGGCTGGATATAATACTGCTTTGGAAACTGCATTTGGTTAGTGAGACAAATTAAATAATCAGCCAACTCTATCAGGATGTACTGGCACAAGGAGGCTCTAACTTGTATTGGACAACAACTAATAAAAGGTGTTAATGACATAATGTTTTATGCAACATGGCAACTCACTAGACAACACCTTCACCCTGATATTTAATGCTGGTATGTTTTTGTGACGCATGGATAGGTTGGCATGTTTTGTCATATATTTTCTTTGAGTTGATATATTTTCTTCCAATTAGTAATAAAAACAACTATTCACAAGAGCCATCCAGGAGTATACGGTGTGGATCAGAAATATCTGTTGCTCGCTCAGATATCCACTCACAATAACTAAATGAGCAAAAAGCTGTATAATTACACACGTTACAGTGCAACAATGTGTTTAGTATTGACAAAACATGGGAAACACTATTGGGAACACAGCTATACATAAAGTTTGTAAAGAGAAGCAGCACATATAGATTATACATCATTTAAAAAATATCCCATTTATGTCTCGGTAACAATTTTAAGCTTTAATTTAGCATTCACCCGGAGATCTTCCTTGACTAAAAGATTTGTTAGTGACACCACAGTCTACATTCAAAAAGCACACTAACATTCAAGCTGCATTTATAGTACCAATTAGCCAGCAGGAGAAGAGAGATGCAATTATGAGGTCAGCAAACTGGACAGGCTTTGCCTCAAGTTACTGCCTGTGAAAGTGATATAGAGATGCAGTAATCATGTCATATCAAAGGTGCCGTAAACACCAGTTTACAACTAGAAAATACTGTACCTTCACACCAACAACTCTGCAATTCTGAAACTATCAAGAGTTCGATAGCATGAATGCTCACAACGTATAAGAAACCTGAATCTCTACCGTCCATTCAATGAAATGTGAAGGGGATGTTAATGCAGAAAATGCGGACAAAGCTCTTGCTCCAGTTATACAAGGACCTTACAAAGTAAGCTAGCAAGCATAAGCTTTTTTTTTTAGCAAGCTTTAGTGGCCGTTGTTTCCCTCTAATTATTTTAAGAAAGCAAAATAAAGAGAGGTTGTAGAGACTGAAAAGGATATAAGCCCCATATGTTCAACCCCAATTCCGAAAAAAGTGGGAAGTTATGTAAATTCATCATGTTCAATCGTGTTTTTTTAATGCAGTGCAGTCTGAAGTCAATGGCATCACATTTGAATTTTGTGACTTACCCCTTATGTGCAGAGATTTCTCTGGATTCTCTAAATCTTTTAATTGTATTATGGATTTTAGATGATGAAATCCTTAAATTGTTTGCAGGAATGTTGTTTTTAAACTGTTGGACTGTTTTCCTTAGCAGTTCTTTCTAAAGTGGTGAGCCTCACCCCATTACTGCTTGAGAAGACTGAGCCTTTACGGGAGGCCCCTTTATATCCACTCATGATAATATTACCTGTTACAAGTGAACATGTTTGTGTGAGTACTGTTCCAAACAGGTTTTTTTTTTAACATTCTACAGCTTTCCCAATCTTTTAATGCCCATGTCCCAACTTTTTTGAAATGTGTTGCTGGCATCAAATTCAGAATAAGCATATATTTACAAAAAACAATGAAATAGATAGGGTAAAACAAACAATATATTGCCTTTGTATCGTTTTCAACTTGATTGTATGTGAAAAAAGATTAAGAGATTATCATCTGTTTTATATAGTTTATACATAACGTCCCAGCTTTTTCGGAATTGGGGTTGTAAAAAGATAACCAGTCAAACACACTATAGTTAGCTTCACTTGCTGCAGACAAACAGAAAAACAGGCAATTTCTAGGACTGCAAAAAAAAAAGCTTTTCCTCTATCTGTGTACAGCCTGTATCTCAGTCTGAGTTACTCTCTGTCACACACACCCACACACACACACACACACACACACACACACACACACACACACACACACACACACACACACACACACACACACACACACACACACACACACACACACACACACACAGAATATTCCCTCTCCCTCTCTCGACCTGTCTCACACACCATTACCCCTGTGACACGAGGAGACAACCCTAGCCAGGGGAGAGGGGGGAGAAGGGGTGCGGCATCATGGGTAATGTCAGTAGACACATGTCAAAAGTACAGCCTATGTCCTGAAAAAGCTGTGTGTGGTGTGACAGCGGTCCGCCTGCTGCTTACCCTGCAATCCCCCCCCCCCAACCCACACCCGCCCCCGCCTCAAAAGCATCCTGTGCTAGCCCCCAGGGGGAAAGAGAGCAAGAGAGAGAGCCAGCAGAAAGGGTCATCAGCACTACTCCGCAACGATAAATACTTTTCCTCTTACTGTCTCACCTCACTGCACAGCTTTGTCCTCGGAATGAGTGCAAAAGGGTTTTTGTGTGTCAATGTGTGTGTGTCAGAGGCAGGGTTCGCAACGCTCACGCAATGAGAGTGAGACACACGCATTTCAGGCAATTCACACGCTCCACGCCACACCTTGCATTTCTCACGCAAATTATAACTCTGCCAAACTTTTTTTTTTTATATAGCTTCGATAAATCCTGACCGTCACCACCATCACATATTAGTGCATATTATGCATATTAGTTAACGTAACGTATTAGGCAAAGACTGAAGAGAGGCTCTGTGTGTGTGTGTGTGTGTGTGTGTGTGTGTGTGTGTGTGTGTGTGTGTGTGTGTGTGTGTGTGTGTGTGTGTGTGTGTGTGTGTGTGTGTGTGTGTGTGTGTGTGTGTGTGTGTGTGTGTGTGTGTGTGTGTGTGTGTGTGTGTGTGTGTGTGTGTGCGGACTGCGGAGTGACCATAGTGACTGACTATGAGTGACAGATGGAAACTCCTATCATATGTGCGTTGACGGTCATTTGGCCAATCAGAACCTGTATTTGCCTTTGAGGGGCGGTGACATCAGTCAGTCAGAGCCTCTGCAGGGAAGTTGACTCTCTTTCCTCTCTCCATATTATCGGAGCATGCAAGAAGCCGCTGTAATAGTATTTTAACGTATTAATGTGCCTACTTAGGCTACTTTATGTGAATCAATTTTATGAATAAATACGCAGTTTGCTTTGTTGTTTTATTCGGCCGTTTGCATTGATATGCACGTTAATTAACAGCCGCGACTCGCGGACAGTCACTGCACATTATCGTGTCTATCTGTGTCTGTACACGAGAGAAACTACATGTAACTGGAGAGTAGTGTTAGCTATTTCTATGTTTTTGAATGATGGTCATTATGTGGCTAGGATTATGAAAATCCTTTTTGCCACAATCTTAATAGTTTATTGTAAGGGACTTTGGTGTGATTAAGTTGAGGCTCCATGTTATTATTGATGCCTGTTTTCCCTCACTCGTTTTCTAAAAATGTTTTTATCAACAAGCTGGTTTTTGCAATTTCACAATTTTCTGAGCAGTTTATTACCATTTTTCTTGGTAAATAACCACACACTTTTTATGGCTGACTAACTTGTTTTGCTCATTTAGTACTCATCTGAACTGAAATAAATGTTGTCTTTTCCTTTATTCCAGGGGTCTCCAAACTTTTTTCACTGAGAGCCACATACAGAAAAATCTACGAAGGGCTGGGCCACTTTGCAAAAATAACACATTTATCAGGACATGTAGCTGCTCTGATGTTTAGTTTCATAGTGTCTTCGTAAATTGTAATCCTTCTTCACGGCAACACTTTCCTTGCACATTAAACAGACACATTTCCCCTCTTGTTTATATGCCAATGATGCACCCAGTGTTTTCTGCCTTTGCGTCCAATGTCCAGCAGGGTGAAAATAGTATCCAGCCGAGGTCCTGACCCTCCTAGAGAGGTCCGGGGGTATTTTAAAGTTTTTAAAGTGAAATGCATGAATCTGGTGCACTTTGAGAGGGAAATTAAGAGGCTAAATCTGAAGAATTTTGTATGAAAAAAAATGGAGACACTGTGTCAGATGAATTAGAAGCTATTGGAGAAGGACACTTCCATAATAATATTATTTTAAAATAAAATACTATGCAGGGTCCTCTGGGATGGGCTTGTCGCTCATTTTCTTTTATGGGACATATTTCTCTGTAATATAATGAGTGCATTTAAATTATTTAAAAATTAAAAGCGCCATATTACATTATATTTTTAAAATGTGCCACGGGCCAATCAATCAGTGTTTGACACCCCTGCACTAGTGGGTTAACTAAGAAATACAAAAAAAAAATTTCAAAGGGCCATATTACATTAAATTTTTAAAATCGGCCACGGGCCAGTGAAAAGCGGGCTCGCAGGCCGTAGTTTGGAGACCCCTGCTTTAGTCTCTCCACAAAAAATACACCAAAATGGCTTCTATTACATGTTCAAATCACAAAAACAATCATCTGAGGAGTTTAGTTAACAGATGTCATGTCACCTTTTTCATGGCTTATGACTTTGCACACCCCTCCTCACAATAATTGTAATTTTCAAGTGCAAAATGTGTTTGTATTAAGGGATATTTGTTCAAATGGTTTTAATGTAATGTAATGGGCATGAACTGAACTAAGAGTTTTACTGAAATAAAAGAGTTTTATAACCCAACACCCGTCAAGTTTATCCCCAACACCCCCCCCCCCCCCAACAACTACCCTAGGCCTACACCCATCTCACTAGTCTGGCATTTGGTATTAATCCAGTTGTTCTTACATCATAAAATTACTACAATAGGCTATATTTTAACTAAAACAAATACATTATACTGAACTGAACTTGTGTTAAAAACCATTATTATGCTTTAAATTAATAAATAAACACAAAAATGTGTGCGCTTGCATGGGAAATCCGCTTCTGTCTCACTCTAAACAATTTCCAAAAGTTGAGAACCCTGCAGAGGAAAGCATAGTGTGTGTGTGTGTGTGTGTGTGTGTGTGGGGGGGGGGGTCTAGTGTGAATTGCTCATCACCCAAACATATTTCAATAGTAATTCCTACATTAAATTGAAGCTTAATGTGTTCGCTTGCAATGTGTATCCTTCTTATTTTCTAACTTATTGTAATAAGGAAGAAATTAACAATCAAAGAGACCCTGACACATTGTGACCCCATCACAGGGACGGTTGTCAGTCACACTATGGGGTTGTTTGTCACAATGTTATCTTAATGGGAAAAATCTTAAAAAGAAGGCAAGTAGACAAAACTAAATTTGAAAGTTTTTTTGCATTGTCAAGTTGACAAATAGGCCTATAACATAATTCATCTTAGCACAAAATGAGCAAGGAAGACGAACAGGAAACCATGTTAAGACCAGCCTATGTAAACATAAATAACAAAACAAATAGGTCTCCCAATAATAGCCTACTCAACAAGGCTACACACATTCACTATCTGAGTTACAGTGATGGCTAATGTAGGGTCTGCTCACTACAACTAAGCAGAGTTTGTGTGCCCACTGGTTGCACATCCAACACTTCTCCCATACCTCCCCTGAGCGGCTGTTTGAGAATGTGAATAACCTCTTCATCTGATGAAGACTCCTTCTCCTTTCTCTTTCTCTTCTGTTTCTTCTTCCCCAGCTGGGGTGGAGTGCACTGGGGTAGATTGGGATGCATTGGGTCATTTTTATTTTGTTGCCCTTTTCTCCTTTTGCATAGCTGCCTTTTCCTGCACTATTCTCTCCTTCTCTGGGGTGTCAGTAATGGTAAATGGACTTGTATAGCGCTATATCTCCGTTTATCACAGATCCAAAGTGCTTTACATTGTTTTTGTACACATTCACCCAGTCACACACACATTCATACACCGATAGCAGCAGCTACCACGCAGGGTAGGCTTAGCACTAGGGTGCTAAGCTAACTATCGGGAGCAATTCGGGGTTCAGTGCCTTGCCCAGGGACACTTCGACATGTGGCGGGGAGACGGGGATCGAACCACCAGAGGCGAACTCCCTACCCACTTCGCCACTCCCGTAAGGATACAGCTTGACAATGTATTTAGTTATTGGGTTCCTTTCCTGGCTGCAACCTTTGGATAACATGTGACAACCAACCCCGAAGAGAATGTGATGACCAACCCCAACTAGAATTTCTTGCTAGCATCAAGGCTTACAACCATCTAACAACTAGTTAACTAGCTAACAACAATCTAAACTATAGCTTTCCCTTCACACTTTTTAAGGGTAACAAGTGTTTTGTTATAGACCCATTGTGTAAAAGCCAAGAAGAAGAATACTGAGGAGCTTAATATTTACAATTTGACATGAAAAACACAAAAAGTCCTCTCACCTCAAATTCAGCTGTTTACTATGTAGGTGACCTCTGATCCCAATTCTGGACATTTCCATACCAACAAATCAGAGACAGCGCCTTCTGGTGGATAGATATAATGAATGTGATAACCAACCCGTGTGACAACTAACCCCGTTCTCCCCTACAAGACAGTGGGCTTTAAACTGCCGCTGAAACAGCCTCCACTCCTCCTGGTTTCAGGCTTTCCACAATATCTTGGAACCCGAGTGCGGGATATTCCCCCATTCAGCCACACAAGAGCACTAGTAAGTTTAGGCATCGTCCCAAATGTGTGAAAGGTTTGAGGTCAGGACTCTGTGTGCAGCCCAGTCCAGTCTTTCCACATCAAACATAGAAAAGTATTTTTTTAGCTTGACCATGAAGATCGATTCTTGACCTTGGCCACACATCTGAGGTAAATAATCTGAAGGCAAGGTCTGCTAACTTACTTTTTTATAACTTTTCAGGTGTTTTTTTTAAACCAATGGACATTGCTCATGTATCCTCATGTTATATGGTAACATTTATGCTAGGTGAGTGGACCTTTCATTCACAATATTTCTCCCAAACATTTCCTTATGAACCTGACTTTGTGCATTGGGAGTATTGATATGTTGAGACAAAAACGTTTTGCCCTGTTGCCAAAAGTTAAAAGCACTTTTATGTTGTCTTATATCTTGTCTCATAAATAATGTCCCAAACTCATCCAAACCAATAGAAAAGTACACAAAAACATGAGTATATGCATCTGCATACTGTTGGCCATGTATTTTGAGATGGATACACAGTAATTACTTCTCATATAAAAAAACGATTATTATATCCATGGAGCTGAGCTGCTAAAATGCTACACTGCATAGTGTGGACGTGGCTGGGGTACAGACATGAGTTTAGACAGAAAAAACAAACCCCAGTGGCTCTCTGAGTATTCGTATATAGACCCATCACTGAGCCAGAGTAAAACAGGGACAAATTTGTTGTGCTGCAGAAGGCTGATCTTAGATCAGAGGAAAACATGGAGAATAGCTTACTTTTAGAGTGTGCTTGGATTTTCCGAGAGGTGCTTGGATGAGATGGAAAAAAAAGGATTAGATCCTCTCATATGACACTACAGTCTAATTAGCGAGATAAAATACAACCCACCCCCTTTCCCCAAATCTCTAAAGTAACAAGTAATACATGCTAATGAGAGATGATGTTGTTTGTAAAATATTTAATTAATTTACATTTCCTGCACTGGTTGGTTATGTATACATTATTTACTTTACTTTCTGTTTTGTTGCCTTTTAAAGCCATGCTCAGCGATAGTCAAAACAGCAAATATCTACTAGCATCCACTCCCTGTCCGTCGTGTGTGCATGCTGAATTTTTTTTAGGGTATTATTCATACACAGCCACGGCTCTGTTGACACCGATTTAAAAGCCTGGCTCAGAGCATTACTATAACTTGACTTTTTTATTTTAAGAAAACTGTTGGCCATGCATAGTAGGTACCAAGGCCCAAATATACTCCAAAATGTACATGAACAATGTGGCAAACACACACACACACACTGACACACACATCCACAGTATACTGTATATACTGTATATACCATACTCTGTATTGACCATATCAAGGGTGGGCAGATAACACAATGTTCAGTACATCCCTTGACATCCATAAGCAGAAGGTAAAACTTGAGCTTGACACAAGTGTCAGTAAAGCATTGATTGTAAACAATCAATACACTTGTATTATACTTAAATGGGGCACGACTGGTAATATAAGTGTTCTTCCAGAGAGAGAAAAAGCATTAAGCATTGAAAGTACATTGGTATTTCCGTTCTATTTGTGTGTATAAGTGTGCATGTAATGTATGCATGTGTTAAGTAAAACCACAATCTGAATATATGAATTCGGCTTGACAGTAATGTGTGGTAGTGTGGAGTCTCTCATGTCAACATGTATTTAACTGTGAGTCCCGTTTCTATCACTAAAAATGCAAAAATAATTCAATCTCCCACACAGCTCTAATTAAGAGGCAGCGTCAGAAATAGCACAAAGAAAAAAAAGAGACGTTTTAATGGTTTCATATGAATGATTTTCAATCCGAGAACGAAATGTTCACACATTCACACAGACACACACACACACACACACACACACGCACAAACTGCCACACTAACAAGAGTGGCAGTTCAGATTTCCTGTGCAGTGAAAAAATATTCCTAATCATTTTAGTTTATTAAAATCTTATTTATTTATTTTGCTACATTGTGGGAAATATGGCAATGAAATAATATCATGTCATTGCAAGTTTTTTTTGCAATTACAATGTTTTTGAGGAAATGATGAGTTGGTTGGTTGGCCGGTAGGTAGGTAAGATGGCTCACAGGATGTTTTGGAAGAGCAGGCGGAGGAAGAGCTGTGGCGCCATATTGATATTAAAAATAAATCTGATTTACAGTCAATGATGCATAATGACCTGCTGCACTGACATGACAGGATTAGTCGAAGCTACCTTCTTGCTGGTTCTTGATTATGGTGATCTGTTGTACATGAATGCATCAGCTCACTGTCTACATATGTTGGACACTGTATACCATGGAGCCTTGAGGTTCATTACAAACAGCAGAGCCTTAACCCATCACTGTACACTGTACTCAAGAGTAAACTGGCCTTCTCTTTTTATGAGACGACTTAGTCACTTGTATGTTTTTATTTACAAGGCGATCTTAGGTAAACTCCCTTGTTATTTGTCATCATATATGTCCAGAAAATGTGTCCCCCATGCGTTAAGGTCTCAGGACATGGTGCTCATGACTGTTCCTCAAGCTCGTACAGAGCTGGGTAAAACAGCTTTTAAGTTTTTTGCGCCGTCGTCATGGAATAACCTGCAAAAGCAGCTTAAGCTTCAGGACCTAGTAACTCTAAACGAATTTAAGGCTGTTGTTAAGAGTTTGAAGTTGGACTCCATCGGAAATTGTGAATGTTTTTAGTTAAGAATCTTATTTTTATGTTTTACAACTGTACTTAATATCGAACTTGTATTTTGTATTGTATTTTATGTGTAACTGTGTTCTGCTGTCCATCTTGGCCAGGTCTCTCTTGTAGAAGAGATTTTAATCTCAATGAGACTAACCTGGTTAAATAAAGGATAAATAAAAAAAATAAAAAAATTAGTTACTTGATTAATATTACTTCAATTCAATGCACAATTGACCAAATTGGGTAAAAGATGTATTCAGCTAGTATCTGCTCTCCTGGGCTTGTGTAAAAGGACGTTTTCCTCCAAAACCCCCACCCAACGGTTACCGACGGCATCACGGTTAAGTTAAGTTACCTTTTTAGTCAATTTTACACAAGGTATATTGAAATTCATTCTTCGCATATCCCCTCTCAAGTTACCACACTTCAGAGGGGGTCAGACATTATGGAGCAATTTGGGTTAAGTGCCTTGCTCAAGGACACAATGGTAGAGTAGGTGGGCACCGTACAACTAGTTATTCAACCATTTTTCAACCCGGCACCGGACAGGACACGGTGTTCGGTGCCAGTGATCGAACCAGTGACCTCATGGTTACTAGTCGGCCACCTTTCCTCTTCGCCATCCACTTAGGTTTTCTTTTGCACCTTTGGACTGCAAATCAAACATACCTGCTTTGCTTCCTATCACGGTCGGTGCAACTAAACCCACTACATAACAATAACTGTAGTCTTTTTTAGGGACATTGTTCTCCTGCTCTATTTTCCTCTGAAGGTTAATGTTTTTTAAATAGCAAGATATGTCTAGGTTTAAATCCTCAGGTAAGGATCACCTTCACCTGATGAGCACTTCTTTTTCTATCTGACCAGACGAACTAAACTGTGATTCATATTTCCTCAGAGTGAAGTCGATGTACTCAAGTAACCCCTGGTATTTTCCTTTCAGCCTCTCCACAGGAAGATTACAGAAGGCAGTGAGCATTGTAAGAGGCACAGGTAATTGGCCTCATTTCTGCCACAGACAAAAGCCAATGTTCTGGTTGCTCTTAAGTGAACTGTTGAGTGTCAGTCAAGGATTCTTCAAAGGCAGCAGAAAATTGTAAGGGTCTTTTTTACCCATGACAACTTCCACTACTGAGCATATTATGGGTTTCTCCATTTAAAAGCATCTTGAATTGACAGATTGCTTCCAGCTTACATGAAAGTATTATCTTCTTTCTGAGACAGCTGACTTGATGACTTTTGTTTGGCTTCCTGTTGGGCGTCATTCTCATTTAATTTATTTCTGTTATATAACTATGAGAGCTTGCTATTGTTGTTGTCATTCTATTTTATTATTATTTTTAAAATCTTTATAGTTTTTGCACAGCTGCCCCTTCTGAAAATCTTCAACATATTAAGTGTCCAATCATCACATGTTTTAGGTTTTGGCTAATAACAAAGTGGGAGGCAGGGCAAAACCACATTTGTACAGCGTGTTTCTTGGATGGTGCCTATTCAAATGGTAAAGGTCATGGCCATTTGTGCATACAAAAGTTTTCATCCATTTCAGACTTTTTTATTCTGGTGACACCCACTTCATTTCATCTCCAACAAACTTGGTAAAACCATATTCAGACGACCCTAAACAAAACCTTTGTTGTTTTTTCAATATAATTTACCGTTCATCTGTAATTGGTCACCAATCTTATGGAGGTGTGGTATGATGCACTTAATGGTTAATTATTTGTCAACCCTACAGTACATCAGATTATGAACATATTTGGGAATGGTGTACACGCTGCCACACTGTACAAGTGTGTAACATTTAAATTATTTCTACCTTTATCTGCTTAGGAAGAATTAGTTTGCAAGAACACAAGTGGTCACTTATTTGCCATTTTTGTTTACGTAGAGGTTGAAGGGCACTAAATTAGTCAACTCAATTGGAATAGATTAATAGATAAATTGCAATGTGCAACATTGATTTTTGAACTCTTCATTTACTTCAAAGGAAGCACCAAATGCAGCACAGCAGGGTGCATGGAGGGATCATTATATTTTCCCTATAGGTGGATGCTGTGGTGGGGGTGTAACTTCTGAAAGCAGCACAGCGTCAGCATAGCTTTCAGGTTAGCAGCATGGCAGCAAAAGAGTGAGCATGGCACCGGCAGCTTAAGCACAGTGGCATAATCATATATATATATATATATATATATATATATATATATATATATATATATGTGTGTGTGTGTGTGTTGCAGTGAAGTATAAATGCAATAATATTCTGATGTGATATATTATTTCCCAATGAGAGACACTAGATGTGTTGTTTTAATTAGTTTCTGCTTCTATATATGGTGGTGGAAGCTGAGTTTCTGGGGATAGTTGCCCCTATTTTAATCATGCTTTTGGAAAACTTTGAGAAGGCCAAGACAGCTTTTTATTCTCCGGTTTGGCCTTGTGTCTACACAAAATAGCCATAGGTTTTTACTCACATCCCAAAACGGTGCTTTTGTTCAAATGTTCTACAGAATTAATGAATCAGAAATTGCCAGTGTCAAGTTGCAGTTTAGATGGGAAATGAGGAGTTTCTCCAAAACGATCAAATAGGTCTTGACAGGAATAGCTGTGTGTAGTGCAGCAAGAATGTGTAAAGGCAGACTTTCTGACACTTTTAATTCACTTTGTCCACTTTGTAAGCCAAAATAACATTTAAATGTATTTAATATTTACATTTTTGTTGAAGTTGCCAGACCACCTTGGTTAACAGACCCAAGTTTTATTATTCTGGCTAGAGTAGTGTATGAAAACAAGCCGAAACTACTGGCTGTAATGGAAGTAATTTTCAAACATAAACAGTTTCTTCATTCATCCGTGTTAGTGTGGAAAATAGCCTCAAAAGAAAGTAGTACAGTCAATGTAATCCTAGCTTCTTGTTACCTTTGAAAGGGGGTATCAAAGCTTGTGTGTGTGTTCAGCGAGAATGGTCACTGGCTTTTTAACAACATCACACCAAAATCACCACAGATTGTGTGCTTGTCTTTTGAGGAATTCAGAGGGTATTACTTTGTGATTTAGGTCCTAATGAACAGGTTGCCAAGCCAAACACACATAGACGTGACCTTGTCAAACACACACACACACACACACACACACACACACTAATCCTTCAGTGAATTGTAACCAACCAAACCGTTCTTCCTGCCATGCTAAACATCAGCTCATGGGACACCATCTGGTCTGCTCCCTTCAAAAATAAAAAGAGATCTTGTCAAAGCAGCATGACTAAGCACACAATGCTATAAGACCCAAGAGATAATCAAAGATTCCTTAAAGCTAACTGGAGATGTGAAAACCAAATATTGCCCCTTTACTCATCCTCTGACCCCAAATGTGATGTCCATTATAGCAAACCAACCACTGGGGTTGAACCAATCCTATGACCCAGTTAGTATTAGCATATGAAAGACTTTAGCCTCAGAATATAGCATCCAGAGAGGTGGCTCTGGCTCTGATTTCAAGGGATATTTAGCCCTCTATTCAGCCATTGACAAAGGAAGGGTATTCAGACAGGCAAGGAGGGAGGCAGTGCTTGCTGAGCCGTCACATAGCTCATTTGTTCTCTTCTGTTTACTTAAGCCTCCCCGTCTTTTTTTTCTCTTCCCTCCAGAGGCTTAAAGCATGGATGGGCTTGTGATTGGGAACCCTGGTTCACTCCATCCCAGTGGGAGAGATAAACAGCAATTTTAATGGTAGTCAGAGAAAAGGTTTTGATTTGCATGCATTTATCGGTCAATCAGCACTGCCGACAATTATCATCAAACTGCCTGTGCACGGTTCAACAGAATTATTTATTTATTTTAACTCTTTTTATTCTTTATCTTTTGTTGAGTTCTTAGCAATGTGTGTGTGTGTGTGTGTGTGTGTGTGTGTGTGTGTGTGTGTGTGTGTGTGTGTGTGTGTGTGTGTGTGTCTATCTGGGAGACACAATGTACTTTGTTGTGTGTGTGAGAGAATGTCTCTGAATATGTGTTCATACACTGTTTGAATGTCTTCGGTCTCCGATAAGGAAACACTTGATATAGCCTAGAGATCTAATTTCTACCACCAGCCACCCCCGGCCTCCTGTGTTTTTGCTGAGGGCTTAGGCGTCTGAGGGGAGAGGCATTTGTAATTATGTAGGTGGATTAGTGGGTAGACCGGTGGCCACCAGGCTGGCTTTGTCGTGTCTGAGAAGTAGGGGAGGTCAAGTCTTACTGCACCACGTCCCTCAGTTTTTTAACAAGGTGCTGTTATGGCGCTTTTCCACCGCATGGTATCAGCTCAGCTCGACTCGACTCAACTCGCATTTTTGGCGTTTCCACCGCAATTTCATGGTACCTGGTACCTGCTAGCGGCTGCTTTTTGGTTTCGCCTCGCTCTAGGTTCGAAGCAAGCTGAGCCGATGCTAAAAGGTGACGTCGGCAGACGGCCGGACATTGATTGGCCAGAGACTATTGTCTGGCCAATCAGTCTGCCGACGCTTCTGATTGGCCAGAGACTACCGGCTTCATTCTGTTGTTTATTCTCCCCAACTCTCCGGGACTTTTGAGTGTATTTATGCCGCGTGCAGCCTACTCTGGCTCTCTTTCATTTGATTTGCATCACAGATCCAAATTTTTTTTCCATATATTCGCTAAGCTCACCCAGTGTTGGTTGTTGGGGAAGTTACTTTTAACATACGAGAGGAGACATGTAGGGCAGCTAGCAGCTAGGCTAAATAGTTGCCAGCTGGGACAGACATGATAGTGAGCGATTACATTACAAGCCTGAAGCCTCGGACTGAACTGATTACCTCAATAAAATATTCAGGCTGAGACACGGCTTGCATTTGAAAACACGTATCCTGAAACAAGCACTAAACAGTCAACTTTATCATGCCCGTGTTTACGTACATATGGATGTAGGCTACGTGACGCATCCCTATACTAATGGCGCTTTTCCACCGCACATGTAGCTCTACTCGACTCGACTCGACTTGGTTTGGTAGCAGCACGGGTCGTTTTCCACCGCAAATAGTACCTGCTGAACGTGGGCGGGGTCGTCGTAAGGGGCTGAAAGCCTACTCCGGAGCAAAGTAGCAAAGCAGAAATTACGAGCAGTTGTTGCACTATTAACTGAACCAACCGCCAAAAACACGGATGAAAAATGTTTAAGAAATACCCCCCTTGTATCTGTTTGCTAAAAGAAGTAGAAGAATATTGCTACGGGCCATTAAAAGGGATGGTTGTTGTCCCGGTGTGTGACTCTTCCACACAGTCAGCTGTAGGGATGCGTCACGTAGCCTACATCCATATGTACGTAAACACGGGCATGATAAAGTTGACTGTTTAGTGCTTGTTTCAGGATACGTGTTTTCAAATGCAAGCCGTGTCTCAGCCTGAATATTTTATTGAGGTAATCAGTTCAGTCCGAGGCTTGTAATGTAATCGCTGGATATCATGTCTGTCCCTGCTGGCTACTATTTAGCCTAGCTGCTAGCTGCCCTACATGTCTCCTCTCGTATGTAAGTAACTTCCCTAACAACCAACACTGGGTGAGCTTAGCGAATATATGGAAAAAAAATTTGGATCTGTGATGCAAATCAAATGAAAGAGAGCCAGAGAAGGCTGCACGCGGCGTAAATACACTCAAAAGTCCCGGAGAGTTGGGGAGAATAAACAACAGAATGAAGCCGGTAGTCTCTGGCCAATCAGTGGCCGGCCGTCTGCCGACGTCACCTTTTAGCATCGGCTCAGCTTGCTTGGAACCTAGAGCGAGGCGATACCAAAAAAGCAGCCTCTACGTGGTACCAGGTACCATGAAATTGCGGTGGAAAAGCCAAAAATGCGAGTCGAGTCGAGTCGAGTCGAGTCGAGTCGAGCTGATACCATGCGGTGGAAAAGCGCCATAAGCTACTGAGCTAAGCTTTGACACAACCTCCCAGCTTTTGTCCTTTATATCAAAATGGGCTTTTTACCATGCCATTCCTTATTTTGTGTCAACACCGTCAGACACCAAAAACACAAATTAATTTTCCCTCAATTTATGCTAGACCCACGAGATGTATAGTGATCGCAAATATTCACCAAGACTGACAGAGGCCACAAAATTGTTTTCAAAATGTTTTACTTTTAAACATAACAGCAGTTAATATTGGAAGACAGCCTTTTGTCCCGCTTCTCAAGAATCACTGAAATAACAAGGGTTTAGGGTCCAAAAGAATACCTCAGCTCCAACTGCAAATAATTTCACATCCACAGATTGTGTAAAGCACATTGTAAACCTATAATATTTAACCCTAATCCTACCAACATGGGGAAGACAAATAATGAATAATTTTTCTTCAATGGTGGTTTCTCCCAGTATTTTCTACTTGGGGTCTCTAGTAACCCAGTCGGCAGTCCATGTCTGTAAAATGCGTTGGTAGGATGAGGGTTAAACAACTGTAACCAATATAATAGCATACAAACCAACAGGCAGCAATGCAGCAAATGATTTAATAACGTTGTTAGACTTGTGAAAATCTCATCAACAACAATACTGATCTGCTGAATCAGTGAACAATTTCAAACTCCTAATATGCCGCACCACTGCTTGAGAAATGCATTTGTTATTCATTAAGAGCAGCAGCACTACAGCCAGTGTAACAATTCCTTGCTGCTTCTTTTATGATGTATGTATTCTTTGATGTAAGCGCTCACTAAACGATGGACACTAAAGGCTGAAGCTTCTGTATGTTTACATCTTTTAGTTAAATTCTGCAAAGTCAAAATCATTTGTTTCTCTTCTGAACTGCCACAAAAACACCAGTCAAATTGTGTTTCTCCTCACTGGTCAATATATTTATTTTCAGGAATTAAGATATCATCATCATCATCTTCAACCGCTTATCCCGAAATCGGGTCGCGGGGGCAGCAGCTTGAGCAGGGAACCCCAAACTTCTCTTTCCCGGGCCACCTCAACCAGCTCTGACTGGGGGATCCCGAGGCGTTCCCAGGCCAGCGTGGAAATACAATCTCTCCACCTAGTCCTGGGTCTTCCCCGAGGCCTCCTCCCAGCTGGACGCTCCTGGAACACCTCCCTAGGAAGGTGCCCTGGGGGCATCCTTACCAGATGCCCGAACCACCTCAACTGGCTCCTTTGAACGCAAAGGAGTAGCGGCTCTGCCCCGAGTTCCTCACAAATGACTGAGCTTCTCACCCTATCTCTAAGGGAGACGCCAGCCACCCTCCTGAGAAAGCCCATTTCGGCCGCTTGTACCCGCGATCTTGTTCTTTCGGTCATTACCCAGCCTTCATGACCATAGGTGAGGGTAGGAACAAAGATCGCCCGGTAGATCGAAAGCTTTGCCTTACGACTCAGCTCTCTTTTCGTCACAACAGTGCGGTAAAGCGAGTGCAAAACCGCCCCTGCTGCTCCGATTCTACGGCCAATCTCACGCTCCATTGTTCCCTCACTCGCAAACAAGACCCCGAGGTACTTGAACTCCTTCACTTGGGGACTCATTCCCTACCTGTAGTAGACAATCCATCGGTTTCCTGCTGAGCACCATGGCCTCAGATTTAGAGGTGCTGATCCTCATCCCAACCGTTTCACACTCGGCTGCAAACTGATCCAATGAGAGCTGAAGGTCACAGGCCGATGATGCCATCAGAACCACATCATCCGCAAACAGCAGAGATGAGATCTTCAGACCACCAAACTGCAACCCTTCCCCACCACGACTACGCTTTGATATCCTGTCCATAAATATCACAAACAGGATTGGTGATAAAGCGCAGCCCTGGCGGAAGCCAACCCCCACCGGAAACGAGTCTGACTTACTACCGAGAACCCGTACACAGCTCTCGCTTTGAGCGTACAGAGATTGGATGGCCCTGAGAAGAGACACCCTCACTCCATACTCCCGCAGCACCCCCCACAGTATCTCCCTGGGAAGGTCATAAGCCTTCTCCAGATCTACAAAACCCATGTAGACTGGATGAGCAAACTCCCAAGCTCCCTCTAGGATCCTTGCGAGAGTGAAGAGCTAGTCCGTTGTTCCACGGCCAGGACAGAATCCGCATTGTTCCTCTTCAACCTGAGGTTCGACTATCAGCTGAACCCTCCTTTCCAGCACCTTGGAGTAGACTTTGCCGGGAAGGCTGAGAAGTGTGATACCCCGGTAGTTGGAACACACTCTCTGGTCCCCCTTTCTAAAAATAGGAACCACCACCCCGGTCTGCCACTCCTTTGGCACTGTACCTGACTTCCACGCAATGTTGAAGAGGCGTGTCAGGAATTAAGATAGAATAAGATAAACTTTTAGAATAAACTAGAAAATCTGCAGAGATTTTTAAAAGTATGGGCCCCCAGGCGCCGACCGCCAGCCCCGCAACCTCGGCTTGTTGTGGTTAAAACCCTGTTTTTCAGTTTATGCTAATTAGCGAAAAATATTCCCAGGCGGACTTTTATGGTCCCAGAGACTTTTTTTGCAGAGCACCCAAACATACACCTGTGTCAGAAATTTCAAGTGAATCCGGCTTACGGTGTGCGGGGCGTGGCCTCTCAACTTCATAACAGCGCCCCCTTGTGGAAAATCAAAAAACTGTATAATAGCACACCCCGTGGGTTGGGGAAGGACGTTCTGTGAAATGTTTGCGTTTCTAAGTGCAACGGTGTTGGAGGAGATAGAGCTTTAGTTTTTGGTGGACTTCCAGTATTAAAAGTTTGTGGGAGATTTTAGGTCAAGAAGTACAATTTCACACAAAAAACTTTTCTATGTCTTTCTCATTGGGGCTGAAGACAACTCTTATTAGTTGCCAATTTCCCCTAAAAACTAACCAAAAGTTAATGTCATAGGCCTATTCTATAACATTAGTATGCTTATGTTATTTCACTGCAGACCCCATGATTTTCATCTGTTGTTATTGTTTCTGTCTTGGTCAGATGTGCATATGCTTTGAATTACTGTTAGTATTAACATAGTTTTGATTGGTTCATTAGTAGAAGGACAAAGTTGTCCAGGATAAACCAGTGCACCCTTTCTGCACTTGGGATAGGGGCCCTGTCCAAGGTGCTGAATGAGTTCCCTATGTTGAAGGGATAGTGGCTTTGTGTGTGAGAGAGATACTATATGTGTGATTGCCAGGATGTATGGCTTTAATGCCTAAAAGGATCTAAATCAATCCAAATAGGCCCCAAAGATGTTCTTCTTTCAAACAAAGACGGTTCACTGACTGAATGAGAAAAAGCATGCTAAAGTATAAGACACAAACCGGCCAAATAAAGCCTTTCTTGAACACTTTTGATGTTGCATTTTCCATTGCTTAATTTCACAACAATATTCTCTATATGATGTCTCATCAGCTCTCACCATCTAACTTGCCATGAAATTTTTACAGTTTAATAAACCTTTTTATTCCACAGTAATCAAGTTAGGTGCAGTTGCAAGTGAAAACTATGTGGCAAAGGTAAGATGGTTTGTAGTCAAGCCTCTTGTCTCAGTGCCCAATCTCTTTATCCCAGGACTGAGCTGGCCCCCTGACCCGTTCCCAGGCTGTGTGTGTGTGTGTGTGTGTGTGTGTGTGTGTGCGTGTGTGTAACTTTATCCTCCCAGCAGGGAGTTATCTGGGGTAAAAAGGTCACTACTGTTTTAACATAAACAAAGACTTTGGGATGAAATAGAGAGAGCATCACGGCCAAATCCCTGTGCCTGGCTGTCGGCCATTGCTCCATGCCGATTTCACCTCAGGCACATTGTGGACACCACGCTGGTCCTGGTAATTAAGCAGCACAGACAGGCACCATGATTAAACTAAGGGACACCGAGGCAGTGCGACCACAAAAGGTTCTGCTTAGAGTGTTTCCATTCCATCTTCCAACAACAGATTGGGGTGAGTTGTTGGGTCAACAAAACATCAAGCTTAATACAGAAGGTTGCTGTTAGATTGCTGTTTCATCCACCTTGGTTTGTGACCATGGTCGCCCCCTTACCATGATCATGTGTTTATTATTACGACCATGACGAGGAAGCTCTACTAATCTCAGCAAAGCAGTCATTCTAATCCAAATCATGATGGTTCCCTAACCCTAACCCTTGCTAACAAGTCTGTTGCGTTTCTCCACAACGCACACATCCCTTGCATCCCTGCACAGTCTAGTAACCCACCCTGCCTGCCAGCCTGCATTAAGCAGTGCAGTGCACTGAGGGCTCCAGAAAAACATTGCTGACTCCACATCTATGCCATCTAAAGCCACCAGCCATCCTGCTCCTATTACGATGACCTATCGCGAAAGGCAACCCACTTCACTCCTATTCCTCCTTCTTCTCCAATCAACAAAACGATCTTGGCAATCCCCAAAAGCAGAAACTATAGTGCCAAGTCCCTGTAGTGTAGTTGAACAAAATATCTGCAATGTCAATGAAAAAAATCCTCTCATACTGTCTTGTTCTGGTGCATTTGTTCTCATATGTGCACTTACAGTCATCAGGTGTGTTTGCCAACAACCAAAGCTTCAGTCAAAACAAAACTTCCTGGTGTAATTTCTTCATACACTTGTCATTGTTTATCAAAATTATAATAATTTCTCAAATGGTGTTAGTGCCAGAGGTCTTGAGGGTTTTGAGCCAAAGTTCTAGGGCAAACTTGGTGCCGGAGCCTGGACAGTTTGTTTGTACACAAAGGTGAGTAACAGTCAGTATAATTATGAAAATATACAAATATAGGCAAATATACAAAACACAAATCTACAGACTCGACATGAACTCCATATCGCTCTTTGTTGACATCATCTTTGATGACTCACAGGTTTGCCATATCTGGATTTCTTTACTTTCAGAAATAGTTTGAGAATTTTACTGTGATATTAAGGGAGGATTTTGACATAGACTTTCACCAGAACTTTTTCGATATTTTGCTCGTTCACAGTAACAGCTGGTTCACACTCACGTGGTTACCCTGTTGCCCAGTACTACAATACTACAGTCTGATCTGTTTGTCACTGCACAGCTCCACTGTAGCTACTGAGGGTTGAGTTCTTTGCTCCTGGGCATCTCAGGGGTGCTAATAAAGGTGAGGCAGGCACTGCTACAGATGTATCCTGCCTATCCAGGGAACAAACTGTCTGGCTTCATTAAACCTATGGCCACCATTAACCTTGGTTCCCAATCTAAAATGTGTTGTAATACATAAAATAAAAGGGGAATGTACTAAATTTTAGTTTCCATTTATTGTGAAGAATTTTCCCCCACATGATGACAGATTGCGTTATATCTATATTATATACACAACGTACAAAAGGAAGTCCATGATTTACAGGAGGGCAACTGGGTATTAAAGAAATGTACTACATGGGCCACGACACAATCAGATCAGAAGTCAGAGCCTTCTTTCTTATATGCATTTGTATTAACTTATTTCGTGGAAATTAGAATAGGGAAATTAAATAAAAACCTAAATGCATTCAAGGACATACATAAATGCAGTGTAAAATACTATTTAATGTGCTTTATGTGCATAATTATAAACCTTAGTCAGAGCAGATTGCCTCTTTCTCATATGACCCACACACACATACTGCATCGGATCTGTCTGTTAAAGTGGTTCTGCCAGCTAGCTCCCACTGTGGAAACTGAATATGATTGACTGGCTTCTGCAGGAGCCATGGAAACCAAAAAGGGAAAATGTAACCAATAGCAGAAATGGCTGACATGAGTGATTGCTAGTGGGGGTATTGTGATTGCTAGTGGGGGTATTGTGCAGGTCTGTGTACAAGCTGAGAGACACTGCACTTGTCAGTGTGCTTTCAAAGCCTAGGGTACCTACTGTTTCTTTATGTAGTGTCAGTGTGTGTGCCCGTAATGTTAGCATGTAGCTGTGAAATGTTTGTTTGCACTACTCCCCGTCTGTTACTGCAACAGTGTGTGCTATAGCCCACTGTAGTCAGTGGCCGTTTATGTGAAAATCTACTATCAACCATCTGTCATCTGATATCTATGCAAAGAGAAGGCCAGCAGCACCTTTTCCATTTTGCATTCAAAGCACTTTGTTTGCATTTGGTCTGTCAGTGATCAAACAAGCATGACGTCATAACTTACATCACATATCAGGGAGGTCTGAAAAAAACAATGGGCTCGAATTAAACGGCAGACAACCACAATATGCTTCAATGAATTATGATAAGCATGTTTGAGTTCCTCTTATAGAAACAGGTACAGAAAAAAAGCTGCAGTAGATCATTTGGTAGACACGTCTGTGCATGTTAGTGGAGTGGTGGTGTGTGCCTAGCTGTGCATGTGTGCATACATGAGAATGACTGTTGTACCCGTTGTAACTGCCACTGTTGAAGGAGGGCATGCAAATTATGTTTGGAAAACTCAGATAGCTCTGTGTTCCCAGAGATATTTGCATTGCTTGTTTTTTAGATCAAAGACAAGACACAAAATCCTGTCTTTCTGAAGTTAAGAAAGTTCAGGTTTTGTTTACACTGTCAGAGAGCTGTTAATTCAACGATATGGCGATGAGACTGTGGTTTTTAATTGTATTTGACAGCTTTATTTTGAAGATTGGAAAATGGGAGTGTGTGTGTGTGTGTGTGTGTGTGTGTAAACATGCACATTGTGGGAACCGCAGGGTGTGGTTTAATGTTTACCTGCGAATTGATGATAAGATAAGTTGGGATAAAGCAGTATCTTTATAGGCCATGTCTATTTGTACAACAGCAGGTGCCAGAAAAGGCAAAATAGGGAAGGAGTTAGACAAGATAAATTCCTTTGACCGTTTGGTGCTATTCAACAGGCGCAAGTCTGCTAATTTATTACCTCTTGCTTTTCTTTATATATCTATGTAATATACTCGTTTGTCAGTGAGTGAATTCCACCATTTTTCGTGAATTGTGGTAATCAAATAATATTTTTTAGTTTCCTGGCAATTACTGTAATGGTAAATTAAAACTGGGCATTAAAACTGACAAAGAAGAGAAAAAACGTTGCCATTGTTTAAGGTTATTTTCGTGTTCCTCTAGGTCTTTGCTGAGGTCATTCTGCCGTTACATCTCAAGGTGACAATGACTTCCCCAAAAAAACACTTACTTAAAAAGCCATAACAGCACTTCCTCTCTTCCCATCTCAAGGTTTAGATGTACAAAAAGATCATGTTCAATTTGACTTTCATTTATCAAGCCGTAATACCCTAGTCTGGGGGTCATAAATCACACTTTTCCTCTAATTCCCTTTTGGCATCTTCAAAAATCCCCTCTACTCTTTTTCTCTCTCTCTCTCTCACTGATCTTGTTAAATTAAGTATGATGGCTCAGTGTGAGGGCAGAGCTTTTTCACAGAAAGGTAAAGAATGGAACTGTCACTCAACTTCCAACCCCTTTGCAGTGGAGTGCTATAGTAAGTGTGTGTGTGTGTGTGTGTGTGTGTGTGTGTGTGTGTGTGTGTGTGTGTGTGTGCGTCTGCAGGAAATTGCTGTGAGTCTACAGATTCAAAAACATGCGTCAATATATGCCTCTTCAGTCGTCCATGGCCAACAATAAATGAGCAGTACACACCAAATAATGACCGGTTGACCTGACATGCTGTAAACAAAGGCTAGATTTGGGGACTGTACACACATTGAGGACCTTACATTGTGCCTCTGCAGCTCAAGTAAATCCTCTCAGCCGCTAATCGCTCACAGACAGGCTGCATGTCTGTAGGCGCAGCTCTCATCCATATTGTAGGACATCACTGACAAAGGGCTTTACTGGGAAATGGGAGGATAGGATCTAGTAAGCGAGCCTGGTATGGTATACTCATTGTCTAGACCCCCAGACCAACATATTGGTGAGAACACTTGGTTTTTCCATCTGCCTTTTTTTTCTTTCTTTTTTTACTTAGGTTTTTTTGCCAATCTCTAGCCGACTCTTCTTGTCTACAAAGTGAGAGACAGAATGAATCATCCAGTGGGATTATTTCCCTCTCCACAGAGAGCCTGAAATACCTTCCCCTGCTGGCAGTCACTCTCTTCCCACCTTTTTTTGTTTTCTGCAGCATTCATATAACTAGGTTGCTGTTTTTGTTTCACAACCTTGATTCCATATTGTGACTAGGCCACCTTTTCCACCCAGTCTAAACTCAGTCTGATTTGGGTCTTATCTCAGGCACAATTTAAGTGGTGTACTGCAGGCTGTGTAGGACTGCTTTCTTGTTTGCTAACAGCAAAGGATTGACCTTAAAACCTTAATCACAACACTCAAACACTCACAACAACTACTGAGTGGTTAATAAAAGC
This sequence comes from Hyperoplus lanceolatus, assembly GCA_026929865.2. NCBI lineage: Eukaryota > Metazoa > Chordata > Actinopteri > Uranoscopiformes > Ammodytidae > Hyperoplus > Hyperoplus lanceolatus. Next base: position 16,297,432 of record CM049395.1, read on the forward strand.
ATGTTTGTGTGTGTGTGTGTGTGTGTGTGTGTGTGTGTGTGTGTGTGTGTGTGTGTGTGTGTGCGTGTGCGTGTGCGTGTGTGTGTGTGTGTGTGTGGGTGTGTGTGTGTCTGTGTCTGTGTGCGCGTGTGTGTGTGATTATCAATGTGACATGTCGTCCAAAAACATAGACCTGTATCAATGAGATACTAAAGGGATCATAGTAATCACTCTAAATGCGATGGCCTCACCGACAGTGACAACAACGTTCAGACAGGCTGTCCGATTTTCCAAATGTGCGTATTCCACTCCCCATCAGGTAAGACATGAGACGATTTGGCTGGCGTGAATCCTTAATCCAAGGGTAAAATAATCTTTCTCAGAATGTAATAATTCACATGGTATGTCTTTTGATTTGGATTAGTGGCCTGCAATCCTCTTAGCCCATGGCTCAGTGGAACTTCTCAGTGACAAGTTCACATAGCTTGCATAGACTCCCTCTCTTGGCCATTAACTCTCACAGTTTATAGGTAATCTTCTTATATCTGGTTCTGACAGTTTCAACATACCATCTTGGAGTGATATTGTAAACAAGTTCGCACCGATGCTGATACAGTGCATGTGAGGGATCCGTGGTGCACATGAGACCAAAAACATCTATATCACTTTTTTTTATTTTTTGCTTTTCTTATGTCACCCGATAAAAGTGGTTCCCCAGGGATCAGTGACACTCAGGATTACTTTCACATGGGAAACACTTTACACTTTAATACCCCAGAAACACAACCCAGCCAGGACTGAGTTTGCACTTATTGCAGGTTTGTATTTAGAGGGGAGTGAGCTCCATTGGAAAAAAAAAAGAGTCTGTCACAGCTCTCTCCTGCTGCCATCTCTTAAACATGATCCAGTGCTATCAAATAACTCACACTAAGACAGGAGGAGGGGAAAAATAACCATGAATCATTTAAATCCTCGACTCAATATTCTTTATCTTTATCCTTTAAGGTTCTTTATAATTTAATAAACAGGATTAAAGTCATTGGATAGAACAGAGCTAAGCGAGGCTCGTTCCACATTTTCTGTTTTAGCCGGCACTCCGCATACTGAGTCTTATTAAGCCCTTGCAAGATTACAGGGCCTTAATCTCCGGGAACACATGTTGTGAAGAATAAAAGCAATTTTATTTGGGAAACCAGAGTCCAAGTTTAGCAGGAAATGAGCTTTCTCCATAATCTCATTTTTTTGCCCCCCCCCCAAGTAAATGAAAAGTACTGTTCAAGAACTGAGCTCTCCCTTGTATGAGGTGTGTGTGTGTGTGTGTGTGTGTGTGTGTGTGTGTGTGTGTGTGTGTGTGTGTGTTGAAGAATTAACTGTGCATTGTGTGCAGCATGAATGTGTACTACTGCTTGCTGACTCACTCACTCACACACACACACACACACACACACACACACACACACACACACACACACACACACACACACACACACACACACACACACACACACACACACACACACACACACACACACACACACACACACACACACACACACACACACACACACACACACACACACACACAAACAATGTTCTCTCTAGTTCATAAATACCACAGCTGTAGACCAGGTATTACCTACGAAGCTGGCTTTGATTTCTACGCAATGTAAATCCACCTGTTTCTGAACAGACGGGTTTACAGACAAATTTATTTATTGTCCCAGTCTTCGCCCAACACCACAATCGCCTTCCTCCTCTCCCAATCACCTCCCTACTGTCCCCCCCCTTCATCCCCTGTAAATTCTATGCAGATTGCTCGCCCATGCTTACTGCACTTTGCAGAGAAAGCTTCGTAAAGATGACGATAAGCTAAAGCTCTAAATCCCAGCCTTAGCTTTCTTATCGAAAGCCGCAGCAGCGAATGGAGCGCTTTAATAGAAGATGTGTGAATTGCAGGGAGTGTGTGAGTGTGTGTGTGTGTGTGTGTGTGTGTGTGTGTGTGTGTGTGTGTGTGTGTGTGTGTGTGTGTGTGTGTGTGTGTGTGGGTGGGTGTGTGAGGGAGAGAGAGTGAGTTTGTTGTCTGGCTTGTAAATGCAAATGCTTTAAGGCTTATTTTCCTCCTCTGCACAGGCACAGTTTCATAAGCTCTGCATAGGCCCTGTTAAGATAAAACTGCTTTAAAAAGAATTAAGACACTCTGCGAAGCTCTGGAAGATTTGATTGGCGACGTCATCCTGCTGTAAGTGGTGGTATTTCAGAATAGGGAAATCTATCATACAGAGATTTAAATGATTGAACTGTTTATCATGTACGATTCGGAGCTAAGCTGTGTGTCTGTTGTAATAACCTTAGTAATAAGATATCATCTCAGTTTTTTCAGCCGGGCATTATAAGGTCACCCAAAAAGATTACAGTTTATCGTCTACCTTTGTGAGAATGTCATCTTTGGGAAAAACGACAGTATTATCCTGTGTGGTGTCGTACAACTGCATTGTGGTTTGAGACGGGGATGGCTGTGGCGTAATGGAGGATGTCAGACAAGGTTGGACAGTGCCTCAGTCGAGCTAGCTGGTTGATCTGAGATTTGTTGTTGTTGAGGTGTAAGGCAGTTGCTATAACAATGCTTTTATTGATAAGTTTGCAATCCAATTGAACCCAACATCCATCCACACGCTGCTTCTTAGGTGTCCAGAATATTCAATCAGTACAGCTCTGCTCGCTAGTGTCCTCTTCCATTTTCATTTATTACCTTGGTTTACTGATCAATAATCAGGTTGAGCTGAATTTTAAAAATGGCCTCTCCTGGACAAGTTATAGTTCTATTATAAAAAGGTTTCCCCATTCTCGATTGAGAGTTTAACTTTTGGAATACAAAAGTGACGGCCACAATGTGTTTTAAGTTAATGATTCATACACAACCACCTCCACTGCACAGGTTCTGCTTTGAAATAAGTCCAAATCTGGTTGAACCGAGAGAAATGAAAGCGGGTAAAATGAATCAGTTTTCAAGCGTGGCCAGGGGATCAGGTGGTGCCATGGTTACATAATTCTCTTACTTACAGACTGCATTAACACATTAGTGCATCAAAAAGGATTGTCAGTTTAATCTCTGCCGAACAAACTGCTTATACAGTTTGACATTAAGCTCCAGGTATTCAGATTTGAGGGGGTAAGTACTGTCTCTCATCAGCTGTGCGATGAAAAGGAATTTCATTGTGAATTAAAGCTATAGTGCGTATGTCTCCCCCATGAGGAATTCTGAGTAATTACAACAACACTGTCTGCACATCTACATGAGGTAAGCCTTCAGAGATTGGGAAATAATTTTATATCTTCTGCTGTACGTCCAAGTTTTTTCTCAGCAGTATAATCAACAACGGAAATTTCTTGGGCACTTTTTTTAGAGCTCCTGGGCCAGTGTCTGGGGGCGACACCAATTTGAAAATGCTGCCATTCTGAGAAAAACAGATAGAGTTTTGTAGAGCTGATTCAACTTTGTGTCAGCTAGTTTGGCGATGGCTTACATGTAATGCTATTTAATTGATATGAAAAAATTATGCACAATGACATTAATTATTTCAAAAATGTCCGTTTTCAATAGCAATATTTTAATTGTAATGTTGCCTTTCAATGCAATAAACCAATATAATAGAATCACAGTATTACACTTTTACTAAAGTCTTAGGGAGCAAACATCTTTTTTATCAATAATTATCACTGATGTGATAATGTCTACAATTTTTATAACTTTAAGACCTGAATATAAAAATTTAAGTTTTAAAACGCATCAAGGTATCCATTTTGAATTGCTCGGACACTAAAGTATTACAGAACAGTCATCCTTCCTAATTGGGAGCCATACATTGAGCTTCTGTATCTTGAGAAAAAGTGTCCAATAGGTCAGACTGCTTCCTGAAGAATGAACAGGTTTTCAAAAAGACTGCGTGACAGCTCCAGGTTAGCACTTGGCACACTTTGGTCTCTGCAGCCTGGCAGCATCTCACGGGTCAAACCTTGTTGCACTGCCAAGCAGACAGTTAGGGAGGCAGCCAGACAGCAGGGATGTCCGCCCTCCTATCTGCACTGGCACACACGCCGCCTTCCTGTGGCCCCACTCCCCTGATGCCTGGCCTGTGCACTCAGGTGCACGCACATCAGCATAATGAACTCCAAGGTAGACTTTACCACTTCACTGGCTCCTCACAACACAAAATGCCAAAACAAATCTTGTCATAATTAGGCATAATCCAGCTCATTACCGTCTGCTTAATTATCCTATTAATAACACTTCCTAGGAGAGCTTGTTTGCAGCAGCAGCAGCAGCAGTGCGCTCGGGCAAATGTTTGTTCCTAAATGAGCAAACACAGAGAAGACAACAGCATTGTTCAAACATGGGAGCTTTGACAACGGAAAAAGCAGGGCCGGGATTAATATTGTAGCATAGAGGTTTATCTTCCCTTTGAGGCCTTCACCACCAGGGGCTTTGTAGTAGGCAAGTATATGTGTGCATGGATGTGGACTTTCTATGGATATGTTTATGATTTCAGTACGTCCAATTTAATTTGAAATTACCACAGAAAACATAAAGAAATAATGGAAATAGTTTATTTTGATTTCACCAAGAACATCATATACTGTACAAATGTGAACACTATTACATTTTGCCGTTTAGCATTAGTAAACCATGAGTTATGCTATCCTTGTATAAAGAGCCTCTTTTGATCCCAAAATGAAACTGAGATTTTCAGATGGTGTAAAGCAGAGTAATTTCAGGTCACTGAATTCACGTTTCCTCTGAGGCACCGAGGCTTGACTGATGCAGTTAGTTTGTCAGCTGGAATGGGGTAATGGCTTTTTTCCAATTGTTTATTTTCCGCTTAGATAAACAAATACTTGTGACAGCAAATAAGAAATATAATGATATCATTAAGATGGCACTATGCTCGGTTTGCTCTGTTGCTACACTCGGCTCCATGCCTACGTTTTTATATTTCTTTATTTCAGCCAACAGTTTGATGTGTGGAGTCCGTGAGATATGTGAGAACCCCTTTTATTTTATTATTCGAGTCCTTGGTCACGAGTGTGGATCATTTGATACAGCTATAGTTAAGATTGGCACTTGAGGTGCAAGTGACTGAGGAAACGGCAGCGTTATATAAGGCCATTGTCAATCTCTGTTCTTGTCTGTACTTGTTCTCATGGATTGTATTAATTTTTGCACCAACCAGCAGAAATAGCATCAGCATGAATGTTGATCCATTTCAAAAATGAGATTGTCGGTCACGGTCTGCTGTCAGTAGCTTGGAAGTTTAACCACTGGATTTGAACTCTCAAGGACAGACCAAGATTTATGTTTTCCTCGCTACACTGTTTACTCAATAAATCCCTCAAATACCGTCTGTCCTTCCTTGTTTTTTCTTTGTAATATCTTCATCTGTAATCTTACACAGTCTTATCACTGCTATTAAAACAGCACAGCCATCATCACTCCCACTAAAATACAGACATAAAGGTGAAAAACATCATCTGCCAACTGCCTCAGGCAAATGCCAGCTGAGGCAACCCTGACCACATCCTCCTTGGCTACAATGAATGGGTTGGTGTCTGCTCTAAAAGTCTTCTGTATGAAGAATGAATAAAGCTAGGCTGTTAACACACACAGGCCAGAGCTATAGGCATGAAGACTTGATAACTATTTAACTGTTTACACTTAGCACCATGACACACAACAGGCTAATGTTTCCTCCCTTGTTGGGAAACGCTTTCCTTTGGCCCCAGGGAAGGTTAAGAAAAAACCCTCCGTCTTAGCTCTGTGTGCGCAAACACACTTTACTCATCAATATTTGAAATACATTTTCTTTTTATCAAACCTAAAACCTGTGCTTACCCAAGCGTAAAAATACGTTAAATATAAAACTTTAAAAAGTAAACTGTTAAAAGGCTGGGGTTTGTTTTCAATATATTCAGTGATGTTTGCCAGCATGGAAAGCTTTTATCCTTCGAAAAGGCATATCTAAAATCTGTATAGGAGACCATCTGCAATATCGTGTAGCACACTTGTGCTTTTGATGTAAACTGAATGGGAAAGCATGACAGGATGCTGTGTTGGGGACAACTGTTTTATCTTTTGCCTCTGATCTTTGGAGAAAGAGAGGGGAAGAGAACGTGAGAGAGGCAAATAGAGAGAGAGAGAAAGAGAGAGAGAGAGGGAGAGAGGGAGAGGGAGAGGGAGAGAGAGATAGAGAGAGAGCTAGAGGAGAAGACTTCCAGAGGATAGAGAAAATTGAGAGTGGGTGAAGGGAGTGACAGTGGCACTGTATCAAAAGAATAAAGAGAATGAGTTATCAAGGAAAAATGGATCAACAAATTCACTTCATGCAACAACAAAAAATCAGCAAACAGCAGACTTGAAAAGTGAATAATTGATGCCTTCTTCTCTTTTTCACAGCTGTTTAGATTTTTTCATGCCTGCTTTAGATGGGTCTAAAAGCAGTTTAGACGTGTGTTAATGATTTGTATGCACTGAAGGCTTCTTTTTTATATAAAAGGAGAAAATATTCAGCTTTTACTAAGACGGACATTTTCTACAGGTTCTGATGGCTGACAGATATAGAGAAACCTACACAAACAACTGGGGGATATTGTAATTGAAGGAGACACAAATATTTATACTACTTCCTAGATTCCGAAATAGACTTTCTCATTCAAGCAGTGCATTATCATGTTGGTATGAATATGCAGACTCAACAGATTAGCAGAAATGTTTGACAAGCTTTTACAAGTTAATAGGATATTATCCCCATTTATAAACCAACATCATTCAAACACATGAAGCAATCAAGTTAAGAACCAAACAATAACGCTGTAAATCTGCTCAAAATGCAATTCAGGACATACAAACAAACACTTTATAAATTGGAGACTTTATTGAAAATGTATAGAGCCACATAAAGAAACGTCATTGACACACACACACACACACACACACACACACACACACACACACACACACACACACACACACACACACACACACACACACACACACACACACACACACACACACACTTTATTGCTGCCCTGGTCACTAACACCAGTGGAGCATTTCGACAGGTGGGGTTTGGTCATCTACGGTTCAGTGGTGAAGTCCTTGGAAGGGATGCCAGGTAGCTCAGCCTCAGGTGGACTCTTTCCCTTTGCTCTGGAGGACGACAAGATATTCACGGTTAATCAGAGGTATGAAAGCAAAGGGACAAGAGTGCGCCGACACTGGAAAGATTGTCCTCCAGTCGTCCGGCTGGGTTACTAATGACCAGGTTGATGAGAAACAGCTGGTGGCTGCTCAAAAATAACTAGAAGATAAAATGCGTATTTCCTAAGTCAGTCTCCTTTTAATTTGTGTTATACTTAAGTGGTTATTCACAATGATTAACATAAATATTTGCGTCGTAATCAAGCCCACTTTTTATGTTATAATATTTTCATCATAACATAAAAAACTACTGTAAGGTATTGGGTGTATTGACCTTAGTCTAACTCCAACTCATCACCCAAAATGTTTGTGTAGAATTGGGGTCTAAATTTATCTCAACTTCAACCATGTACATGTTTAACCTTTAGCTGAAACCTATATCCAAGTACTAAAACCTCCAGATCCAGTCCCCATGTATTCTTTCCCTATCCTCAAATTCCCTGTTAGTGCATGATCCCAACACTCTGACAAACACATCGAGACACAGACCCACACCCACACCTGTGCAATTTCCAGCACAGGTGTGGGTCAAAATCCACAGTATTCAAACATCCTCTCCAGCCATTTCAAGTCGCCAGAGTAACTCAAGCTAACAACAATTACGCCCCGGCGATTAGTCATTATAATACTGCAGCTCACTGGGCAACAATTATACATTTGTTTATGGATGGGCTTAGCCAAGTGAAGCTAACATCCACCAAGTGCTAATGATAGCAAGACAACGCACAAAATAACAAATGGTATTCGGCCTTCGCAAATAAAACAATTGAGCTGAATTAAGCAATGATAAAGAAAGCCAAAGGAGGAGCTACAGTTCACTGAGGGCTTTAACAGAGAAAAACGATTGCAAGCACAGGAAGGATCGCCATCAGCCATTCACTGAAACAAGGCAATGTAACACTTATTGGAAGATATTAGTATGATTTATGTTCTTGTCCGTGCAACATACTTTTTTTTGCTGTAGGTCAAGGGGTTGAAGAGTTGGATAGAAATTTAAGGACTACAATAGCCAAAGGGGGAAAAAAAATTCTGCTGTGTTTCGTACTTTCAGAGATGTGTGAAGGTTAAAACTGGCTCTCACACTCCCACGCATGGACGCTTCACCAACTCGGTGTTGCTCTGAGCTGTGACTTCTTGTCCTAAAATGTCACAAGACACAAAATGATTTGTCCTGTTCTAGAGGCAATGATAGTTTGTGTAACAACTTCTCATATAGTTACTTTTGTGCAGTGTAAATAAACAGGCATCAATTCAAGCAGAATTGACAGAAAATAAATTCACATAAAATCCTCTTGTTATCTTCACACACATCAGATAAATATGAAAGCACCTGCATACGCTTGGTAGAATAACACATTTGAAGAATGAAATTAGGGTCTAAATTACTACTTTAAACTTTAAAATCGTTTCAAGTGTGGAATTACAAAACATCCCTTTTCACTTAACTGTTGTTCCATGTCACCAATAGACTAATGTAAATTAGTTTTTTTAAATATTATCTTTTGGCATTTTTACTTTATTAGACAGATTTTGGAGAGACAGAGTTGAAATGGGGCAAAGAGGGGACGACATGCAGAGAACAGACCCGGGTCCACTGTGAGACCTGAGCCTCTAGGGGGATGCTCTAACCACTACACCACCAGCGTCCCCCCACTTTGTAAATTAGTTAAAATGTATATATATATATATATATATATTAAGATTTTTGGGGCATTTTTATGCTTTATTGATAGTGTAGAGACAGAGTTGAAATGGGGCAGAGAGGGGAGTGACATGCAGAGATGGACAGCGGGCTGGAATCGAACCCGGGACCGCTGCTGGCCGAGGCCCATGGGGGGGAGACGCCTTACCAACTGAGCTAAGGGCGCCCCCAAAAATGTATATTTCAAAGAGCAGGTAAACCAACTACACTGTCAGTAAAACAGTAACTGTGTATCTGAATTCGAATTTGATGAAAATGGGGGCGGTACCTGATAAGCCTTTGGCTTCTTCCGTCTCCCTTCGGACAACACAAAGTATGATGTATGAATATTTTCAAGAGAAAATTGTGTATTGTGTGGAATTGTCCGAAAGAATAATAAATAAATAAATAAATAAATAAAAACACTAGATTATGTTTTGTTTTTGATGGCAAATATCAACCTTATGAAAATTCTTACCTTCTGCTATATCTGTACATGGAATGGTTGACTGGTACAGGTTAGGAAAGTTAAACAATTTGGTGAAATATATTTTCGTACTGTTAATGAAATATATACATTTCAGGTTATTGTTGGGATTTGAAGGAACCTACACCAAAGTGATATGCACTTCACAGCCCTCCACCACACAGATCTAAAATGTTGGCTCTGGACGTACATTTAAACATTTGGAAATATGCAACTGTTAATACCAAGGAAATGTGGGCACGACTGATCATAACACTCTTTGCGCTGACACCAGTATCTTCCTTTATACTCCATTACATTTTAATGATGACAACAGTCCTGCAGAAAGGTTATTGCTGATGTTGACAACCCCACTCCTCTATCTCTTCAGATAAAAAATGCGAACACACCAGAGAGATAGCCAGGACCCACAATGCATCGGGCCTGGCAGGCAGGAAGCAGATGGGTTGGCTGGCCTTAATGGATAGCAGAGGCCCAATAGTTGCATCGGTTGTTGTTTTTGATGAGCTATGCACATAAGAAACTAGAACATCTGGTCTGACCATGTGGCACCTCTATTTGTCCAAGGCCCCTTGAAGCAAACCCTCACACATTGACACACACACACACACACACACGCACGCACGCACGCACACACACACACACACACACACACACACACACACACACACACACACACACACACACACACACACACACACACACACACACACACACACACACATCTTTAACTGCCAGCTGCATCCACGCAAATCTGAGCTAAATCCAATGAATGATGCATGTTATTCACTGTGGGCTGGTGAGAGGGTGGTTAGGTGTAGCGTGTCCACACCCCTTCAACAGAGCCCCTGCTTTTCTGTCATCCTTTTCAGTGACGTTGTTTAAAAATCATCCAACTATTCCCCAAACAACTCATGAATATGCAGCAGGGTAATAAGCCCCGGCTCAAGGCAACTGATTTGTCAATTGTCTGCATTTCATCAAGATAGAGTAACACCTCAAGGGTGCTATAATCGAAAGCTGTAAAAAGAAGAGGGAGGCAAGAGCCTGTTCACCGTTAGATTGCTGCGTTATCTTAATCATTAGCACTTCGGGAGCTTAATTAACAGCCTGACAAGGGCTGGGTAGAGAATTTGGAGCTGATTGGTTGTCGGAGGTGTTTAGCGAGTATACCGAATGCTACAGTAAGTCAGGGGAGGAATTCTAGCAAGATAGAAGAGCGGCTGATTCGCTTTCAAAAAACAACTCAGCAGCAGCCATTAGACTGTTCTAATTAAGCATAATTAGAGATGCAATTACAATGATGGGTTTGATAACCACTATTAAATCATTCATCCATAAATGTTATGTTGAAATAGATGGGGAGGGGAGGGAGGATGGGATAAATATGTGTGAAAGAAGAGTGAGAGAAAGATAAAGAGGAATGGCTGGCAGGCTGCCACCAATTAGCTGGATGTGCTCAATTGCAGGAATTCTCTGGTGTCGTGACTCATGTTGACAGGTGTTCAGGGTGAATTATTTGTATTGGGGAGACAGAGTGTGCAGACTAAACACACACACACACACACACACACACACACACACACACACACACACACACACACACACACACACACACACACACACACACACACACACAGAAAGCCTGCTCATCCTATAACCGTGCTCTGACATAAATCCAGCGTGTTTATTGCCCTGGTCGGCAGGAGAAAATGAGATTGGACACTCTTTCCTCCTTCTCATTCTCTCCTCCTTCTCTCCCCTCTGCTGACTGGCTGACTGGGTCATTTTTAAATGCCTTGTAAATTTGTCAGCCATATTAAGTGCCCATCAAAGGGCACCAAGATGGAGGAGGAGGCAGAAAAGAGTGGCTCAAATGGCAGTCCCTGACTGGCATTGCTCCCACATCCATCCAGCTTAATGGTGCCCACCCACTGTGACACTGGGGAGTCATAGCAGTGATGTATTGTGGCACGGATGGACACAAGCTGGAAGAGGCAGATTAGATTGTGGGCCAGAATGTTTGGAGGTAACCTGGCCTGGACTGGCTGCTTGGCAGCTGTCAGCACGCTCTGGCATGGAGATCTCTGGCCCTTTATCAGAAGGTTTACTGGGTTATCAGTGGAGTATGAGCTACAGTTTTAGTTAGGCCTAATAGTCGGAAATGTCTCATTGGTGCTCATTCCAAGAAAAAAAATATTTACAGTGCGACTAAATGACAACGACACTTTACGTAGTTTGTACACTTTGCCAGGTCAGGTGGACTGGCTAGGTGGAGCAGTGGTATTGTTCGAGTCGCAATGCTAACTAAATTATATATCAATCTCATTCTGTTTGTTGGTTTGACTGTAGACTGGCCTAATGCATTCGATACAGGTTTGTTTGTGGTAGAGTGAAAACCCCATGACAACACTCCTTTGCAAAAAACAACAACTAGAACTGTGAGTTTAGCATGCATAACATAAAATGTATTTTACAAATGTCTTACATATTCTACTAAATAATCAGATCAGAGATCAGAGTGGGAGAGTAAAAGTGTGGAGGGTGACGCTAAAGATGAATGTGCTTTACCAGACCAGCATTGGAAGTTTGTCAAGAACTGACAGCAGAAGTGATTTATTTCTTATATTTAGAATGTATATGTAGGACTCTGTATAACAAGTTGCTGTCATTCAGTCCAGACAAGATGATCATGAAATTCAATTTTTATGATCATCTCAGTACTCTCCTCGAGTTTCGTGGTAATGAACAAAGAAGGAAGTGGTTTTGATCAATTCAATGCAATTGCCATCCTTGTGCTCTGCACCACATATTTTGTCAATATAAGAACAGTCAATAAATCTTTAGCTTCGTCTTAAAGCGAAAGTGGCGTGAGTCCATGTTCTGATAGACAAGATAAAAAGCCACTCTGCTCAATCGATGAGAAAGACAGAAATAACAACTTGTGCATTGAAAAGATGCTACGGTGAAAAGCCTTGTGTGGCTCATGTGCCTTATGCTAAGTAAGGCTTCCCAAAGTTCTGATGTAGGTCTACTGTCCAATATATAAAACAACACAAAATAAACTTTACACATGTTTCTATCTACAATACTTGAGTAAACTCAACAGCAACTCCAATACAAAAGAAATTAGTTGGCTTTTTCCAACTAAATAGTTTTAACCTAAGCAATTAGTGTCCTTTTTGTTGTACAGTTCCTGCATTCATGGTCCCATTGAAACAATCTTTTTGTTTTTTGTTTTATATTGTCAAACTAACAAACATAATTAAAGCGACTCTTACCTTTGTTGCATTTTTACACTTTTTTGGATTAGGTTAAAATGGTATTAATAAGGTAATTACACTCTAAAATATAAGACAGACCCACCAGGAGTAAAAACAAACAATGATTTCAATCTCATAATATTATGAAAAATATATATAAAATTCAACCAATCAAATCGTTCGGATCGAACGATTTGATTGGCCGACAGACCTGTCTGTTTGCGGTCTGCTTCTGTATTGCGCATTCTCAACTAGAGGGTTTGTTTTGATTCCACGGCAGACAATAGCAAGTAGCGACCATTGTAGAAAAGGCCCCAACGTTCATAAGTTACAGTGTTGTTATTTCTTACAGTGTGTTAAAATGTGTTTTGTTCAGTGTGGATGGCAGTCAGTTAGGGCCGTGACGTCAGTCGGCCAGAGTGCCTGTTTAGTTTCCTTTCTCTTCTCCCTCGGTCAGATGTGTGAGCGTTGCCGCAGAAAGCGATCATCCCACATGGAAACGTGTTTATCTGAGTTTAAATGTGAATCACCCGTGTGTGAGTAAGTACATGCAGTCCCGATCGCTGTTATAATATAGTTTGCATGTTATTAACGGCTGCGATTTGCGGGTCGCAACAGCTGTTGTAACGTCTCCTCACGAGCGGAGTTTAAACCTTTGTTCTTTTCCCGCGATCTATATGCGACTGTGCCTGTGAAAGAAGGAAAATAAAGAGCGGATAAAACCCTACTCCTCCTCTCCTAGTCTCATTTGATTTGATTTGATTTGATTCAATTTATTTCAGACATATCAACATACAAAACAAAATGAAAAGCATGGAAATACAATAAACAAAATGTATGTTTTCACAAAAAAAAAAAAATAAATAAATAAAAGAAAACAAATTATCTATATTGCTGAGATATGCCTGAAAAGGAGCAGGAAGAAGTATACACTTTTTTAATCCTACCCCTTTTCCATAGTAAAAAAATAAAAAAAATAAAAATATTTATTAAATAAAAAAAAATAAAAAAAATAAAAATTATATTCGCTACTCTTATTCCATATATTCTCTGTACAATTGGCGATACTATATTTGCCATTTACGACTATTCATACATACATACAACTTAATATACTAAAAAATAAAAATAAAAAATATATATTTTATATATTTATACAATGCATATATCTATATTTATATTTATAAACAATCAATATTTATAATCGATTGAATATATCCATATCTACATACATATCTATTCAATCAGTATATATATCCATATAATTATAATTTCCTTCTTACTTCACACCCTCATCCCTGTACCTTTTGAAAATCATTGTTTTGAACCTTTTTTTAAACTGGATCATGTTTGGACATTGCTTTAGCTCCATGCTCATCCCATTCCACAGTTTCACACCCCCAATTGAGATGCAATGACATTTTAATGTCATGCGTACCGCCAGTGTCTTAAAGTTTAACTGTTGCCTCATATTGTAACCCCCCTCTCGGTCAAAAACAAGTTTTTGAATGTTACCTGGTAGGAGATTATTTCTAGCTTTGAACATGATTTGTGCTACTTGATATTCAACCAGGTCATTGAACTTTATGATACGGGAATGTAAAAAGAGGAGGTTGGTGTGATCATAATATCCAGCTATATTGATTATTCTTATTGCTCGTTTTTGTATTGTGACTAATGGTAGCAGTGAGCTTTTGTAAGTGGTCCCCCAGACCTCCACATATTAATTTAAATAAGGTAAGATCATTGTGCAATAAAGAATATGCAATGATTTTTGATCCAATAAATGCTTTGCTTGACACAGGACTAATAAACTTCGTGACAGTTTAGATTTAACATGTTTTATGTGAGGTTTCCAGCTGAGCTTATGGTCTATTGTCACACCAAGGAATTTATTTACATACACTCTTTCAATATTAACACCGTCAATCTTAACATTTACGTCATTATTTAAATGACAATTTCCAAACAACATGATTTTTTGTTTTACTTAGATTCAATGACAATTTATTATTGTCAAACCACTTTTTTAATTTGCTCATTTCAGATGTAATTAACTCCAGAAGCTGCTGCAAGTCCTCTCCCGTACAAAAATATTAGTGTTGTCTGGAAATAACACGAATTGTAAAATCTTTGATGTTTTGCATATATCATTAATGTAGAGAATAAAAAGAATTGGCCCTATTACTGACCCCTGGGGGACCCCACAGGCAATGTCCAAACAAGATGACATATGTTCACCCATCTTCACAACTGTTGCCTGTTCTGTAAATAGCTCCTCAGCCAGTTTAATACAACCCCCCTGATACCATACCGTTCTAATTTATTGATTAATCTGTCATGATTTATGGTATCAAATGCTTTTTTGAGATCAATAAAAACACCGGCTGCATAATTCTTTTGGTCCAGGGAATTTGATATATTTTCAATTAGCTCAATGAGAGCTAATGAAGTGGATCGGTTGGGTCTGAAGCCGTATTGGCTGTCAGTTAGTAAATTGTGTTTATTGATGAAATTGTTAAATCTGGCAGCAAAGAGTTTTTCTAAAAAAATTTAAAATTGAGGAAGCAGTGAAACAGGCCTGTAGTTTGTGAAGTGGTGTTTGTCTCCAGTTTTGTACAGAGGTAAAACTTTTGCAATTTTAATTTTTTTGGGGAATTTACCAGTTTGAAATGATGAGTTACAGATGTGCATAAGTGGTTTTGCAATTCCTTCAATGACATGTTTAACTATTCTCATGTCAATATCATTATAGTCAGTAGAAGTCTTGTTTTTTACAATTATGAACAATCTCTATAATTTCACTCTCTTCCACTGCTTTTAGAAACTTTGATTTTGGATTAATGTCTATTAAATCATAATTATTGTCTTCAGATCTCACAGATCCTTGGTCATTAATTTTTTCTGCCAAATTTGGTCCCACATTTACAAAGAATTTGTTAAAACCATCAACCACATCATCCATATTATCTATTGTATTTTCTTTCTCCATAAAATACTCCAATATAATATATATAAAACATTTCCAATAATACTATTTAGCACATTCCATAAACCTTTCATGTTGTTTTTGTTATTCTCTAGTATTTTATTATAGTATTCTTTCTTACATATCCTCATTATATTGGTTAATTTTTATACTTTTTATACTTATTTTCTGCTTCTGCAGTTGGATTTTTCATAAATTTTCTATACAGTGTATTTTTCTTTTTGCAGACATTTTTCAAACCCTTATTGATCCACGGACTAGTTGTCTGTTTATGTCCATCACTGTATTGTTTCACAGGACAGTGTTTGTCATAAAGTGATTTAAAAACGTTAAGAAATCCATTATATGCTTTGTCAGTATCTTCTACCTCATATATTACACTCCAATTCTGTTTCAGTAAGTCATTCCTTAATGCATTTATATTTTCTTCGGTTCTCAGTCTTTTGTATTTAAAATGACTGGTGTTCTTTGGTTTCGTATAGTTACAGTGATGAACAACAAAAACAGGCAAATGGTCACTGATGTCACTGTATAGCAGTCCGCTTACTGTATCTATATCTGTATCATCTCGGGACCCGAGCACCGTCGACTGCGGCGCCGGCCGCTCACTTAACAGAATCTGGGGATGTAAAGTTTGTGAATGTGGGGTGTTCGGTTTGGGAGTTATTCTGAAGATTGCTCTCAATTAGCTTAGCTTAGCAGATAGCATCCCTTGAATGAGATGGTTTCACAAATCTGCCATTGCCGTTTTCTACAGTGCACCAGTGCTGCTTTCGTCTCAGCCAGTGTGTTCTAGTGTAACTGTCCTTTGGCAGAGTTTGCCTTTGTAGCCAAAGTCCAAATTAAAGAAACTTTGACCCGAAACTCACTTTCCTCCCTGATATCTGTCCATTAGCCTTCCAGCTTTAACAGCAGGGGGAATTTCGGATACTGCGAAATTTCCCTCTGGAACAGGGGAACGGAGAAATTCCTCATCTACATCTCTGTCATGAAACTTTACTTCCCTATAGGCAACTACAAGGACTTTTATTAAAGATATCTAAACAAAGAAGGAGAGCTAACAAAATTAACTGATTGAACGAACAGTTGATTGACAGAAAATGAACTATAACTAATTAACTAACTGTATGCAAACTTTCAATCAAAAAATGCCAATGTGTAAAATTGAACCGCATATGAATGATCTTAGTGCTTTTACCGGAAAAAACTATTGCGACAGTTAAGGAATTAATCAACAGTTAGTGAAATGAGCATTATTCTGAACACGTACAGTATGTGTTGTGCATGACCTGCAGTATGTCATGCATACAATATGCTTGAGAGACTTTGACTGAAGCATTGTACACGTCTCTGTTCACACACTTTATTAAACAATGCTCCTCTCTACTTTTAACACACACACACACACACACACACACACATACACCCTTTTCCCCTTGTTCTCTCTTCCCTGCAGCTGCCTTAATGAAGTTGTTTGGAGCGGCATTCTCCCTAATGCTGAGGCTGGATATAAAAGAAGAGAGAGCCCTCAGAGCCATGGCGGAACAGGGCTCTCTCCCTCCCGCCTAATGAGCTGAGCTTTCAATGCGCCCACTAATTAGTTCATCTATAACTCTAAGCACTCAATTACTCTCCACCAGCACCAGCACCACCACAGAGAAGAGCCCAGAGAGAGGCGATAAGACTGACAAATGCCTTAGCCCACGTGCGCACAGCCGCACGCACACACACACACACACACACACACACACACACACACACACACACACACACACACACACACACACACACAGGGCCCAGGAGAAGTTTTTTCTAAACTTCCCACGCTCAAACATGCTGTTCAGGCAGAGTTGATCTTCAGTTTTTCACCCACTCTCTCTGTTTGTCTGTCTGTCTATCTCGCTCCCCCTACCCACTCTCTGGCTTCCTAAATGCATGATTCATTGATGAACATACAGTAGATGTGCGCCACTGACAGATGTCCACAAGCAAGTGCATTATTATTGTGTGAATTTTTATGTGCAGTGTGGAAGAAAAACTCGCTCTCCTGAGGATTATATGTGGCTGTGTTAGACTGCTTAACGAAAACGGCATATAGCACAAATCCAATTAAATCTTATTATACACATGATAAAAAAAAGCAAAATAGATTGTTTTTTTTTAAATAGTTCTTCTGCTTTCTTCTTGACTGTTTGTATGTTCTGACCGCAGTAATTACAAACTCCACTAATCTCATGTTGACTGTTTTCCCTGATTGCTCTGCAGTGTCTCGACCGATAGCAACAGTAGAACACATCAGTATTCACATGGACACCTTACATCAACAAACTCATCAACACCACCTGTGGATGAAGCTCTTGTGGTGGGGATAATTTTGTTGTCCTTTTACACCTGTCTCAAGGACTGCTGTGTATCGACTCACATCCCCCTAATCAAGCTAAATTGATCAGGTGTTCACCAGTAGGAGGGAGAAAAATATTGAACCAACCTGACAGATACACAGCCACGTACATCACTGGCTTATCAATATGTTATGGCTAATGGGTTAGCCAATCATTGCGCACACATCACACACAGGGAACATTTAGCATTTATTTGGAGGAGTGCTGTTTATTTGCTACATGATGAATGTTAGTCCAATTTCCACTCCTTCAACAGAAAAATGTCTAGGCTATAAGTTCGAATTTCTACAACAGCTAGTCGATCATTTTGTCGGCCTGCAGCACAATCTGATAAACCCTCTATCCAGCACTAACAGAAAAAACTTTGAGGGTGCATGGGCTCAATTAAAACAGCCAAAACTCAACCATGAGCAGACTGCCGAACCAGAAAGAAAAGAGCTACAAAAAATCATCAGAGTTGGCACATAACGTAAATGTATAAGGGTTTGTCAACAAACACACATCGTGTCCTACACCTTGCTTGCTGAAGGGCTGCACACTAGCCTACAGAAAGTAAATGTTCCTGTAAATGTTTGGTTAGATGTTGGTGATGTTGGGCCTCGCTCTTCAACACCACTAACAGGACACTGTCTGTCCATGACATTTAGGCTACAGACTACATCTTCATTCATTTAGTCTCTCATGCCCTACTCACCCTAAAACTAATTTGTTCCAACTTGCATTAACTTAAAAATAAGGTAAGGTCACTGCACAATAATGCTTTGTGCACATATTTACAAATGCCTTGCTTGGAGAGGCATATTTGATCTTTGTTAGTATTCTATTCTATTTGCAATACGATATATGACACATTACAGCTTAATGTGAAATGTGAAATAACATATGTGCCATGGTATGCATGAGCACTTTTTATCCCAAATGCACATACTTTTCGTTGTATGTTTTTTACAATGAAAATAAATAATCTAATCTAATCTATTCTGTTTATAATGTTAACAGTTTATAACCTATAATTTTCTACTGTAAACATATTTTATTTTACATTATTCCATGTCATGAATAGCATCTTTTCCCATGTACTATTATTAACATTTACTTTATCTAATTTTATGTTATATTTCATATTTATATGTTACACCTTATCTCTGAAATGTTATTTAAACAATATCTTTGCACTAGTCTCGGGAATTGCATTGCCTACGCCTGCTGCAGTAATTGTTGCGCATATCACAAATAAACCATATTGAACTTTTTAAAATCTGAATTTATTCCTTAGTGCAAACACAAGCTACGGGTGTTTCCCAATGAGTCTGACCAACAGCCGGACTTTCAGCAGTAACACAATGAGCATGAACAATCCCATCAAGATCTGTTAAGTTTGGATCATGTCATTGCAGAAAAGTCAGCCATGACAAGTCAGCAACTTTGAGCCCTTCAGCCTTCAGATGAACTCATTCCTTAGAGCAGGGGTGGCCAACTTGCGGCTCGCGAGCCGCATGCGGTTTTTGCCTTGCTTCGTGCGGCTCTTCAGTTCATATCAAAATTTGTGATTATAATATATATTTTTTTTCTATACTTTTTTTTTGTGTGGGCCTATGTGTGTGCATGTTCGCAAACGTTTCATGCGGCTCTTACGTTCGTTTTACATGTTGTTTATTATTTCATTTTGTATTTTGTTAATGTGTATGTGTATGCCTGTTCGCAAATGTTTAATTGAGGACGCAACATAATGTTCGCAAATGTTTGGAGTGGACGCAACCTAAAACTGCCCTCTCAGCTTGGAGGGAGGTTTTCCGTGAGTAAACAATTTGTGTCAAGTTCGCTCCAAAACAGAGTGGGAGAGTTTTTTGTTGAACGTTATACCAAGCCATTCTGCCTATATGCCAGGAGTCATTAGCGCATTTCAAGGCTTCAAATCTTCAGCGCCACTTCAGCTCACTCCATGCTAAAAGTAAGTCCCACTAAGCAACATGCATAGTAAGAGAAAAACGCTATTGTAAATTGTTATATTTCTGTTTGTTGAAAATGACTGGCCTGTCGTCTTAGTACTGTAGGAGTCCAGTTCTGTCATTATCACAGGGGCAGCCTTAACGATCTGGGGGCCCGTTTCAAGTCCCCCGTTTTTTTTTGTTTGTTTGTTTTTTTATAAATAATGCAAAAATTAAAAAGATTGTGGAATCCAGTTGGTTCTTCGACGGATTATGAGATAATAGGCCCCTGGACCAAGACTCTCAAAGGGCCCCCCCACTCCTACCTATCCAGTCAGTTACACTGACTTTTCCGCACAGATACATACAATTATTGGCAAAAAACATATGAAGAAAGTCAGTGTTTCCCAGATGATTTTGGGACACTGTGGGAGGGACCCTGGTCCTTGTTGGGGGGTCAGGGGGCATTGCACACTGGAAGAAAATGTGTACCGTTTTAAAGTAAAATGCATCAATCTGATGCACTTAGAGAGGAAAATTTAGAGGCTAAATCAAATCTTGAGCTGCAGAAGGAACATTATTTTTCTGATTTTTCTTAAGCAGGCAGCATCCTTTACTCTGCAACTGCAAAAACAGTAGATTGGTCTGCAGACCCATGTTATATGATGGAGAGACCCATTTCAACAGATGATACTTTTTATGAACAGTATAGAATTTACACATAGAAAGTTTATTCCTGTATGTGTGGGGGCCTTAGAGGCCCCTCATGAGGCCCCTAAGACAGAGCTAATAATGCTGTTGCTTTACAATTGCTTTTGTATTTCTCCCCTACTAGTTGAGGGGCCCATGATGATTTTTTTCCTTATATTTAGGCTATTCCTTTTTGGAACCTTTTATTGACATGAGTGACTGAGCTCTTTGACTATAAGACATGTAAAGGTATTAGTACCTTAGCTTAGGGCCCCCTTGAGCCCTTGTGCCCCTGGGCCTGGTAGCATGCACAAGCATTATTTATTTAAAAAATAATAATAATACAAAATTCAACTGAAACGGGTGAAACATAGTTAAGGCCGTTACTGCATTATCATGTTGGTTGTGACATTTACAGTAAATCTGACTGAGCAGAGGTCTGTGTGTGTGTGTGTGTGTGTGTGTGTGTGTGCGTGTATGAGGAAGGGATGGGGGGATGTTCATGTGTAACCGTGTGTACGATGTGGCTCTTTGCAGTAACACAGTAAAAAATGTGGCTCTTAGTCTCTGACTGGTTGGCCACCCCTGCCTTAGAGGTACAGAGATTTCCACGGGCTGGTTCTATTAGAAAAAAAAGTAGGGTAAACAGCTAATTGAAAAAAGTGCTTCCTCATAGTAGGGCTGTGTCAAAAAATTGAAATATCGATATATCGCGATACTTAGTTTCCCAATATCCGATTTTTATATCAAAATATCGATATTTTTTTTATTAATTTTTTTATGATTTTTTTTTTTGCTTTTCAAGGCTTTTTTGACAGTGCAGTGATACAGATATGAAGTGGGGCAGAGAGGGAATGAAACAACCATGGGTCAGATTCAAACCCATGTCTGCTGTCAGGCCTGAGCCTCTAGGATACTGACTATTGAAGTTAGATCAGTTTTGTTTATAAAAATACTTAAAGAGGACCTATGATGCTTTTTGACTTTTATGACCTATAAACGTTGTTATGATGATTCATAGTCATGCTTAACCATACTAAATTATCAAATAATGACTTACATGCATTTCGACGTATTCCCTGCTGACCGTCTGGGGTGTCTGTGCAGAGCACTAAACACTATTCTAGCCAGTCGAGAAGTCACGGTCTACCCTTTCATAATTTGTGACGTCGCATAAAACTTTGTGAAGTCACCACGCGGATGTTTCCATGTATGGTAATGCTGTCATTTCCCTGTTCGCGTCTGCCTCGCGCCCTTATAGGTCCATGCTTGCGCTTCCCGCCACAGAAAGTGTTCCGGAAGGAAGGTAACCAATCACAACGGAGTGGGGTTTGCAGGGGGGGGGGAAGCGGAGATCAACGAAGCACAGGCGGAGGGAGCGGAGATGCCCGAAGCACACACACTCAAGTGTTGACAGGACGTGCTGGATCGCCAAAATAAGAGAAAGAGCTTCCCGAAAATCTACATAGTTTTTTGTGATGTGATTCGTGTCAGGTTGCTCTATAGCAGTGTAAAACAAGAAATTAAGACCAGAAAAGTAGTATAATAGGTCCTCTTTAAGATTCACTGTGTCACAAAAGCACACTGATGTGTTTTCATTTTCATTGTGTCCTGTACAGTTAGTACAAGAGTGAATTGGATTTGTTATTGTGATGTTAAGCAGCTGCAGCAGTGTTTGATCATTTGCCAAAACCAAAAAAAAGGAAGAAAAATAGTAAAGGAAGTTGTGAATGAAATAGTTTCGACTTCATTTGTCTGTGCAACTATCAATATATTGTGCTGTTATGTTTGACAAGGCAACTTGTTTATGGAATATCGCAATATATCGTGATATATCAAGATACGCAATATATCGTGATATATCGTATCGTGACCAGTGTATCGTGATACGTATCGTATCGCAAAGTCCTTGACGATACCCAGCCCTACCTCATAGGCTTGCTCCTGATACTAAACTTAAAGTAAATGACCATAAACAGCTCAAGGGGAACTTTTGTGCAAGCTTCCCTAAACAGATGCAAATAATGAACAGGTAAAATTACCAACTCATTTGCAAAGCCTGCCTTCCTCCTTATTAGCACGCACGCACGCACCCACGCACACACACACACACACACACACACACACACACACACATTGAACTGTGCACTGATATGCAAACCAATGACTGGGAGAACGCCCTGTAAAGTTATTTGCTAACCTAATAACTTTCCACTGTATTCAAATATGAACAGCTATGAGGATATGGCTGCACCGTAATAGTAATATACAAAACTTTGTTGTCTCAACAAGAGATGAGGATGTTCTCTAATGGTGCAGCCATCTGGTCTAAACGGTTGTTTATATGATAACCTGTTGTAAATTATAAATCCAGGTGTTTGGAGGAAACTTGGAAAATAAACAAACAAATTCAAACAACTACAGAAGCTCCCATACCAACAGATGCCGACACGCACACAAATGCATCTCACACCACACATACTAAAATACCCACTTTGCAGTAATCGTTTCTCTCTCTCTCTCTCTCTCTTTCTCTCTCCTCTGAATTGACTCCAATGAGCAGAAGCTAAATAAAGAGATCGGCTGGAGGCTCTGCAGTGCCTCAATAAAGGAGGCGGCAGCTTCATTACCCCATGTCTCATGGATGAGAAACAAAGACTCAGCAGGGTCACTGCTGCGGTTAGTTGGCTGAGAAGTCAAATACTTTCCTCTTAATGGGTACAGATATAAAGTGCAATAGTTGCATTGGAACATATACTGTAGGTGTTGGGGTCTCAACCTAAAGGATTTGATTAGCCACAAGTGAGCAACTTTTTACCCGTCATAATAAGACCCAGCAGGACCCCTTGTCCCTCTAGTTCTTGCTATATTAACATTAGCAAGTGAATCCACTGAAGCGCAACCAGTTTTATGGGTGTTGGGTCATTACGTTCGGTAAGAGAGTAGATCCATTTTAAGAGACAGAAGTAGGAAACTCCCTGCGTCAAGAGAAATAAATTCAGTTTGAACGGGGTTTCAGACCGGTTGGTTGGGTTCATAAACTCTGATCGTGAAGCAAATAGATTTTAAATGACAGATATTAGCACATGAAGGTCTGACGACTGAAACCTCATGTATGAAAAGGACACACACATTGACTTTAATGACGTTTATTTTGTCAATACCTTCCACAAAATTGTATAAAGAAAAACATGTAAATTTGAAGTTAATACATTTATATTGTAGTAACACAATTATTATGAATTAAGAATAAAAAAAGACTTACACAACACAAGATTCAAGGCTGCATATTTTATATTTAAAAAGTCAAAGTTACTTTTCTTCAATCAGTGAATTTCTCCTCACTGTCCGGTACCTGTCAGACTAAACTTTGTATAAACACATGATTTATCAGCACACACAGCATACGTATACATGCAGATCCTGAGGTGATACTCGCAGATTTGGACAAAAAGTGATTTGGACAACAAGCTTTCTCCAGAATCTCTGACCTTTAACCTTTGTTCATTTGCATTGCTCAAAAACACCGCAAAATACAGTTCACTGTTGAGTTTGATAGGTTTGTAGTAGGAATATAAAATTGTGGCCTCGTCCAGATCCAAGAAACCAAACAGCACTGCATCACACATTGAAACAAAGCGTTCAGTCCTGTGTTGTTAAAAGGAGTTTTTCTCTTCAGTGCAAATGAGAAAGAAGTTGGAAGTGTGTTACATTAAGATATGAAAAGCTGAGGTGTGTCGGCTCTAATGCGAGAACAGATTTGTTCCTGAAGCTTCTTCAGTGCATGGGTAGTTCTTTTCACAACCCAGAACCTGTTTTTTACATGCTTGTTTTATTTTACTTTCTCATAATCTAACTATAGACAGAAAGTGTATATGTATGTGTTTGTGTGTGTGTGTGTGTGTGTGTGTGTGTGTGCGTGCGTGTGTGTGTGTTTGTGTGGTTGCAGTGTGAGTGTAATTGTTCATGTGCCTATACATACACACAATATGATAGGCTACGGGGTGGTGTTCATATAGTCTTAAGCAGAATGGACTCAAAAATCCACATTACACAACACATTCCCATTCCAGAATAGTGATCCATCAAGCCCCTGCAGTAAGCATCTGTACATAAACCTCAATTATGCTAATGCTAATCCCTGGAACATTGACGTGAGTAGGCAAGGAGGCTAACAGCTAAAGACTTTGATGTATGCTGCCATTTGGCAGGGCCTCCTGAAAGACTAGCATTGGACCCCAAACTCCACCATGGCTTAAGGAGGAAAAACTAGCCTGGCCTTGCCTGTTCCTCTACTGATTACAAGGGTTTACGGGGCTTCTTTTATTTGCCTCTTTGGTATGGACCCAATCATGGGTGTCAGTTCTCTCCACTGCTGTTTGGCAGCCCTTTTGCATTTCATTTTTGGTTTTTACTCACCCGTCGTCTGTGCCAGACTTCTTTGTTTTGTTTCTCAATTTCATCTTCCATTGCCTTCCATGTGTACATTTACATCTGACAACTTTTGTTTTTATTCCCATTTTGGTAACCATCAAAAAGCATATAAGTGTGTACAGTGCCCTGTAAGACATTGTTTTGCTAGAGATTAATAATTGTCCAGAAAATAACCTCAGCTATGATGGTGTTAATCCCTATTCAATCCTGTTCTTACTGCTCAGATCTGAGAGAGAAAAAAACTGAATTCTACGATCTTACCTTTGTTTGGGCTTAAAATGAGGAAAGACTTTTTGGGGACTAATGCCGCTTTTCCATCGAACATGTAGCTCGACTCGACTCAACTCGACTCGACTCAACTTGGTATGGTAGCAGCACGGGTCGTTTTCCACCGCAAATAGTACCTGCTGAACGTGGGCGGGGTCGTCGTAAGGGGCTGAAAGCCTACTCCGGAGCAAAGTAGCAAAGCAGAAACTACGAGCAGTTGTTGCACTATTAACTGAACCAACCGCCAAAAACACGGATGAAAAATGTTTAAGTAATACCCCCCTTGTATCTGTTTGCTAAAAGAAGTAGAAGAATACTGCTACGGGCCATTAAAAGGGATGGTTGTTGTCCCGATGTGTGACTCTGCCACACAGTCAGCTGTAGGGATGCGTCACGTACATCCCTATGCACGTAAACACGGGCATGATAAAGTTGACTGTTTAGTGCTTGTTTCAGGATACGTGTTTTCAAATGCAAGCCGTGTCTCAGCCTGAGCCTGAATATTTTATTGAGGTAATCAGTTCAGTCTGAGGCTTGTAATGTAATCGCTCGCTATCATGTCTGTCCCAGCTGGCTACTATTTAGCCTAGCTGCCCTACATGTCTCCTCTCGTATGTTAAAAGTAACTTCCCCAACAACCAACACTGGGTGAGCTTAGCGAATATATGGAGAAAAAATCGGATCTGTGATGCAAATCAAATGAAAGAAAGCCAGAGTAGGCTGAACGCGGCGTAAATACACTCAAAAGTCCCGGAGAGTTGGGGAGAATAAACAACAGAATGAAGCCGGTAGTCTCTGGCCAATCAGAAGTGTCGGCAGACCACTGATTGGCCAGACAATAGTCTCTGGCCAATCAGTGGCCAGCCGTCTGCCGACGTCACCTTTTAGCATCGGCTCAGCTCGCTTGGAACCTAGAGCGAGGCGATACCAAAAAAGCAGCCGCTACCAGGTACCAGGTACCATGAAATTGCGGTGGAAACGCCAAAAATGCGAGTTGAGTCGAGTCGAGCTGATACCATGCGGTGGAAAAGCGCCATTAGTGGTCCACAGAAAACCTGCTTCCCAATAAAACCTTGGCACCATATACTCATTGCTTGTTTGCATAATGGGACTTTAGATGATTACAAGATGCAATTTGGAAAAAACATCTGATCTCTTTTCTAAATGAAAAAAAAAGGAAATTCGTTCCATTAATGACAAGTACTTTGCCCCCTTTCTTACTGTTATGTTGGAATTTCTTTGAGCATTCCAGAAAAAGAAACCTGCCACAAGAGACGGATTAAAGCTTATTTTCAGTGAATGACTCAACACGTGAAAATGTGGAAAACACTGCAGACAGTTTGTGTTACTAAAGAGCTTAAGAACATTTAAGAGGGATTTGGGGAAATAATTGGGGCTTGTCCTAATTTTAAGGGTGATGATTGTAAAAATGGTGATATAACCTTTTAGATATGGATCAATAGAGGCAGAAAACCGCAAAGGCCAACTGGGGGAGGGGTTGGGGGGGCATTTTTGAATTACTTAAGTCCCACTGAATGATGTGTTTTAGTAAAGCCTCCTGGTAAGATTGTGCCCTAGTTATCTACCAGTAATACTTGTTGGTTTTTGTCAGAGTGCTGATAATTGCAGAAATGGGGTATTTAAGTAAAAATTAATTAAAAAATAAATGGAAAGAAACACTCACTGGCACAACTAACAGTACATAAGCTCTTTGTGTAAAGTTAAATTATGGACAACGTCACAGTAGTATAATATAATTTGCAGCTGGATTGATAGCAAAGGGGATTTGGTTCATCCTGTTCTTTTCCAACTTTAAGAAAATGGCCTCGGTATGACAATTGTGTTTTGTGTTTGTTTAAGCAGTGCAAGTCTTTCATACAAACTGTGTGGCTTGCTTTGCGTGAATGCCTACCAGTTATGAACATGAGAAGGTGTTTCATGCTGATACAACAAGATCTACAGGTCTACATAAATCTCAACACAGCAAGTGTTGTTGTGCAGTTCCAAAATAAGTAAATCACTACCACAGGAAAAACATATTTTGTAATCAAAAAATAATGGCTTTTCAAAAACAAATCAACTGACAAAATCAGTATTTTAAGATAACTAGAAAGAAAATAGTTATACAAACATGGCATCTTGGGCTTTCCAAACCACCATATTATATAATGCACAATGGATAATGAAATAACCACTGGCCTGGCTCAATGCACAAAGAGCAGGTAGGCAAATCGACAGCACTCTATCAAGGTCCTAATCTTCCGGTGTAACATCGAATTTAAGAAACATTGCATAAGGAG
Source organism: Hyperoplus lanceolatus (assembly GCA_026929865.2). Classification (NCBI taxonomy): domain Eukaryota; kingdom Metazoa; phylum Chordata; class Actinopteri; order Uranoscopiformes; family Ammodytidae; genus Hyperoplus; species Hyperoplus lanceolatus. The sequence continues at coordinate 16,325,104 of CM049395.1, forward strand.
TTATTGCACAGACTAAAACTCCATCATCCATCTCCACCACTCTCATCCTTAAATTAACTCTTTCGTTCGTAAGAGAAATTGAAGTCATCGTCAGCCATTGTGTGAATACATTGCAACTTATTACTACACCAGAGAAATTTGACGAGTCTAAGAATAATAATACAAGCCAAAGATCATCTTGATTTTCTTTTACAGAAACGGTACATTTATAAAAGTATATCTGTAAATGAGAAGGACTAGAAGAAAAAAAATGAGTAGGATGTACTGTGATGAAAGAAGATGTTCCTGACAGTGGCATCAACAAGACCTAAGCATACTGTATCTCTCCTTAGCATTAGCAGTGTGTTCCGTGACTTAACTGACTTTCTAACGTCTAATTGGCTGATTGACACTTTGTCTACCCGTCTAATTGGTTGTCTGTTTCATGCTCCGCTTCTTAATGCCTTGACAAACAATTATCCTCAATAACAGTATCACATTTGTCTAATTAATAACACATGTTTGCCACAACAGCAGCAGGTAGTCAGCAGTGACAAGAAGGGGAGTTCGGGGCTGTGTGTGTGTCTGTGTGTGCACGAGTGAGATGAATACCTCTGTAACTGTGCTTTGTAGAAAAAAAAGACTAGGTGAAATTTGTGGCTTTTTCATGTGATTGTTCTTAAGCTTTTTTTCGGTTTGTTTGAAGACGGACATCATAGAAACAAAACAACGGTTTAAAGCATCCGAGAGGTTTCATCCTCACTGTCGGAAGAAGAACATTTATTTTGTTCTCTTCTCACAGGTCAGTCAGCTGTTGTTGGCCCAGTGAAGCAGTGAATCAATGCAGTCAGACAGGAGGACAAGGCAGAGCAGAAGGTAAGTCTTATATCAACGGTGCTCTCCTGACACTTATCTGCACAGGCAACCACTTTCAAACTCTCTCTTTCCTTTTCTCTTTCTCTCCATCTCCCCTTCCTTTCCTTTAAAACAATCATCTTCAAGCTACAAGCTATGTCTGTCTCCTCTGTTATCTCTCACAACTCTACTCTCGCTCTGTTTTGCATCAGAAAAGCAGAAGGAGGGAGAGTGTGGTGTGTATGTGTGTGTCAAGTGGGCATTGTATAGCAGTCCCAGCAGCAACAATCTGTCATTAGAGTGGGCAGGCAACAACCCTTGTGGCTTGGTTCAATCAAATTGTAATCCTCTGCACATTATTACCATGGCAGGGTCACCTCTCCACTGCTGCTCTAGGGCAGGAGCAGGTGGACACACACACACACACACACACACACACACACACACACACACACACACACACACACACACACACACACACACACACACACACACACACACACACACACACACACATTCATTGACTACCATTTCCAGTGTTTTGCTAGCGTTTTTCTTGACAGTCCTTATACTACCTGGCCAGCCCCCATAATGAATCCATCGGAGAGTGCCAAACTGAGGCTGCTGTCATGCATAATTCAATCCCTAACCCTCCATACAAACCCCACCACACCCTTGACTCCATATCCCTTATTCTTGTCATCTCCTGTACCGCCCAAACTCACAGACTTTATCATGCAACCCTGAAGATTACAATCTTGTGGAAGATTGTGTGTGTATGTATTTGAATGTGTGTGTGTGTGTGTGTGTGTGTGTCACATGTTTATCTCCTCTGTGGTTTCTAGGGAAACCGCCATTAGGGTATTGGTTGGACTGTGTGTGGGCAGAGATGAGACTAATTCACCCCCTACTAATGTGGACATCAATACCACAACACACTCCTCCAGTGTCACTTTAACGCTTTCTTGCTGGTCTTAAAAGACACTCTCCAGGACACATTGGTTCAGGGCTGTACAGTGCGACAGTTTTGATCGCATTTGCTACTGAAATTGATCACGTGCGATGATGAATACAAGTCCATTCGCACTAGTGCTAGTTGATGATGAGGAGAGGCTGTCTTTGAAACACAGAGGAGAGATGCACAACACTGCTTAGAGGGCTCTACATTAACACTACAAATGGGGGTAAATTTAGTCCTAGGCAAGTAAGTTATTGAGTCCACCCTTCACTTTGGCTGGTGAAAGATGTGTCCTCGGGATCTGTGCTCGTGCAGCGATTCTACCTTTTAAAAACTTCACCAACGGTAATAACCGGAAGGAGATTACCGCAGTTAAGTTAGCGCGTGTGCAAACAGAACATTTCCTGTGCGCCTTCACGTTAAAAGCCTGTTACTACCCAAACGTGAGTTAACTTTTATTTTGAAGCCGGTAACAACAGGAAGTTAGCGCTTCACAGCACTGGAGTGCTCTAGCTATAAAGGCAACTCATTCAGCTGCAGAGAACAGTCAACAGTAGTCTAAAAACAAAGTTTGAAATAAGCCACTGAAGAACAACTTCCAACACATTCACAACAACCTATTTCATTTATCCTAAATTGTACCAATATATATACTTATTTATTTAATAGGCTGTTTAATGTTTTAAAGTTCGGTTTTAATTAACAGAAGGACATTTTCTAAAAATGTTTATTATTATTAATAATATAATAATTACATGTAGGCCTTTATACAAAACATATATAGATATAGATATTATTTTTATATTTTTATGGGGAAAATAATTCTGAATCAGCAAAAAATTGCAATTGGCAGGTTGGATTATTTTGTCTAAATTGCAATCAGTGCACCCCTATTCATTCTTCTACAATTATTACTGCACACACTAGGATATAATATTAATTGAGAATCTCAAAGGAGACCAAGATGAGATGCTCAAAGGTAATTACAGTGAAATGCAAGGGTTAAGGTTATACAAGTTTTCGATCATACTTTGTGTGCTACCAAATTTATTTTTGTGCTACTGAATTGTTTTGCTTGCTAGCACCAGTGCTACCACTTAAAAAAATAAGCGTACAGCCCTGTGGTTATAAAGTTATAGACTTGGTTTGTTTCACAGTAATCACTTGTGCATGGTTTTGTTAGCAGAGATTCTGTTAAAATAGATTATTAAGATTTATTGACACAAGATGGTATGGGTTAGTTGCATCAATACAGGCTCTGACTGGCAGCAGGTATGTGGTGGAAGACGTATTTGTGAGTGTTTCAAATTTTATTCTAATTTAAGCAGCAGTACAATTGTTTACTTGTTGCACTTACATAAAACAAAACCTGAAGGCTCACAGCAAAGGTGTAATGTGGTCACAGCCAACAGTACATGCCAAATATTTACTCTGTACTTACTGTATTCACATAGGAATATGGTTCATGTGGCTGGCTTTCCAATACCATACAAAATGTTTCTTTGTTTATCGTTAATACTAGCTTTTTGGCGATTACTGAGCTTGTAGATGAAGCAACACAGTTGAAACACTGAAATGGCAACTGTTCATAATAATCTTATCTAAGGCAAGTATCAGGGAACATTTTAAACACTCTCTGGTTCTAGCTCATCAAATGTCAGTATTTGTTGTTTTGTTTTATCTTCAGGGTGTAATGGGTACATTTAGTGCGTCCCTTTAATCAATTTAGTTTATTATTAGTATTGTTAGAATTAATGCTGCGACACACGCGGTTTTACATAGGAAGGCAGCGGAGAGTAGGCAAGTGTAAATGCCTTTGTTTTCTTAATATATATATTAAGTACTCAGGTAGCTTCTAAATTGGCAATAAGTATAATGATCCCCTGAGGAGCTGTTGGTTAAATGGAGCAGATAACCACACTGAAGGGCAGTATTTCTGCAATATTATTAGGCTATTTAAAGCTGTCAAGCATGCTACAACTCTTCAATAAGTTGCACCGTTCAGCAGCAAGGATTTAGGGCCATGTAAATGTTCACCGTGAAATCATAAAATGCATGTCTCTCATCTTATCTTGTGTAAACAAAGAAATAACTGGAGAAATTTCGGCAGGAACAAAAAGGCCACCATTATGATAAACTGCTATTTTTTTATTTCTCAACAAACAATTTCTAAACTGAATCTGTGACAGCGGGAGATCAGAATGTAAGTATATTGTATTTTCTCCAATGATGTTGCACAGCGCACGCCACTGTCACACCCAAAATGTGTTTTTAAAAGCAGATTTTCTGAAACTAAGGTGAAACACATTGCCCCAACACTTTGCAATATTCATGCCTCCTTTCATTTCAGTTTCGCTCTACATTTTACAAATAAGATTACAGAATATGTTCTCTACCAGATGCTACAATTCAGGGCCGGCCCTGACCAATTTCGCAACCTAGGCAAGATTTTAGCTGGCGCCCCCCATTGCATTGCAGTCAGGTCCACCACTGTTCATACACTCACACAGAACTGGATAGCTTTGTCTTTGACATTTCATTTTATTTTAGATAGAAAATAACCCACAAAATAAAAAAACATATTACAAAACAAGTGACATAACATTAAAAAAATAATACAATATTACGATCGATTTGCACAAAAAAATGCAGACGTTAACATTTAAAATTATAATCTATTACAAGTATAGTTTCAATAAATCATAACTTTGCATTGAATATAATTCCACACAAAAGTTATATTACAAAATTAAATGACAGAGACCTCTGGTCTGTACTGCTATTTAACTTGATTCCAACAGAGAGCTGTGTACAATTAGATGTTAAGACCTCATCTGCATATCTCAACAAGCTCACCTCACCTTGCTACAGCCTGTCTACTCTTGCCTTTGGGTCTATTGGTGAAGCCTTTATTCCTCATGCTACATCACTGGGCTGTGCTGAGGTGGAGAAGATGTCTGCAGGACAGGTGGCTCAAAGTATTTCAAATGAAAACCTGAATAGAAAAGAGAAGTATACATGTTGTTACATTATTTATATTAATACATGGTGAAAAGCTTTAAAATGGAAATTAGATAAGATTAAACTCTTGTCATTAAAATGAAATGTAGTTTAGCATCCAACCAGAGTGAAGAGAAGCAGTAACTAATGGAAAGCTATAGGCCTAGGTAAGGTACAATCAAACGGAAAAGTTTGCTCCTGCTTTTTATGAAATCAGAATCAAGCCTTCTGATGATATCTCATGGCTGTATGTATAGCACTTTGATTTACCTTGTGTTGAAAAGTGCCTCACAAATAAACTTGACTTGCCTTAGGTATGCAATATTAACAGTTATTATACTGTGCACTTTTAACACTGATGTAAACTAACACAATAAACCCAAGGTTGACAACCATTAATTATAGTGGAAAAGGAATAGCTTTCTAATAACCATTACAAGCAGTGCAAACTTTGGCAAATTATGACAGGGGATGTAGGCTACATGAAAAATCTTTCTAAATGCCTCTGATGAATTTAAGCTGGGAGTAACGTTACCCATCTTCCAAAAGTAAGCTAGTAAGTTAACACACTGCTCCTACAACGGCTAAAACAATGCAGCACACTATTCATTCATCACATTAACGTCACTGTAGGCCTACCTCTGTCTTTGCCACGTTTTTCCTCCTCTTCTTTTCCTTTTCAGTCTTCCCTTGGCACGAGAGAGCTTCTTTTTGACATGGTGTGCGCTCTTTCCTTCCGGTTCCGACCGGTGAAGTTACCGTTCAGATACCTGGCTGATCGCCAGAAATCTGGAAGAGTCTATCGGAGGAGAGGGGGGCGCTTAATTTTTTTTTTATAGTTTGTCTATCCTCTGTAGTTGTCATATTTTAAGCTTAACTCATATTTTAAAATTATAGTATTAACAGTATTAGTAAAAAAAATTAGCCCATTTCTTTTTTTTTTCTTTTTTTTTCGTAGCGGCGCCCCCTGCGGATGGATGCGCCCCTAGCATTTGCCTATACTGCCTATGCCCAGGGCCGGGCCTGCTACAATTACTACATCTTAGCCAACTTAGGGGATGAAACAATGGTGTATCACTGAGCCGCAAATGAATTTCACTTGATTTCTGGCCTTCAAAAAAGAATTGCCAAACAAAAGAACCACCTTCTGCTCAACACAGACAATGGTGCAATGGAATACTTTCCGTCATGTCGAAACAAAAAAAAGCAACAGGATTTATTGGTGGATGCTGATTTGCATCATATAAGGCATTGATTATACTTTCTTCTAATTAGAATATATAAAGGATATATAGAAGTCACACTGATGGTTGGATTGACTTGCTATAGAAATCAGAAAAGTATTCACGACTGTTGCACTCATTTGGTCTGTAAACACTTGAGAAGAGCTGATTCATGGAGTGAAATCTTTGCACGAGCCAGCACGGTAGAGTGCATTTAGTCATGTCATTAGCGCTCTCACAAGCAGAAATGACTTTTTCGCACCTAAGAGGATAAATGTTTAAGATCAATGATCGTGGCAGTTCTCAATGAGCGATGTTGTAACGAGGGGACTTATCTGTAAAGTGAACGCCTAGGAGACAAAAAAATAGTGAGAGGGAGAAGAGGGAGAGACAGAGAAATAAGAATGAAATACATAGAGCTGAAAGTGATCGAAATAGACGAAAGAAGATATAGGACAGCAAACTAAAGACAGACAGAGGGGAAGTTTATGATTTATCAGAGTGTGTACGTGTTCATGTGCAAGTCTACAGGTGCACAACAGAATGAGACAGACACTCATCCAATTGCACTGACCTCTGTGAGTCCCCTTTGCTATATTACAAATCAAATATGATTGTGTTGAAATAATTGTCCATTTGATGAGGCAGGTGAATCTCTGCAGCACGCTCAACTTCCATTTCTCTCCCTCCGCCTTGTGTTTGTGCAAAGTGTGTGTGTGTGTGTGTTTGTGTGTGTGTCGCGTATAGCATGGGGGGGCAAAGTAATGGGCAGGTGGTGAAGCATGAAAGAGGTTAGGGAGAAAAATCACATCACCAGAGAGAGAAGAAATGAGTGTGTGTGCCTGGCTCCTACGGCCAGATGTATTTACCTGGATAATGATAGTCATCTGGGCCGACAGGGTGTGTGTGTATATATGTGTATGTTCACTGTATGTGTGTGTGTGTGTGTGTGTCACACAGCACAGTGTAGCACATGATGATGTGGAGGCTAGATTTGTGTTTGGCTGACTGACTGCCTGGCGGAGGGGCCGGTTTGCCGATTTATTTTTGCGCCCGAAGACACAACAGTCTCTCTCCCGTATTCTCCTTCTCGTCTACACTCTCCTCATTTCTTTTTGGGTCATTCCTTTTTTTTTAAATTGCTCTTTTTTCTCCCTCCATCCATTTCTCTCTCCCTGCTTGGCTTTCGAAGCTTTGCCTTTATGAATTGATAAAAAAACACACTTCACACTTGATTGTGTTCCATAGGCACTGGAGCATGACTCTGTCCAGCTGCACATGCAGGCACACTTAAGCCATGTTTATACACACTGCTGCCTGTTGCCGTTCTCACTCCGCCCCTTCTCCAGAATGCTCTCTAGTTCAGCAGGTGTAAAGCAAAGGCTAGATCCATTTGTTTTTAGTTTGGTATAAACAGTCAGCGTTACAGCTCGCCTCTAGCACTCTAGGACATAAGGCCAGCTAACATACATTCTCTGTTTGTTTGTTTTTTTCGTATTTCTTGCAAACATTTTTCATAAAACACCAAACTGCTGTAGCTGCAGGTTTATCTGCAATAAAAATGTGTGTGTGTGAGCGCCTACCGTACATGCAGGTGATTTGTCTTTTTCCAGGAGGATTGGGGCGTGACACTTGACTGCTCTTATCGAGGGTTGCCAGATGTGAGCCCTGAGCCCCTCCCAATCTGAAAAGGGTATGTACATAATGCGTTGTTACAGGGTAGGAAGGGAAAGGAATGGGTGCTAAGATATGTATTGCTGGGATTGAATTAAAAACATTAGCTTGAGGCTATACGGCTGAATCCTGATGATGAGGCCACAGGGGGAAACTGGAGAAAATTGGCTTTTGCTGCCAGGGCTTGGAAAATCCCATACTAATGGAATGAGAGAAGGCAACGCAAGATAGCGAGAGAGCAAGGGAGGGTAGGACGGGCTATCACCCAGATGAGTGGGGGTGAACGCTCACAAAGACAATGCATTGTGTTGGTGAGCATGAGCATGGGTTCACATGAGAGAAAAAAAAATAGACTGAAACAAATGGAGCAGAGTCACAAGGCCTCCGACAAAACGTCATTACAAGCAGCTCCAAAAATAATATGCCCTTTGGCGTTTCTAGAAACACACAGCCATACAACCGCTTAGACTTGGACATAACAGTTGTGCACACATTTGATCTGGGTCACTGGTTTTAATTTCGGATATAAACTCACCTTGGTCATTGTACTGTAGTGATTAATTCTATTATGCCAAAAACAAAAGTCATGAATCTAAGATGACTATGTGTTTATTCTTGTAGAAGCACAACACATTCAGACGGGGAAGGTTTTAGTATTTTGTTAACACATATCCAAGCGTGGCAGTGGGAGATGCCATGACAACCGTGCCAAGGTGAGTCCCGGTGCTTCACTGTAGGTGATGTAGTAGGTGACATTATGCATTTTGTTTTCTAGGCCCTAAAAACTGCGTCAACTTTTTAACTGGTGTCCTGTTTGAAAAGTTGGACACAAGACAAAGTGTTGTTCTGGCCTTCTTTAGCACACGACTTGTGACTTTGTGTTGAGCTCTGGCTGAAATTATCGCATTACAAGACACAGGAACCGAGCACATTAAAATACTTTATTTTAACTGTTTTAATAGTTATATTAATAATAATTATAAAGATATAGTACATTACATACATACCGGTACATTGTATTTATAGAGTGGTTTCCACATACTGCTTTACACAACACAAGTTAAATAAAAGATCCTATTCAACTGAAAAAGTATCAATGTACAACTACCAATACAACTACTGTATTCATCCACATTATGAACCATTCTAGATGGTCTAAGGAACACAGGCCAAATGGTTAATTACAAATAAAATGCTCCAAGAGCACACCATGTGTTTTTCCTCATTTCACTTTTTTTCTGCAACCATCACGGTTAAATTCTCCGGTGAAATCTCCAAGTGGTGGGAATTTCAGCCCCCTCATTTCTCTGTAAAATGAATAGAAACATCTGACATCAGCTGACATGGGCTTTAAATGTACAATTTGGCTGTGCTACGATGGGAACAAATTAATAAGTGAATGTTATCTGTGGGTAGCAGAGCAGGGTGGCTTGCCAGGCCTTTTTGTTCCTGTACCACTTCTTTTCATGTAAGTGACAGAACGCACAAAAACAGACATAGCTCTTGGTTTGAATTGGATTTTGTCATGGATATTACACTGTGTGTGTGTGTGTGTGTGTGTGTGTGTGTGTGTGTGCATGGCTTTGATGTTGTCTGTACACAGTGTTTAAAGCTAGATTTATGTGGCTTTACAGTGAAACAGGAATCTTCCAACCCTAAACGGTTGAAGGATCAGGCCGGCAGAATGGGAATGAAAAATAAGGTGAGGCTGAAGGAAATATAGGTGGCCAGCAGTGTCTCCCACCTTGTTCTCTCTCAATATTGGTATTGCGAAGCCACTGAGAGATGGCAATCAGCAGGAGATGTGTCTTGAAGATAAAAGCAGGGAAAGAGAAACAGAAGGACAGCAAGGGAAAGGAGAGCCTCTTAAGGCACCTCCATCAGCCTGTCGTTCGGAGGGTAATGAACCTAGCGCCGCTGCTGCTAAGCAACCAATGACTTACTCAGAGACACACACACACACAAAATAGAAATCTCTCAAGGACCAGAGCTCTGTCTGCAACTCCTCCATTTTAAAACATCGTCTTCCTAATTACAGGATGTTTATACACTAAAGATACTGTATTATGAACACTGGCAGGAAAGCGATCGTTTTTTCTTTATTCTTTGAGTGTTAGAACACTTTATGGATATTGCTCTATACATTCAGAAGACATTGGATCAACAACTGAAACATACCACATGACAATTCCAATCATTTTCAGTCTGGACCCTATGTACCTATGCTTTTTTTTTCAATACCATATAGCATTTCATCAGTTACTTCACAATAAACCTACTGTACTGTCTCTCTCTTTGCAGGGAGCACTGCTCTGTAATGCTTTTCAATGGAAACAAAGGCGGACGCAGACAGTCAAAACCAACTAAATCAACTAAAACACACCCTTGCAACACAATAACACCCACAATATAAAAACAAACAAACGCAGCATGTCCATGTCTACGTTATGCTTTCCACTGATATATATTGTTATGTCAGTTCATGTTTATTATACACATCAGAAGGAAGGTATTTCTTAACAGGAAGTTGGTGCTGAAATCTCTCAAGAGGTTGATTATGATAGCTATTTTTTTTTGTCCGAGGCAAATTGTGAGGTGCATTGCTTGCAATGTTCACAAGTTTTGCAGTTTATCATTTGTGAAGGTGCACACATACCTAGCTGTCAAGTCTTTTAGTGTAGCCTGTGCAAAGCAGATGATTTATTCCTTCAAAAATACACATCATTATGTCGGCAATTTCAATGTCTTGTTCTGAAGAGCAGAAATCAACAGTTTTCTCCTCAACTCTGCCTGCTGCTTTGAAAGGGAATAAGTGTCTGAAGTAACTGGCCATTACTGAAGCTCATTCCATCTCCAACAACTGATAGTCAATTCAACCTACTAATGCCATATCATTTATTAATCCAGGCTTTATTCCAGTTTGGGTGCCAGGATTGTGTTTGAGCCTCTTGTCACGTTTTTTTTAATTTATTTTTAAATGTGTCAATCTCACCCACATGTTACCAGAGTCTGTATTTGCTATTCTGCCCGGTGTCAGGGATACAGAGGACTTTATCATCAGTGCTGCCGTGCCACATACTACTAGCTGTCTTGAAACTATAAATCCAGTGAAGCATTGAAGGTAATGAGCTCTGAAGAACTCCAAACCAGAGCAGTAAGTTTCTCAGTTGCACCAAAGCTCAAAGGAAAAACCCAAGACTCAAACATTGATCATGCAAACATCAGTGACAGTCCCCACTTACTCCCCAACTTACTGTATATGCACCGCCTTCAGGTCTGCCTTTGCCAGATGTAGTGTGTTCTGTGTTTCTGCATGAGCAAACCGATGTGTTTTGAGTGTCGCTCTGTATTTACGTGTCTGCAGTCGTCACCAACAAACCATCCCCCAAGGATGTGGGTTGGACTGTCAGCCTCTGTCAGACATCGCGCGCACGCGCGCACACACACACACACACGCACACACACACACACGCACGCAGTCGGATGTCTGTCACCTTTTCTTGAGAGATCAGGCAGCCATATACATGGCTCAATACCTACAATAATCTCTCCGCCAGATAGAACATAGTCTGTTGTCTGTAAGTGACAGAGCGTGTCCTTGCCCTCTTAACACTCACAAGCAGCTGGGACTATTTTCAGTTACAGCTTTGTCAGAAAGCCCTCTGTAGTATTAGTCCCAATTTTCACATTGTGTGCAATAAACTAAGTGCTCAATAGTCCACTCTATTTATCTTACTCTCTAACTTGCTTTTGCTCTCAGACACACAATGAGCTTCTATTCTGTCTATTACACCAATATTTACTTTGATGTAATAGACAGAAAAGTGGAGCAGTTCATCATTTTGCTCAAACAAAAAATGCCAGAGTAATGCAACTATTTACCTGCAGGGACCAATAACATGTGCACATGTAATGAAAATCATATTGGGAATTCCATTACATTTCCTAATCTTCATTAGCTAAAAGAATAATCCAATGAATGTAGGGGTATTCACAGCCTGCTTCACATCTCTTTCTGGACTGGTCTTTGTGTCTCCACTGGTCCTACTCAGAGGGCAGCTTGGTGGCCAGACTGTGCTGCTGATTCTAGGTGACAGGGACACTGCTGGCCAGAGGGACCTGGGAATGTTGGCATGGCGATGTGGAAAGGTCATCACCGCAGTACTGTCAGCATCATCACTGTGTCACACTAAAAGCCATACAAGCAGACTGCAGCATATTCAAAAATCTTGTTTTTGGTGGATTGCATTTGGCCAATCGCAATTCTATACAACATTCTGTATAAAGAATACACTATAGCATTATTACATTACAAAAGCTAATATCATATTGAAACCCTTTACATTTGCGGCATCTGAAATTATTCAACACTTCATGCTTTAGGTGAAATGATTGCATAGTTTCTCAGTATGTTAAATCACCTTATTACCCTGTTGGTAAATAATTGAACAAGGATTCATATGTCTCATGATTAAATTGGGCTCAGTAAATATTTAGTCTGTTAAATTGGTCAATAAATGTACACTGCTCCATTAGTGCCACATAAGTGAGCCCGGAACATGCACCTGTTTTATAATTAAATATGAACATGGTATACACACAGATTTTGTTTATGACATTTAGTCAACAGATCCAAACAGATGCTTATATTGCTAATGACCAGGGCTGTACGCTTATTTTTTTAGGTGGTAGCACTGGTGCTAGCAAGCAAAAAAATTCAGTAGCACAAAAATAAATTTGGTAGGACACAAAGTATGATCAAAAACTTGCATAACCTTAACCCTTGCATTTCGTTCTAATTACCTTTGAGCCTGTCATCTTGGTCTCATTTGAGATTCTCAGTTAATATTATATCCTAGTGTGTGCAGTAATAATTATGGAAAAATTAATAGGGGTGCACTGATTGCAATTTAGACAAAATAATCTAACCTGCCAATTGCAATTTTTTGCTGATTCAGAATTATTATTTTTATAATGTCCTTCTGTTAATTAAAACCAAACTTTAAAACATTAAACATAGCCTATTAAATAAATAAGTATACATATTGATAAATTAAATAGGTTGTTGTGAATGTGTTTGGAGTAGCTTTTCAGTGGCTTATTTAAAACTTTGTTTAAAAAGACTAGGCTACTGTTGACTGCTCGCTGCAGCTGAAGGAGTTGCCTTTCAAGCTAGAAAAAAGCGCTAACTTCCTGTTCTTACCGGCTTCAAAATAAAAGTCAACTCACGTTTGGCTAGTAACAGGCTTTTAATGTGAAGGCGCACAGGAAATGTTCTGTTTGTACACGCGCTAACTTAACTGCGGTAATGTGCCGTCTCCTTCCGGTAATTACCGTTGGTGAAGTTTTTATACCTAGAATCGCTGCACGAGCACAGATCCCGAGCGCACATCTTTCACCAGCCAAAGTGGAGGGTGGACTCAATAACTTACTTGCCTATGTCTACATTTACCTGCATTTGGAGTATTAATGTAAAGCCCTCTAAGCAGTGTTGTGCAGCGCTCTTCTGTGTTTCAAAGACAGCCTCTCCCCTCATAAGCAACCTATCGCACGAGTGCGAATGGATTTTTATTCATCATCGCACGTGATCAATTTCAGTAGCAAATGCGATCAAAACTGTCGCACTTTACAGCCCTGCTAATGACGCAATGGCAAAGATGCCATTTCTGTTTATATATTGCTTACTTGGTTCCTACAGGTAAATAATTGCTTAACTCTGGCATTAAAGCTATAGCAATTATTTTATTCAGTGATAATAACACTATTTGCCACTGCATCTTCTACACCAATAATAGCTGGATATTTGCCATAACAGTTGGCTTGTGCTATTTATACTGTTTTTATGTTACACCTTGCTAGCCCTTGATGTACATAGACTATTTTTGCCAGTACTATTTTTGTATTGTTATCCTTTACTTTTAGGCCTTTCCTTTTTTCAGGCTTAAATCTCTGTGTACGGTTCTCTCACTGAACACACTCTCTCTCTGTATGACTGCCTTGGGCTCTTTGTCTCTCCATTCGGCACTCTCCTCCTTATAACTTGTCAAGTACAAGTGGGAGCAGAGGGTATGAGGAGGGAGTGATTGGAATTCATTATGGTCAAATGATTGCAAACTCTGGAAGCCAAGAGGCTTTTCTAATCACAGCTGAATGGGCTGGAGAGCTAATGTGGGCAGGCTGTGGAGTGGAGGAGAAAGGAGGAGGGAGAACTCCATCGTCAATGTAGCGCTCTCAAGGGCTCTTCACAAAGCTCGATTGGTGGAATTGTTCTGACACTGAATGGATACAGGAGCGGCTGACTTTCCTGGGCATGACTCACTCTAAAAAATGCAGTTATGTTCACTGCTGTGCATTGAGGAAAGAGCACATATATTCTCCTTCAGGTTGTCTTGCACCATCACATGCTGTGTTTATCATTTAGGGTAGGAAGCACTGTAAAAAAATACTAAAAGTCCTTTAAATAGGAGGTTTCTGCCCAGGTTGTGGCTTGTAACATAACAACAGCAAATGCACGAGTAAATGCATTCATCAAAATCAATACCACAGAGTACCTCATAGCAGTAACACCTTAGTATGTCAAAAAATCCAACCTGCCTGGAATAAACTTGTAAGATCTTGTAAATTCATCTTTCTGTAATGCCAATGTTGACCACTGTGTCCTTTATGTGTGACAAGCTTGCAGGAACCAAACATCAATCATCAGATCAATAAGACAGTCCTGAGTGTTCAGCTCTGATTGAGCAAAGTACGCATTGATGAGCTGTTATCTCCATGACGTGGTATTTGCAAGTACCAAGAAGACACCCAGTATTCAAAAACAATGTCTGGCCTGGTTGATGGGTATTGACATTTAGCTATTTCTCCACAGATAGTCAAAATATCAGTTTGATATTGAATGTTTTGCTATAATATGAAACTATACGCAGATATTTAGGTTTTGGAGTAGCTTTTTGATACTTATCATCACGATAATCATGCTGCACTACGCATCTCCATCAGTAAGGTGGTAAAATATCACGCTCATTCTTGGAGCTGCACTGTTGGCTCACAATATCTGCCAGCGTGCCAAGCAACAACGACCCTCCCCCCATTTGCCAGTGCAGGACTGGCTGTGCCTGCAGCCTAATATCAAGCAGGAGATAGGACTATACTGCTTTTCAAATCCTGTTTGGGTCTCTTTGCCCCTCCTCTAGCCGTCTGGGCATTTTGGCACCTCTTACAAAGGAGCTGGATAGTTGGCACACGGTGGGCATTCGAGGGCCGAGGATCAGAGGAGAGCAGATCACTCATCTTGCCACCAACTTGGCGCAGACTTTTGGGAGCGACTCACTGCCGATTAGCCTGCAGTGCTAACCTGCCACAACAGCAGACCGTTGGCGAAGGCACATCAATGGCTAAGAGACTCCCTGCAGACTTAAGAGACATATGTGCACATGGCAGATCAAATTGAAATGCTGACACTGAGATGGTTTCATCTTTTGGCACTATCTTCCAAAGAGCCACCTGGCCAGTGCTGCGTGCTTGCGCTCATGAATGAGTTCTCATTGGAGATAACTGCTATAGTGTTAGCCTGGAAACATCAAGCCCCCGCCGAATCCAGGGCCACACGTGTCTGTTAGCCTCTGCATAATATTGTTTGTATTATGCCACTTTGTGCTTCTTTTTTTTCAAATGCCTCAGGATTTGTCAACGTCTGGCCATATGAACAAAATCGGAGGCAATTATTTTTTAGTCAAATAAAGGTAAAAGATCTTTTGAAGTAAAAAGACAGGAATCACCATTTTACTTCTCATTACCTATTACTTAAACTGTCTAGACTCTAGACCACATGTGTCAAACTCAAGGCCCGCGGGCCAGATGTGGCCCGCGACACGTTTTGATCTGGCCCGCGAATCAATTCGGCCGATTTGAATCAATTCTGAAAAAAAAAAAAAAAAATCATGATTTTTTTTTTTAATGGTGTCTGTGCCATATCCGCACGTCGCATACACTCCCATCTGTTAGGAAACTTACGTGGCTTACAGCTAGGAATGTCTGCTGAAAGTTCCACAGCTCAGGATTTTAAGCCATGAATTGATGAACTTGCATCTAAGAGGAGCTGCTCACTCCAGCCGCTAGGGGGCAGCCAAAATAAAAAAAAGCAGATTTTAGCAACGTGGTAAATGGCAATCTTGCTTCACCGCTATTAATGTTTCCTCCAGTGCTTTATGGCAAAGTAAAAACCAAAAAAATAATAATAAAATAAAAAAATATATATTTTTAAGTGCTGAACAATTAATGTACTAGCCAGCGCGGTGTGTCTGCGGCTCTGCGTGCGCGAAACGAGCAGGAGCATGCTAGTGTAGGCCTACAAGATTTATTTTCTAATTTTCCATGCTGCTTTATTTTTATGTTTTAAATTGGGAAAAACTTATTCCAAAACAACCGATATTGTATTTAAAAATAAATCAAAACAGTGTATTTTGTACTGTCTGCATGTTTGCACAAAATGTGTCCCTGTACATATAGTAAACAAAATTGGAAAAAAGTGCCTGTAGTATTTGTGTATTCAAACAAGGAATACACAAATACTACATTATTAGTGCGTATTGGCATCTTTGAGCAAAATACCCCCAAAATTTTTGCTGCAGCGCCCCACGCCGCACCTCTTATTCCCATGGCCAGCAGCAACCTTTACTAATACATTTCCTGGAGGGTACAGAGATCCCTTTTGATCCGTGATAATGTAGGTTACATATGTAGGCTGAATGATAAAGCATATTACTGAAAAATAAAACTATAGATTTGGAGTTGACATATGTACGTTATTTTGCCATTATTTTACTGGCCCGGCCCACTTGAGATCAGAGAGGCTGTATGTGGCCCTCGAACCAAAATGAGTTTGACACCCCTGCTCTAGACTGACTGACAGTGAGAAAAGTGACAGAAGAAAATGGCTGTGAATCTAATAATTTACAACCACCTCATGTCCTTATAGAACCTTGTGCCATATGAAACAGCAAAAGAATGAGTGACACAACTTTTAGTCACAACTTTGGTGTATAATGCTGCATCTACACCAAACGCGAAAATTCGCGTTGCTCCGCGCGAACCGCGTGTAAATCACAGCGGGGGTGAATGCGGCGCGGTGAAAGTATTTGCGCCGCGTGAGGGGAGGGGCTTATTTGGTAGTTGGAAAACAGTTGGACAACAACAGTTGGAAAGAGGTTTAAAAACAAGCCGGCTTATTTTTAATTAGCCTACGCCGTTTTTATTCAGCAGACAGCAGACATGGTACATGTTAACACCCTGGCGTGTTTATATCTTCTTTGGAAGAAGCGTTGCACCCACCGCCGCCGTATCTGGGTTCTGACCCACATTCTTTGTTGTTGTTCGAATGTGAATTTGGTTTAAGCCAAAGCAATGCATTAGGGCCTACATTAAACTCAAATAAATAACCTGTCATTTAGCACCAACCTGGTCTCACGGCATTTCGTCCTATAGTACACAAAATTTAATCTATTGAATCGTGTACACAAGGACGAATTTTTGAATTTATCGTGTTGGTCCGGACGAACTGAATTCCAATGCATTTCAATAGGAATAACTTTCGTCTGGCCGAGCACGACTTTGAAACATAGTTGGGATATTTCATCTCGTCCTGCGAAGCACAAAATTTGTTCCGGTATGCTGCATTGATTTTATTTTTTTATTATCAATTATTTAAAAACTGCAATCAATCGTTTACTCAAGATTTTAATACAAATGGTGTTTCGTTCATGGTTTCGTTTGAATAATTTAATTGTATAATGGCATCTTTAATTGTATAATGGCAATTATTTATTATGATTTAAGTGATGATCGGTGAACAGCATTAATTCTCCAAATACAGGGGCTCGTGTCGTATCTAAAAATAGCAACTAGCATGTTTTTTTTTTTACTGTGTTTATGTCACTGGTAAAATAATCTTCTCTCAGAGCAAACCGTGTAGCCTATTTCATATGCGTTAGGTTGACTAGACTACCACGGGCTTATTTACGAGACTGCATTATTATGGCCATCGCTTTTCTTAGCTTTTGTATTCAGCCTTTGCGTAGCCTCTATTTGGTCGAGATTATTTTAAAATAGATGCATGGGATTCGATCATCTTCTAAATGTTGCTGTATGTTTTTTGGGATCGTTTTCCCACATTGTTGGTTCGTTACAAATAACGACATTCTGAAGTCTCGGGGCGGCTCGGAGACGCTCGTGGTTGCTCGGGCGGCGCCTTATTCAGACCTTTGACCTCGGTTACGAATCAATGTGCGACGAAACAAGAGGGGGATGGACTATAAATTCAACGCTGTCTTTCCGATAAGTTTGTTAGCTTCCTGTAATATTTTTTTCTAAATGAGCGTTTTTATCAGGTGTTAATCTGTTTTTTGGCGATGTTTCTGTAAATCAAGCAACATTAAGTTGGTTCAGTTTCATGTTTAAGTTACAGTCAATTTGCAAATGATTCTGGAAGATGTTATTTAAGGCTACCTTGTATAAAGCTATGGTCACATGCTAACGTAAAAGCTAGCTAGTGCTATCCATAGATGGTATTTAAAAGGTGCTTTCGCTCCAACCTATACAGTCCAATCCTCATCATTCATGTCAATTTTATTCTAATTAGCAATACACAGATGTGGAAAAATACAGAATGAAACGGTCATTTTTAAAATAAGTGAATATATAATAGTGAAATAACAGCCAGTAATAATAATATTTACTTATACATATTTACTACTTGTCTATTCTGACTGGTATTGGGTCAGTGTTGGCATTAAACCATCAACATCACACAAATTCGAGGTAAATTATATTAGAAGGTGCTTCTTAATATAAGGTAATATATTTACTTGCAGAATGTAAAATGAGAACAAACATTGTCGGAATTGCAAACAGTTAACAGAAGGGAACTTTTTGTAAGTTACTTTGCATTAAAGCCACTATGAGTAAATCGGCACGTTGGCGACACCTTTGAACAAAAGCGGTAGTATTTTAACGACGCCAGCTGTCGTGAAGCTGTTTTCTAGCTCGTGCAGGGAGTGCAAGATTCAAATAATCAGGAAGCAATATGGTGCGTGTCCGTGTGTTGAAAGTGTGGAGGGCACCGGACTCTTTTCGGTTCTGTGAGTCTATGGGTGACACAGCATCAACTAATGGCAGTAAGTGCTAAACACACCTGATTGCAATGAGTTGATGCATTGTCACCTCTCACGGAGCTGAATGAGTCCGTGTCCTCACACCAAGCGAATGAACGAGAGATGGTAGTTAGTTAGTATGGATCACGATGAGGTAATGTGTTTATGTTGTAAATAATGACTATTTCAGATGAATAATGGTCATCTGATGATGCTGGTGAGGCAAAGTAAACTTTGTTTTAGTAGGCTACCGCTCATTCATTTAGGAGTAAACACTGCAGTCTAGGTTCGCTGCGTGAAATTGTGTATACGTTGCTTGGCAACGCCCTCCCGCCCGCCTATCACTCTCCCTTTTAGCTTTTCTTCATTGCATTTTCTTTTTCTTTCTTTGATGGTTCAGCCCCGTTATCAGTCATTATGAACTGTCTCAAACAAGGCTCCCGCTCCCCTTCCCTCACCTGGAGCCATAGGCTTCTCAAATCGCGTTCCTGCGCCGCACTGAAATCTGCGACCAATACGGATATGTGACCATAGAGCATGCACGCGTGAACCGAAAATCGGACTGGGTGTACGACCAGATAATAAAAACTATATAAAAAAGTCTTTCTTTGCACAGATGGTCTCGTTTGCTGTTAAAGGTAATTTATGATTATGAGAGGAAACATGAGGCTGTTTAAAAGATATTTAAAGCAGCAACGAGTAACATTTAAATGTTGAAAGAATGGCTGGAGGCGGGGGAAGCCTTGATGGAGGAGTTAGCAACTAAAAAGGTCATTTTATTTTTCTGTAACATTTTAAATGTATAATGTCCCTGCCCCACTACAGGTAATTATATTATCCTTGTTTTTACTTCTATCGTTCAAAGGAAGCAAAGAGCCACGGAGTCAAGGCTCGCATGTGTCCTGGAGGAGGAGAGACCAGGGCCTCATTTATAAAGGTGTGCGTAGAAACCGTCCCAAAACATTGGTTGCGTTCCGAATCGCATACTCTTTCTTTTTTCTATTCTACATACTACATCCGACGATAAAAAGAATCTAGTTAGGATGCAGTATGCATACTATTGGGACATACTTTACCCTCTTATTTCATCATAACATTGCGCCTTGATCTTGCTTTTATATCCGTCGCATCCCCGTTTGTTTTCATAATGGAGGCTTTGTCGATGTGACTTCACGTGCGCACTGGATTGTGGGTCAGAATACCCCAAATAGGATGCAGTTTTCAACACTAATAATCTTGGCCGCATGACATAGGACATCCGGGTACTTCTAACCATCCTAAATCTGGCCACAAGAATCGGAACATCCTAAATCTTTTTTCTACATACTATATAGTAGAAAGTATGCGATTCGGAACGCAATCATTGCGTTCGCACAAAGCCAAGAATGTGCTGTGCAAAAAAAAAGTTGAGATGTATAAAACTGTGCGGCGCACAGTTGCACGCAATCTTCCCTTTATAATTACCCACCTGCGGTGAATTTTGCGCGGACGATCTCCGCCCCATGTCATCCCACAATCTACCATACATGGTGAATGCTAAATAGCTCCTGAAGGTCCAGGATAGGAACATCGATCCCCAAATTATTAGGAAGATAAATTATTAGAAATAAAATAGTTTTATTGTTCACAATTTTCAGTCAGTCACTAATAATTTTTCCTCCATGTTTTGTGTATTCAGTTGGACCTGCCGGCCCCAGGGAGCTTCCAGAAGTGGACGCGCCACAGGCGACGGAGATTTCTCAGGAGGTCCCTAGTCTTGGTATGCATATTTAATTGTGAAATCTTGTATACAGTCAACCAATCCACAAATGTTATTACGGTAATAGATCAGTGTAACTGACTGCTTTTTCCCCATATAAGATAAACAGCTTCAGAATCTCAGAGACCTTCTGAGTTCGGTTACTGTCCCAGCATCAGCAGAACAGGAGGACACACCAACGGTATGTGTCCTCTTCGTTTTGCTTTTTGTATCCCACCAGAAGTGATGGGATGTCATGCATGGAAATGGTTTACTATTATCCTTATGTGCTGTGATGTTCAGATAGTGGTCAAATATGATTTTCTGTTTTCAGCTCCATACAACCTGTGATTGCCCACTGTGTGCTCTCCAAATTCTTCCTACAAATGGACCCCGGGGATAAAGGATTTGCTTGGATGCAGATACTGGCCAGCAACCACCAGCTGCCAAATCCTGTTCAAGTTTGATTTCTTCACATCATTCGAGCAGATGAATTTGGCCAGCCCAGCTTTATCGCAACAAGCATTCATCAAAATGCTTGAACACCAATCCGGTTGCATAGGTAAGAACTTTCTTTATACGATATCAAACTTTGCTTACCATCTCCTTGTGCTTCCCAAGGCAGGATGAAATGACCACAGAGACTGCATGCTGCGCCAGTGTCGATTTTATCTTCACTGGCAGCAATGGTGTTGTAGTGCAGTAACCTCTCTTGGAGTTTATTTTTTAGCTCTCCAAGTCTCCTTCTTTTCCTCTGCCTTGTTTGGTTGCTGTCTGTAATATGGTAATTACAAAAAAGATTGTTGGTACACCCCAAGTACACCCCAACCATCATATAACATACCAGTGGTAGCCCATTGCTTGACTTCTAACATGACTTCTAACACCCTCCAGTGAGATGTTGAGATCTTGTTTGAGACTCTCAAGGTTGTCTGCTTCCACTTCTGCCCTGTGTATTCTATTTAGAATATTAAAAAGGGCAAAAATGCATAAATAAGCCCTAAGGTGTAATCTGTATCTTATGTTTAATTTGACCAGATATGGTGACATTTGATCTTTGGTCTTGTTTTTATTCAAGTATCTATCTGCTGATTGTTTAGTTTTATGTTGTAATCTTTGCTGAATATTTTTTTCTTCCAAAAGCATACAATATAATAATATATATATATTTTTTTCAAAGCATACAATCATCCTTAAACTAACCTGACTTGGTCATATACTTTGTGGTGAGAGCTGCCCTTGAGAGGAAGCTGTTGACCTGCTCTACTTCCTCTCCAACAGTATTGCATATTCTGTTTGTTACTTTTAAACTCGATATCACTGCAAATGAGGGAAACTACAGTGTCCCTGAGTATAAATAAAGGTTGATTGATTAAATA
Organism: Hyperoplus lanceolatus; assembly: GCA_026929865.2. NCBI lineage: Eukaryota > Metazoa > Chordata > Actinopteri > Uranoscopiformes > Ammodytidae > Hyperoplus > Hyperoplus lanceolatus. Next base: position 16,347,057 of record CM049395.1, read on the forward strand.
TTTCATGCCAAACGACTAGGGATACATTTCTTAAAAACAATTGGGATGTATGTTGGCATAACTGTAAGGAGACAGATCCTGCCTGAGAAAATGCATACGGTAAGTTAACCATTTGCGAAATGTAGTTCAGCTTCTACATCAGGCCCGGCCCTGGGTATAGGCAGTATAGGCAAATGCTAGGGGCGCATCCATCCGCAGGGGGCGCCGCTACAAAAATAAAAAATAAAAAATGGGCTACCAAAACTTTTTTTTTCTTTTTTTACTAATACTGTTAATACTATAATTTCAAAATATGAGTTAAGCTTAAAATATGACAACTACTGAGGATAGACAAACTATAAAAAAAAATTGAAGCCCCCCCCCCTTCGATAGACTCTTCCAGATTTCTGGCTATCAGCCAGGTATCTGAACGGTAACTTCACCGGTCGGAACCGGAAGGAAAGAGCGCACACCATGTCAAAAAAACAAAAGCTCTCTCGTGCCATGGGAAGACTGAAAAGGAAAAGAAGTGGAGGAAATGGAAAAACGTGACAAAGACAGAGGTAGGCCTACAGTGACGTTAATGTGATGAATGAATAGTGTGCTGCATTGTTTTAGCCGTTGTAGTAGCAGTGTGTTAACTTGCTATCTTACTTTTGGAAGATGGGTAACGTTACTCCCAGCTTAAATTCATCAGATAGCCTACATTTAGAAAGATTTTTCAGGTAGCCTACATCCCCTGTCATAATTTGCCAAAGTTTGCACTGCTTGTAATGGTTATTAGAAAGCTATTCCTTTTCCACTATAATTAATGGTTGTCAACCTTGGGTTTATTGTGTTAGTTTACATCAGTGTTAAAAGTGCACAGTATAATAACTGTTAATATTGCATACTTGAGGCAAGTCAAGTTTATTTGTGAGGCACTTTTCACAAGGTAAATCAAAGTGCTATACATAAAGCCATGAGATATCATCAGAAGGCTTGATTCTGATTTAATAAAAAGCAGGAGCAAACTTTTCCGTTTGATTGTACCTTACCTAGGCCTATAGCTTTCCATTAGTTACTGCTTCTCTTCACTCTGGTTGGATGCTAAACTGCATTTCATTTTAATGACAAGAGTTTAATCTTATATAATTTCCATTATTTTCTATCTAAAATAAAATGAAATGTCAAAGACAAAGCTATCCAGTTCTGTGTGAGTGTATGAACAGTGGTGGACCTGACTGCAATGCAATGGGGGGCGCCAGCTAAAATCTTGCCTAGGGCGCCAAATTGGTCAGGGCCGGCCCTGTTCTACATCATTCATCTAAAGGAGAAAATTATTATTTCACTGACCCTTTGGACTTCCTGAAGCGGTAATGCTTCCAATTCCCATCTGCTGATATAGCCAGCATGTTTGGTGTTCATGCCGGACATTGAAAATGCTCTACCAGGCACAGTTCATCTTTCTTGAAACTGCAGAATGCAAACTCCCAAAAGATACGTGCTGTCTGGAACCACAGTGGTATAACCTTTGTCAATGTAAGATCTTTAAGTTTGGAATATAAAATTCTTGCTAATGAAAAGAAAGTTCTTACCTGTGCAACCGGATTGGTGTTCAAGACCTCCTAAGAAATCTCCGTCGCCTGTGGCGCGTCCACTTCTGGAAGCTCCCTGGGGCCGGCAGGTTCAACTGAATACACAAAACATGGAGGAAAAATTATTAGTGACTGACTGAAAATTGTGAACAATAAAACTATTTTATTTCTAATAATTTATCTTCCTAATAATTTGGGGATCGATGTTCCTATCCTGGACCTTCAGGAGCTATTTAGCATTCACCATGTATGGTAGATTGTGGGATGAAACTGGGAGGTGAAGTGGGATGACACGGGGCGAAGATCGTCCGCGCAAAATTCACCGCAGGTGGGTAATTATAAAGGGAAGATTGCGTGCAACTGTGCGCCGCACAGTTTTATACATCTCAACTTTTTTTTGCGCAGCACATTCTTGGCTTTGTGCGAACGCAATGGTTGCGTTCCGAATCGCATACTTTCTACTATATAGTATGTAGAAAAAAGATTTAGGATGTCCCGATTCTTGTGGCCAGATTTAGGATGGGTAGAAGTACCCGGATGTCCTATGTCATGCGGCCAAGATTATTAGTGTTGAAAACTGCATCCTATTTGGGGGATTCTGACCCACAATCCAGTGCGCACGTGAAGTCACATCGACAAAGCCTCCATTATGAAAACAAACGGGGATGCGACGGATATAAAAGCAAGATCAAGGCGCAATGTTATGATGAAATAAGAGGGTAAAGTATGTCCCAATAGTATGCATACTGCATCCTAACTAGATTCTTTTTATCGTCGGATGTAGTATGTAGAATAGAAAAAAGAAAGAGTATGCGATTCGGAACGCAACCAATGTTTATTTATTTATTTGTTTATTGAACAGGGACAATGTACAGCACATAAGCAGTACCAGATTTAGCTATAAGCTAATTTTCATCTGCAGTCCCTGGGCATGAAACAGAGTATTACATCTCTGTCCAGATGGGAAACCTCACACTGAAGTATAAAAACAATAACACACAATTTCACAACAGTAAAACACAACAACACAATACGAACAATAAAATCACAACATTTAGGACACCACAACAACAACAACAACATCACAACAGTAAGACACCAAGAAAACAGGACATCACAACATTAAGAAAACAATCTATGCACGATGGGTACATGCTTGGGTTGATTTCAGCCATGACTTCATCTTACATTTAAAACCAGCAAAGGTGTTCCACTCTCTTATATCGCTTGGTACTAAGTTCCAAGACTTGGTGGCTCTAACTGAAAATACAGACATGCCAAACTCAGTGGACCTGTGCTGTACTACACAGTCCCCTCTGTTAGACGTTCTAGTTCTCCTTCCATTGTCTGAGCGCAGTGACACAAACTCATTTAATGGAGGAGCGGCCAAATCATTCATTATTTTATAAACTAAACATACATCAGCAAGAAACACAAAACTATCAAAAGTCATGAGATTATGTCTTTGGATTATGTTACAGTGGTGATATCGTAATGGCTTTTTGTCCAGTACCTTGAGTGTTTGTTTGTAAAGTGTTTGCAGTGGAGCAAGTTTTGTTTTTCCAGTTTGTGGCCAGCTTGTAATACAGTATGAGATTTGTGAAAAGATCATGGAGTGCATGTAAAGTTTTGCTGCATCTAGAGGGAGCTGGTTCCTGATGTACCTAAAATTCCTTAAATTGAATTTGACTCTATTACACACCTGCTTCACATGTTTCTTAAATAAGAGCTGTGAGTCCACAGTTATTCCTAAATATTTAAAATGTGAAACAGTCTGGATCCTTTCTCCATTAACAATGATATCAGGCTGATTTCCATTTTTCCGATTATTAAAGTACATGCATGCTGTTTTACTGATGTTGAGTGTCAGGCAGGACTTTGAGAGCCTTTCAGAAATGTTGGCCATTGCATCTGTTAATTTGGCGGCCACCTCACATCTGTTCTTTCCATGTGCGAGGATGACCGTGTCATCTGCATACATTTGTACGTCCACTTCTGGACATACAAGTGGCAGATCATTTACATATAAGCTAAACAACAAAGGTCCTAAAATTGAGCTCTGCGGGACACCAACAGAGCAGCCAATGAAAGATGAAGTCCTATCCCCAACTCTGGTGCCTTGTTTTCTTCCAGTGAGATAGGACTCCATCCATTTCATTGTTTCCACAGACAAATTAAAATTGGACACTTTTGAGAGCAGAACGCTATGATTAACAGTATCAAATGCTTTGCTCAGATCCAAAAACACCGCACCTACAGCACTCCCACTGTCAATATTTGTTTTGATTTTTTCAATGAGATAGCAGGTTGCCATCTCAGTTGAATGATCTTTCCTGAATCCGAATTGCATGGGATGAAGTGAGTCTTGTCCTGAGTTTAAAAAGGCAGTTAGTTGTTCAGCTACCACTTTTTCAGCGATCTTTGATACAACAGGCAAGATACTGATAGGTCTATAATTTTTCACTTCAGTTGGTTCCCCTGTTTTAAAAATTGGAACTACAACTGCAGACTTCCATGCATTTGGGAAGGTTGACTGCTTAAATGACATATTAACCAAATGTGCAATTGGGGTGCTGAAGGATTGATTATTGCTTTTAATAAAAGTTGAGTCCCACTCAAACACATCTTTTGCCTTAGAGGACTTTAAAGTGCTTAGGATTTTTAAAATCTTTGCTTGAGGAACTTCAGTTATGTTAAAAACCGGTTTGGTGTGATTCGGCACTGAGATTTGTTTAAATCTTGCACCAAAGCTGTGTGACAAATTCTGTACTGAGTCAATAAAATATTTGTTAAATGTGAGGGCAATTTCATTAAAGTCATTTGTAATAATTCCCTGTACTTTCAGTTCACGTTCGTGTCCTTGATTTTGCTTACTGTCAGTCTTTGTTAATTTATTAATATTCGTCCATATTAATTTGCTATTTCCTTTCCCTTCTTTAATAATAGTCATGAAGAAATTGGCTTTTGCCTTTCTTAATTCATTAACCACTTTGTTACGGAGATTTTTAAAAACTCGTCCATCATTAATTGATTTGAACTTAAGTGCTATCTTTAAAGCACAATCACGCTTTTTCATTAAATCCCACAGTTTCTCATTAAACCAAGGTAAGTTACTCTTGGCACGTCTGTTTTTAAATGGTTTGTTGTATTTTTCCTTAATTTTATCTACTGTGCCTACAAAGGATTCACAAGAGGCCTCTAGATCATCTGTTTGTAGAACATCAGTCCACTCAATTTGACCTAGTTCTTCCTTAAATGTATTCATGTCTTGTTTCCTTATTCCATGGGAGTATTTATTTGTGTCTTGGCGATAAGTAAATCGTTTGTTTGTTAATTTTCTTGAAATAAGAGTCATATTGTGATCTGACAAACCAGTAAGAAGATTAAAAGATTTGGTGATTCTCTCAGGCTTATTACTAAAAATGAGATCAATTTGTATTTTTGAGGAGTTTGTGATTCGAGTCGGTCCATCTATTAATTGAGTAATTTCAAATTGATTTGTAAGTGCTTTAAGTTTCTTTCTTATGTTTTTTTCTGCCCAGTTTAAATTAAAATCACCTAGAACTAAACATTCTTTTTTAGTATCTAATTCTTTAAGCAGGTTTTTGAAATGTTCAAAAAATGTAATGTCAGATGAGGGAGGTCTATATACACCAATCACATTAAATGACATTTGCTGAGACAAGGTGATAGTTACGGCAATACATTCCATGTCATTTGCGCATGCCAGGTCAATCTTTTTACATTTAATGTCATCTTTCACGTAGATAAGCAGTCCACCGCCCCTTCCTTTATTTCTGTCTTTTCTAAAAACTTTGTAGCCAGGCATTGTGAAGGACGCTACAGGCGATGATGTGGTCAACCATGTTTCAGATAAACACAGGAAGTCCAGATTTGAGTCGGTGAAAAGTGTTTCAAGTTGTTCGGTTTTTGCTTTAACGCTACGAATGTTCAAATGTCCCCCAAGAAGACCTCTCGGTTTTGCGTGTGGATCCCAGATGATTTTGGAATGTTGGACAGTTTGGAACAGACCAATGTTAAAGTGTTTTGTGATTGCCGGGTTTCGGGATGAATGTCCCGGTTGATTGGAATTACCTTGGTCCGAGAGTATCACGGCTGGAGGCTGCAGATCGTGCGTGGTGACGGGCCCCGGGTTCAGCTGCACATCGCCGGCCAGGAGAAGGGTTGTCAACAGGTAGGCGAGTAGCTTTCTGTATGTTCGTGAAGCTTTATCTCGCGCTGTGTTCGTTCGTTCCGATGGTGCGGTTGCTCGACCATCACGTAAGATAGTAGAGTAGGCGGTTAATTGGCTCCGTTCATTTAGTGTAGCAGGTTGTATTGCTAAGGCGGTTTCTCGTGAGCTAATCAGCTGATTGATCCCGCAGCAGCGGACCGAGAAGAACAATAGCAGTACAGAGTAGATTAAAATACAGATTTCTCTGTAAGGTTCTCAGGTATCTGCCTCTGAATGGCCATGGTGGCTCGGATGAGACCATGGCTTCTCTTTGCTGGTTTGTAGAGTACAGATGAAAGCAAGACTGAGGATTTGGTCGGCGTGGCTGCGGCTCCTGCCAAGCCTCCAGTCAACTCCGCCATTGTCGCCATTACCTGGGTCTCGCCATTACCTGGATTTTGGGACGGTTTCTACGCACACCTTTATAAATGAGGCCCTGGTCTCTCCTCCTCCAGGACACATGCGAGCCTTGACTCCGTGGCTCTTTGCTTCCTTTGAACGATAGAAGTAAAAACAAGGATAATATAATTACCTGTAGTGGAGCAGGGACATTATACATTTAAAATGTTACAGAAAAATAAAATGACCTTTTTAGTTGCTAACTCCTCCATCAAGGCTTCCCCCGCCTCCAGCCATTCTTTCAATTGTCTATTTGACTCAGATGCCATATTTTAGACAAATATAAAACAGAAAAAGACAACAAAAGGACAATCACAATAAAAAATAAAAACAAGGACAATTTTTGCTAAAAGGCAGAATGACAAAATGGCACTTAAAAGGGCCGTTGGATTTCTAAATTGTGTTATGGAGATTTGAAAGGTGGCTTGATGCGCAAGAAAAAAAAACATCAAATTAGTTTAATAATATTATTGTTGGCACTAAAATAAACATTTCTTAATGCAAAGTAACTTACAAAAAGTTCCCTTCTGTTAACTGTTTGCAATTCCGACAATGTTTGTTCTCATTTTACATTCTGCAAGTTAATATATTACCTTATATTAAGAAGCACCTTCTAATATAATTTACCTCAAATTTTTGTAATGTTGATGGTTTAATGCCAACACTGACCCAATACCAGTCAGAATAGACAACTAGTAAATATGTATAAGCATATATTATTATTACTGGCTGTTATTTCACTATTCACTTATTTTAAAAATGACCGTTTCATTCTGTATTTTTCCACATCTGTGTATTGCTAATTAGAATTAAATTGACATGAATGATGAGGATTGGACTGTATAGGTTGGAGCGAAAGCACCTTTTAAATACCATCTATGGATAGCACTAGCTAGCTTTTACGATAGCATGTGCCCATAGCTTTATACAAGGTAGCCTTAAATAACATCTTCCAGAATCATTTGCAAATTGACTGAAACTTAAACATGAAACTGAACCAACTTAATGTTGCGTGATTTACAGAAACATCGCCAAAAAAACAGATTAACACCTGATAAAAACGCTCATTTAGAAAAAAATATTACAGGAAGCTAACAAACTTATCGGAAAGACAGCGTTGAATTTATAGTCCATCCCCCTCTTGTTTCGTCGCACATTGATTCGTAACCGAGGTCAAAGGTCTGAATAAGGCGCCGCCCGAGCAACCACGAGCGTCTCCGAGCCGCCCCGAGACTTCAGAATGTCGTTATTTGTAACGAACCAACAATGTGGGAAAACGATCCCAAAAAACATACAGCAACATTTAGAAGATAATCGAATCCCATGCATCTATTTTAAAATAATTTCGACCAAATAGAGGCTACGCAAAGGCTGAATACAAAAGCTAAGAAAAGCGATGGCCATAATAATGCAGTCTCGTAAATAAGCCCGTGGTAGTCTAGTCACACTAACGCATATGAAATAGGCTACACGGTTTGCTCTGAGAGAAGATTATTTTACCAGTGACATAAACACAGTAAAAAAAAACATGCTAGTTGCTATTTTTAGATACGACCCGAGCCCCGGTATTTGGAGAATTAATGCTGTTCACCGATCATCACTTAAATCATAATAAATAATTACAAGATGCCATTATACAATTAAATTATTCAAACTAAACCATGAACGAAACACCATTTGTATTAAAATCTTGAGTAAACGATTGATTGTAGTTTTTAAATAATTAATAATAAAAAAAAGAAAATCAATGCAGCATACCGGAACAAATTTCGTGCTTCGCAGGACGAGATGAAATATCCCAACTATGTTTCAAAGTCGTGCTCGGCCAGACTAAAGTTATTCCTATTGAAATGCATTGGAATTCAGTTCGTCCGGACCAACACGATAAATTCAAAAATTCGTCCTTGTGTACACGATTCAATAGATTAAATTTCGTGTACTATAGGACGAAATGCCGTGAGACCAGGTTGTTAGCACAGTGATATATTTCTGACTCTCTCTCTCTCTCTCTCACACACACACACACACACACACACACACACACACACACACACACACACACACACACACACACACACACACACACACAAATCGATTTGATCTTATTATTTGATATTATTACTAGCCTTAGGAGAAAACTTCAATACTTTATACAGTTCACATCCAATCCAATCCAAGGGGCAGGAGAGATGGATTCACGGTGGACCTTTTTTTATGTGTCTGATCGAGTTGACACGTGATCCAGCTGTCCTGGAGGTTTTCCCAGAATGCCCCAACTCACCAGGACGGACAAGAGTGACGCCACAGTAGCCAGAGATCAAGTGTCTGAACTTATTACGCCTTATGATCATGCTTCTGACCTGGTGTTGGTGCAGAAGCTCGACACACACACACACAAACACACACAACCCTCAATACCTATATATATACATACATATATATCTCACAAGGGACCGGGGTCTCTTAACGGGTCAGGCAGGCATCCTTCTAAGTGTAAATCAAAATGGTATTAAGCTGTGCTCCAAATATGAGGTCCCCTGTTGCTAATGAGCCGGTTTAGCCAGAGGAAGCCACACATAGCTGGAAAGCCTCTGACTGATCACACTGCTATGAGGCATTTATTGAAGCTGGCAGATCTTATTTTCACACTCCGAGCAAACCCGACTCCTGGGGTGAGTGTGTAGGGGGTGTGATATCTGTGTGCCAGCTGCCTTTCATTGTTGATGGACACATGAGCAGATTTATGGGAGGCCAGATGGATCTTGGGGTGTGTAGACTGACACTAGCTTTAACTGGCACTCATTGGCCCCTTGTTTTTTTTTTGTCAAAGTAGAGGTTGTGTGTTCTCACAAGCTTTGTTGCCAACCTGTATGTTCTGCATAGGGAGCCGTTGATGGCAACAGCGAGCACATAAGAGTTATGTTTAGAGGTAGACCACAATTAGCCATCCTTTAATTAACAGGAGAAAGCATGGCAGCTTTCCAGAACATGTACTACCCTGACTGCTGATTTAATCATAGTAGCAGGAATGAGTTTATTAATAACCCCAAACACCACTCAAGGAGACCCCAGAGCACTGGCTCCCCACTCTGCGTCCTGCTTCGTCAGCACAGTTAAACGGGGCCAGGCTGCGATGCACTAAGGTACACAGAGTGGCACTTTTATGAGCGTGCATGATAGCTATAAAAGTCGGATGAAACAAATTGCTTCTGTCTGTGACTTGCGGTGGAGCCTGCATGCTGCCTGCCTATATATAGAGGTGTAAATGCCCAGCGTTGGTCTGCCTCGAAACATCTGACAATGCAAATCTAATCTAAGCAAACATACCACAGTTATGTCGTGCCTCATCTTAGGTTTTGTACCAGTGGCCTTTTAACTGGTGGGTGGCTGCACTCCATTGTCCGCCCCTCCCCCCCACAGCCCCTCCCTCTGCTATTCTCTGAGGGGGAATGAAAGGGGCTTGGGGGGGGGGGGTTAAGAGGAAACGACAGGTGGATGCCCGGGTGCTGAAATTTGGGATTGCCAATGGGGGGCCTGCTGGTTGTATTCAGCGTGGACCGTGTTGTCGCCTCCCCCTAACGTTTGATTGCCAACCCAACCCAACCCCCCCCCCCCATCCAATAGCTGCTCGTGGTCTCCCTACAGCAGCACACTAGCACTACTGTCTGCCCTCTCTCACCCATACCACAGCACAGACCCCCAAGCAGCTGGAGTTGATGACACTTGTCAGCAGATAGTGTATCCACTGTGTCTGACTCCAGAGGTAGCCTCTCTCTCTCTCTCTGACTCACACACACACACACACACACACACACACACACACACACACATTTACAAGGTTCATATATGTGTACACCCATGTTCATTCACACTGTCTACATACATACACACACATACACACACACACACACACACACACACGCTTCCTGACAGTATATGTCAGCTGATTATTCTAGGAAGGCCTCAGTGGTAAGAGGAGCAGGGGCGCCGTAATGGGGTGAAAGGTTAGGACGATTCTAAGGGCCCGTGACTGGCAGGGGCCCAAAAATATTAGAACTTAAGGATTAAAAAAAAAATCAATACTAAATCTTTAATCAATACTCTCCATTAATAAAACATTGTATCTAACGTGAAACAAATAAAATGAATGGTTCATTTAAAAGTTTTCTGACAAAAAGTAACAATTTCAAAACTCTGTACACCCCCCTGTATTTAGAAGTAATGGTTTGGTCCGATTTTCAAACAGCTCCGCATAGTGTTGCCACCCGTCCCGTTTTTCCCAGAATTGTTCTCTTTTTTCACCAGCACAATTTGTCCAGTTTTTTGGGGGGGAAATGCCAAAATCTCATTTGATTTCCTTCGTTCAGTAGTTAAGGCCGTTTCACACGGGCCGAGGCGTTTGTTGCGCCAACTAATTCTCAATGAAGAGGCAAGCGGGGCCAGGCAGAGACAAGCGGCACGACAAGCGGGCAGGGGCGGTCTCAACGATCTCGGGGCCCGTTTCAAGTTCAAGACCCAGTGTGGGGGGCCCCCACTTTTTTTTTTTTTTTTCTTCTTTTTTTTTTTTTAGATAAATAATGCTTGCTCCCTGCGAAAATAAAAAAAAAATGTTGTGGAAACCATTTGGTTCATAGACGGATTATGAGATAATGGGCCCAGAGGGTGGATAGCTACTTTTTTATGAACAGTAAAGAATTCACACATAGAAAGCTTATTACTGCATGTGTGAGGGGGCCTTCAAGGCCCCTCATGAAGCCCCTAAGACAGAGCTAATACGTAATGCTTTTGTTTTGCACTTGCTTTTCTATTTCTCACCTACCAGTTGAGGGGCCATGATGATTTATTTCCTTATTTTAGGCGATTCCTTTTTTTAGACCCGGTTATTGACATGAATGACTGAGCTCTTTGACAATGCGACATTTAAAGTTATCAGTATTTCTGGCCCCTCTGAGCCCCTGGGACTGGTTGCATGCAATTTTCTTCTCAAAGTGCACCAGATTGATGAATTTTACTTTAAAAGGTTGCATTTTTTCCTTCCGGGGGAATGCTCCCCCGGACCCCCCTACAAGGTCCAGGGTTCCCACCTCAGTCTCCTTATATATCCTACTGTAAAAAGCACTGTAGGTGTTTATGGTTATTATAGGTCATTACACTGAACTGGTAGCCTAATAATGGCCGAGCCCTCTGCCCCAAACATCAAGTGTCCCTTTTTTTCCTAAATCCAAGGTGGCAACCCTATCCGCATCCCGTGCCACTATCGAGAGTGATTAACGGGGGATGATTGAATCATGTCTCAGCGACAAAAGTCAGTATATCAAAAGCGAAAAGAGAGGAACGAAAGAAAGATAGAGGAATTAAAGGGCGACAGTATGTCTTTTTGATATTCATGTAGATGACGCAATTTGTTAATTTAAAGAGTTATATTACGTACATTGACACCACAATTGATGTTGAGGTTTTTTTCATTTGAGAATTGAAAAAATAAAATGTGATTTTCACCATAAGAGATGGCCTGTAGCAGATTTGTTTTCCAGAATATTAGCCTTGCATCGTATAGAGAATTGTCTGCAGAATGTTGAACATTTGCACAGTGTTGTATTTTAACAGCTCAGTGTCAGTGTATTGTAGGCCTTTAGTACTGGACTTCAACATAGGTGCACGCCTGTATGAATAGAGTTATAGGTAGTTTAGGTATCTCGCCTGTATGAATAGAGTTATAGGTAGTTTAGGTATCTTAAGCTTCAATGGGTCTGTTGGGTTCTGGACGTTCCGTTACAGAACATTGCATTTGCTTGGCGTGGCCTGGTTGGGGGCCCAGAGTGATATCTTTTCATGGGGCCCAAAATCTCTGGCGGCGCCCCTGAAGAGGAGGCTGCCACCGAGCTGTGGTACACAGACAAATACTTAGTGGATAGATATGATACATTGTACAGTAAATGTTCTGAGTCACTGAGACAGTGACACACTCTCAAAGCTAATAACTAGACAGCTAGCGCATTTCACTGTGCTGGCATGGTTCTTGACAAACATTCTACGGCAATATATAAATAAAAAGCCTGCACACTGGAATACCACCTGTCTTATCAAGTCAGGTGATGCTGAACTACTACTGTTAAATAAACCATGAGATCTAGTATGCTGTTACATATTTTAAAAACGTAAGCTGCACCATAACTAGATACATCCCGCGGAGGAGGCGTTGATTTACATCTCAAAATAACATTGTATTAGGTGATGCTGAACCGACTTGACTTAATCTCAAGCTTGATGACGTGTTAATTAGGTGGGTCTAATTTCTACCACTGTTCCAACAGACACAAAAACAACTTTATGTCAGCTGCAGCTGCAACTCCTTGGATATTATATGAATGTTTGGCAAATACAAACCAGTACACCCAGAGGACAAATGCTCGTAACGGGCTTTTTGTGATGATATATTTGGAGAATATTTAAGCGAGAATAGATATGGTTTGGAAAGTACTGAAAATATGGATGGGGTCAAACATTTGAATACAGGGCAGGAGTGGACTATATGTTTTCATACAGTCACAGCTCTAGTGGTCCGATGTTGGAATCAAAATGATTAAATTAATAAATAAAAATAAAGTTGAAATCAAATGCTATACTTATGAAGAAAAAGAAGTAACATCTTTTTAGAGCAATCTTTTTTGGTGCAGTATCACTTCGAGCGTTGTATACGGTAACACATGTTGACGCTTGAGGAGTGTGGTGCTTCATCTTATATTTCCCACCCTTTCACTTGGTGTGTATAAAGTATTTAAACTTGCTATGTGAGCTTGACAGCCTATATCCGTGTCCACACTGCACTCTCGGAGAGAGCACAGTGTCATATGGCGAGCTGAATTAAAGTGATGTCAACACATTCGCCCTCGCAGGGATTATTTTCAGCAACTCATTGACCATTTTGTCAGTGTCATGGAAGGGCATGCAAGCATTCTGTGCCCCCCAACCTCTGTCCATACATACATACACACCACACACTTACACACTAATCTGTCTAATGTAATACCTGAGATTAAGCAAAACATGTAATGCAAATATTTTTTTGCTTAATCTTCCAAACTGTGAGTCCTATGCTGTATCGCCACTTTTCAACAGTCTTAAAACATGTATCTTTTTTTTTTTTTACAAAAATCCCTCCAGTTACAAGATGTATTCTTTGTGCAGACGTTGCAGATTGATAAGACATTGTGAAGTATATTCCTTGCCTTCAGATGCAACACTGCCTTTTATATAAAGTAGGGACAATTTGAAGTAAGTTATTGACAAAAAACTAATCAGCAAACCAAAATTAGCTTTTGGGTTATCATGGGAAAAAAATATCAATTTGACAGGTGTGTGTGTGTAACGTTTAAAAAACAAAAAATGAACTCTACACTTTGCAATGGTACCGATCTTACAACATGAAAAAATCAGCAGAAAAATGCAAGTGATGATATGAAATTTGACACGTGGCCAACTTTAACTAAGTAGTCTGGATATCTGAACAATATCCAGTTGAGTCCTCTGCCAAAAGCTCATTTCCTCAAGCCTCAGCATCCTGAGAGGCTTATTCCACTTGTCAGACAGACCTGAATTATAAATTGTGTATTATAGTTGCCTTCAAAGTACAACTACCATTTGGGCCAAAAATATTTCTGTCAAAAGACAGATACACAGACGGTGCCTTGTGAAAGTGAGAGTAGCTATAGGAGTTTCCTCTTGCACTGAGACAAGTCTAGTGGCAAATACAGGTTTGCGTATGTATGGGTGTTTTGTCTGTGGGTGGAATATGTTTAGGCCTGTGTTTTGATCACTGTGCATGTGTCATATTGCTTTTGTATGTGCTCACATACATTTTTGCTTTTATTTGTTCTGTTGCACAAATAGTGGGTGGTTCAGGAGTGAATTGTGCATGACAACAGTGCAGGAGACGTATAAAGTTGCATGGGCGGGAGCCCAGCCAAGAAATGCACGTGTTTAATCATCAAGCTTGTCTTCATCGCCCTGCCTCTCATCCATCACCCGACTACTGCCTAAGGGAAGCAACGCATCACTCAGAAATGCCACACAGCTATGTATCTTAAAAACTAAGTCATAACTGAGAACTGAAACCAAGAGGCAAAGGAGCCAGGTGGGGAAACATGTAAAACACCTTTTAATAAACTCTGTTGTTTGGTTGTTTGTATCAACTCTACACAGCTATACCCCCCACCTCCCTACAGTCCCTTCCACATGCATCCACAGCACTTTGCAGCTTGTTAGTGGGGCAGGATGGTTGGTGCAGTGCCCCAGAGGCAGTGGCGGCAGCGTGAAGGTGACATCTATCACTTAAAGCGCTGGTGTGCTATAAATACCAGCTACGGGCTCCCTGTGGTCCCCGCCCCTCTGACAGCTATAGCTTGGAGTGGGAGGGAAGCAGCTGAGGTGGGGGCTGGAGAGGAGGGAGGTTTTAACACTGCATGTGTCTAGGAGGGGGGCTGGGCCAAGGGGAAAACTTAGCCCTCCTATGTATGCTGTCACTAGTGTCACCAGTGGTATCTTAATTATACCGTTCTGACACAGAGCTAACAATTTGAGGAATCACACACATACAAACAACACATCGTGAACTTTAAATGCACAGGTACACATGCAGGAGCCATTTTCAATGTCAACAAAGGAATGCTCCAACCATTAAAACAAAAACATTTGCATTAAGATGCAATTAGAATGGCAATGGAGCTGACCAAAACTATGATCTATAACTATAATCAGACGCACTGCACAAGTGGAACAAATATTGTTAGAAGAGGGGAATTGAATAAATTGTGTATAATCTAATGCAGAATACACACAACCATCACATTATCCAGTTTAAAGTCTTGACCAAACAAACATATTGTCAAAACATTCTGCTATTCAGATGGGTTTCTTATGAATGTGGTTAGACTAAAGAGGAATTATTTTGGAGAAACCTTAAACTCTGTTGCATGCATATAGAATAATACAACTAGGTCTTAAAAGGTCTTAAAAAATCAAAGAATGAAGGATGAACACTTAAAACCAATCCAGTACAGTCAGTAATAACAAGGGAGGGAAGTGATGATCGGACCGAAAGTTTCAGTATAATTGACACACTGCAAAGATCCATAACTCATGAACTACAACTGTACATGGAACAACCTAGATCTGTTTACACTGATTATTTTTCCTGTCTTTGCAGCTGTGACTGTAAATCAATTTGATTTTGAGTTTGGCCGCCTTGACAAAAGCTCATTGTCATGATTTCAACAGGTGTGTCTTGAGGGAAACAGATAGGCATTTCCTAAATCAACAAAGCAAAAGATGTTTACGTGTAAACTTGCCTTCACAGTGCACCTGACAATGTCATAGTGGTGAAGCTCATCTACTGTTATTCTTCCAACTCCTCTGAGCACAATATTCATCTGTCATCAGACGCAAAGCCTTCAACCACAACAGCTGGAAATAAGCCATAGGCATTTTCCACACTGTCGGAACAAGGCGTGAAGCTTGTATTTATGTTATGATGTATTAGATTCTTTAATGATAACTCTGACAGACACGGCTTGTTTCGATCATGCTTGAGTTGTTTACCATCATACAAGTTGTGAGCTGTGACGGCAAGCTGACATGTCAAAAGAATGAAGTAATCAGAAGACATTCAACATCCAGCAATTCATTGACTTTCTCCAGAGAATGAGACCAGAAATAGAGATGACTTTCCTTAATATTGAGTGGTTAGGACCACAGCCATCTTCTGATACAGCAAGTGTGATTCTTTTAGTTTTCTCTCAAATACAACATGCCTAATCCTAAAATAAGGTAGCCAATATTGTGGTGGCAACAGCCAAATAACTTTAAACTGGACGGTAACAATACATTAGTCTGCAGCTATTTTCTTTTTTTCCTCTGGAATTCCTTCCCATTCATATTTTTTCATAAACTTATCTGCTCTGAGAGAAGGCTTTCTCCTCTAAATAAACTTCCATACGCTAGTATTGAAAACTTGCTAACCACTAGTTCAAAGAAAAGAAAAGAAAAGTTTCTTACAAGCTTTCAGAAAAAAACACCATATTTATGTTTCAGTGTCCATGACCTCTCCGTGTGTTGTGGTTGGGTTTAAAGTTACAGTGGTTTGGCCCACTGTGCTCAGCATTTGAACTCCATTGCTCCTTTGTTTTGGCTGAACTGAACTTGAACAGATGCTGTAAAATTATCTTCCGTGGGAGGCCAGGCATAACTGTGGTTACCAAACGTGTTTTTGGTATTGTCAGGTAAATGCTAGAAAAGGACACAGCCCACTTGTCAGACGGAAGCTCACATGATGTATAATACCATACACCATGGTCAGCAGTAATACATGTAATCTTGGGAAAAGTTTTTATTTTTTAAATTGTGTTACTCTTACTCTGCCAGTCCAGAGGGAAGATAATTGGCAGCAAATCTTGAAAAAATGCTAAAAACAAGGATTCAGTGGACATTTATGTGGATAATCTATCTTTTAATTTGAAGTTACTTATCAATTCACTTCACTCAACGAAAGGCACCAAAGCCTTCTGTTTGACTTATTTGTGAGGTGACACAAGAACATACTCACAAAATTAGAAATACTAAACAACTTCCAGTGAAATACACTATGACAAATGTAGATTGTTCAACCAGAGACTCAACCTGACATCTTGTTGTACAACATCCTTGCCCAAAATCCTAGGGTGCACTTGTAATGCCAATCAATGAATGCCAAAACTTACTCGAGCAGGCCAAATCTGTGCTGAAATTAAAATGGGGAATGCCAATGCATGCACTAATGAATCCATTCCAATTTTTAAACAAAGTCAAGCACTCAACCAAAAAGAAAACACAACGCAGCAATTGAACTCTGACAAGCCAGGTCATAATATTACAGTGAGCAGAAAACTTATCCATGACAAAAATATAAATATTGGATTACAATTTAAGTGTTTGTACTTCAGTATATAAGTGTCAGCCTGGAACATTTGGAGAATAATGAAAATCATCCCTAATTATGTTTATGATAAATTTAATTTGCCGGGCAATCGAAAATGTCTCACAATACTTCCACATCAATACATTTCTTCCTCATTCTCAAATAATCTAATTGTGACAGAAAACAGATTTTCTAATCTGCTTCAGTTGCTTAATGAGGCAGCCAAGCCAAACGGGTCTCCTAAAGCCCTGTTCTGGGTCCTGCTCAATAATTCATCTTGAGCTCAGGATGTCACCTCCACTGCTACAGGCTTCTTGGCCTAGCTAGCAGTCTGGTTAGGAGGGCTGCCTTCTGCCATTAGCATGGCTCTGATCCCATTAACAGCTGGGCCGTTTGCCAAAAGGCATGAAGAGGGAGAGTTCTTCCTGGCATGGCTGTGGTAGA
This sequence comes from Hyperoplus lanceolatus, assembly GCA_026929865.2. Taxonomy (NCBI): domain Eukaryota; kingdom Metazoa; phylum Chordata; class Actinopteri; order Uranoscopiformes; family Ammodytidae; genus Hyperoplus; species Hyperoplus lanceolatus. Next base: position 16,364,641 of record CM049395.1, read on the forward strand.
GCATGGCACATTTAGCGGGCTGCAGTGACCACTGATGCACCACATTTAGCACACTGCCATCATTATGACACAAGTACTGTAATGCCACTGCCAGTAAAGTAAAGCAGTGCAGGTGTGTCAGGACACCAGTACTGCTCATTTTGGTTTGGCCAACCCAAGTCAAAGCATTATTTAAAAGTTTTGGACTGACTTGTCCGTCTCACTTTTTCCTTAACCATCAGTGTAATATAAAACTTATTTAGATGTGTTGCTGATGTTTATTATATCATTAGGACTTTGAAATAACTAATCATATGTCATATGAGAAGTATAATTCTCGAAAAAAAGACGATAATGCTGGCAGGTATAATGAAAGCTTCACGTGACTGTGGCGTAAATAAAAAGTAATTGAATAATACTAAAAGTAATTAACTCTCAATGAGAACAACAAGTGGGATAAAAGAAGAGGTAAAGGGATAATGATACAGGGTTTGTAAAGAATAAGATGGTGAGGAGATGATGTTGGAAAAGCAGCATTGATTGGAGAGAAGGAATAAGAAGAGAGAGAGAGATTGTGTTAGAGTGATGGCAGCCCCCCTGCAGCTCTACCTGTGGTGGAACAGATTGGACCTGCCGCAGAGCGTTCTGATTGCCGTGGCGACCAAGCGTCAGCTGACAGATGGCTGCCTCCAAGCGTAGGGCACCGGGCCGTCTGCAGCTTCCTCTGATTGGAAGTCCATGCACACACACACACACACGCACGCACACACACACACACACACACACTCACACGTGACTTCTCACGCCCACATGCACAGACTGCTGGCCTATGAAAATGGAGAGGGAGAATGGAGGACATGGTTGTTTTGATCTCGGAGGTGTCAGGCATCTTGACTGTTGCTGTTCCCGTAGACGGTGCCGGGCCAACTCTGAAATAAATAGATCCACACCATGACATTTGTTAGAGGGGAGGGGGTAAAAATTAAACAATATGCATCAGAGAATGGATACCCAATTCAGAGTTTCGGCTACATCAATACGGTTCCAAAACAAGCGTCTGGTTATGCATGACATTTAGGGCGCTTTCGCAAAGGTTTAGTCCATTTAAATTGAACCTTGGTGAGGTTTGGTTTGGCATTCATGGTTCCTTCTGGAGGACAAAAACAACAGGCCAGAGAAAGCTTCCAGAGGTTTGGTTAAGAGCCGTTTCCAAGTGAACCTTAGCGTGATTTGATTACAGTGAAGGGAACCAAAACCCAACAGATTATGGGTTGCCTGCGTGTTCTTTTGCCAATGACAAAACAGGTCAATGACAGGTTTAAGATAAGAGGGACAGGACTGATTTGGACTTCTGCAGCAGTCTGATGTTTGCTTGATATGACATTACATTTTCCAACACCAAATGTAAACCAAAGAAAATATTCTGCTCCTTTGTAAATGGCCCTTAACTGACCAAATGTATGCACTGTGAAACTGAACCAGACCAAACAAAAAACAAAACAAACTGATTCGGACCATCCAAATGGACTTTGGTAGTGAAAAGCGCCCTTATAGTACACCTGTAAGTGTAGATGATCAATTTATCTACAAGTCACAGGAGTTTTAAAACCAGTGAGCATCCACACATTCCTTACTTTACCTGCATTCTTCAACTTAGACATGTCCCTGTTTAAAAAACACCCTCAACCAATCCAGTCAGCAAACTCATACAACTGTGAAATAGACAATAATATAGCATATCGCAGCAGCCATTTCCATACACAATTCATTCTATTTCTGCACCATTTACTCCCTCTCTCGCTTTCATTCTCCCGCACACACACACACACTATTGGATCTCTAAGGGAAATGGGTTGCATGTGTCTCATGCCTCTCTCCTACACCATACATATCTTGTTATGAAAGTCAGGTAATGAAAAGCGCTGCCTTGGTAATCCGTGACGGAAGGCAGTTTCATGGTAGTTTAGCTTCCATCACCTCCCTTGCTCCCTCTACCAACCCACTCAGACAGGCTCTTGTCTATGGTACACTTGTCCTACCTTAGTCTTCTCCTCTTTGTCCCTTTGGTAACAATCTGCACGGGTCATCTACCTGCAGGACCATCTAGGCATATTACATGTGTATTCTTTGTTTGCTTTCTTTTTATTTCTCTTTGCTGGTGGCCGAGCCTATGAGGATGGCAAAGTTTGTTGATCTATCCATCTATCCAGCACTCTTGTTTACTTGCCATGCCATTTAGAATTAATATGTTTGGTCCCCATTGGATGATTCGGTATGGTCCCATATGGTCCCATAGTGATATTTAATGATTTTGAAATGATAAACAATAAGAAATAAAAAGGGTGACCTTATTTTTATTTTTATTATTATTATTATTATTATTATTATTATTATTATTATTATTATTATTATTATTATTATGCACTTTGATTAAACTGTGCTATAAATGTCCATGGTCCAGTTGTTCATGCATAGTAAAGTCTAATGGAGGTGTTCAATGGATAGTGCCTGCCCAGGCACATGAATGTACACCTGAAAAATTAACACAGGTCTCACAGAGCTGACAAGTGAGATATTCTGACATGGAGCCCTGATGACTTTGATCTCATATTAATGTTGTTGAGTAAAAAAAAACTTTTCACCTAGCTTCCTTTGCCCTTCGGTGAGCGAGGGAGTTGGCTCATCACAGACCGAGCCATTGATCAGGGTGGATTGCAGCAGACAGCAGCTCGGAGCCCGGGCCCTCAGAGGAAGACCCTCTCACACAGTCTGGCAGCCCTTCTAACAGAATAGATAATTCTGGAACAGCCGCTGCACCGACTTTACCATCGTGCCAACACATTTACAATTCAAACATGGACCAAGGTGTTGAAGAGGAATGTTAGAAAAACTCTTTGATTTGTTTTTAGAGGAGATTTGACAGAGTTCGGATATAAACAGAAACCCCCATAAGGTGTCAAAATATAAATTGCTTTTCGAAATATTTCACTTTTCCCCTCATGTTGTTTTTGTTTTTGTCAGTTATTATGGTGTGCAGGTATACTATATCCAAACGCAAAAGTGAGTATAGCAAAATAAAAATGTGGTTATGTATATTGTACCATCATAGTGTACCATCTACTAACAGTAGCAGTTAGCAAGTCAGTAAAAACATTTGACTTTCAAGTGGAACAAGTTTCGTTATCACACAAAGGCATAACTCGTGTCTGCAGAAACCCTGAAAAAAGAGAGATTCACGATAAAATTAAACGTTTGTAATAAGACACTGGAGCACTATTACTTATATACATTCTTTTTTTATCAGATAACTTTGGGTTTTCATATATGATAATCTTTGTTATAGACTCTGCGAATGAATAAGAATGGGGCTTAAATCTGCAGTGTTTAGTTACTGTCCCAGGGTGATTGGCTGAACAGACAATGATACCCTATGGCTGCTCTTGATACAAAAAACGGACAAGCAGATTGCCTTTCCACACGACTATTGAGAAATAAATGATTTTGTGCCATTTGTTGGTTGTATGTTTGCACCAGGCTTTGTATTTTTTTTCTGATTATTTATATTGTGTCAAGATGGTTCAGAAAAAGAACTGGGTGAGTTTGTTTTACCCTCATGCACCCCTCGCACCATTTTCTGCCATTTGGCCTTTTGTTTTGTTTTGTTTTTTGAATAACTTTGGCTGTGCTTATGTCAGCCTAATACATTTTGGCCAGGGTTAACTTTTATGCAGTTCATTTCTGACTTTCTACTCAGCAACTTCATAGCACCTATAATAAAGGCAGGATTTTTTTTTTGTTACACAGGAGACCCTCAGACCATTTTCTGCCGTCATTCACTTCCATTCAAAACGGCAATTTTTTCAAAATTTGATCCTGCTAACAAACCAACATAAAATATATTTTTCTATTATTTTGTGCTTTCATCCTTGACAAAAGGCATCGAAATTTGTGATTTTCACCCCAACTACTAGTTGGTGCCCTTTAGGTATATTTTACATGGGGTTGAATGACAGGCTATTTTCCTGGTTGTCAGTCCTGCAATATTGTTGCCCCCCAAAGGTCAATGTCAAAAAATATTTCAACCTAAATGGTGTTGATGTGTTGGTAGGGATACCAGTGTGTGGTGTATATGTAGATATTGAGAAATTATGGTTTGTGTGTCTGTGTACAGACAGCCAAACTTCAAACACCCAAACTTGTATATAAAAAATGGCTCAATTTGAAAGCATTAAAAACTATCTTTTTCAAACCATAGCCATGTTGACAGCAGGAGTGTAAAGTAGCGAATTACATTTACTCGCGTTCCTGTAATTGAGTAGTTTTTTCGTGTACTTGTAATTTTTTAAGTGATTTTTAAAACCTATACTTTTACTTTTACTTTGAGTATGTTTATTTTTAAGTATTGTACTTCGCTACATTTTATATCACCTGCGTTACTGAGTAAAAAAAAAATAGATAGGCTAAAGGAGAGAAAATAAAAGAAATATCACGGGGTGCTTTTATTTTTACGGCACAATACCGGAAACGAACACAGAAAATGATCGACAGGATCATTGCGACTAAATGATAACAACAAACATTGCTTCCCTCTATCATTAAAACAAAATAATCCTAGTTAAACTGTCATTGTACCGCACGTGAAGACGTGAAGGCTTTTAAATGCAGCAAACCTTTCATCCAGCCGTGCGATCGGCCCCTCCCTCACCTAGCTTTCAGTTTAACAGTGCAGAGTAGGATGGAGACGGTGCGTGTTGCAGGGAGCTTTGAAAAACTTCCAGAAGACGGCAGAAAGTCAGCCTTTGCTCGAGAACAATGGTAAAAGTAATAGACTAAAACAATGTGCAAGATATGTTATGCGCGGACACGCGAGTCAGATGACATGCGCGACCGTGAGAGAGAGAAAAAAAGTTATATTCGACAAAGCTGCACCTCAAAACATCACGACCAATTAGTTTACTCACTTTAAGTCGAATCCAAGTGGTCTATGACCAAGCAATAAAGGAATAAAAAACACAGGAAGTTTAAAGCTCCTTGACTCTTGCCACCAAAACAGTCATCAATTAAGAACACTGTAGCCTACAATGCAACTTGCTTATCCAGCCAGCTCCATGAGATATAGCCTACATTAAAATATGCCCTCACATTCCTGCTAGCAAAAGACGTGCCCTATCGACAACATTTGCAACGGTTTATTTTGATTTTGACACTTATTTTATTTAATTATAAAAAATATGTTTTACTTATTTGCATTTTCCTTGTTTTCAGTTCAATTAGGATATGTTTAAAGTCAAACGTAATGGTTTCAAATGTTAAATAAGTGCATGTTGCAGTTCTTAAATCAATGAATAATTGTCTAATTGTGATTACACAATGTCAATCAAAATAATCATGATTATGATTTGTCAAAATTGAGCAGCCTAACCTTGCAATGTCCATGGTATAATTAGAACTGCAGCTGCAGTCTGTTTAGGTCTGTAGACCGGTAACATTCCCATTCCCCCATTAACAGACTATTTGCTCCATATTTGCTTATCTAAAGTATAATGACACAGTATACATCCATACATGTGTGGTGACATGATTGATTTAATTTGTGCACTTGCATTTGTAAGTGTTGTATTAATGAAACAAAACTAGTTTGAGATTTATATCCCCTTGTCTATATATAGAATGCCCTACACTGAAGAGACCCCCGCCCCCTCCCTCTGTTAAAAAGTAACTAGTAACTTGTACTTTAAGTACATTTTAAATCAGCTACTTTTTCACTTTTACTTCAGTAGATTTTTAGACCAGTACTTTTACTTTTACTTAAGTAAAATTTCATCCAAGTAATCATACTTTTACTTGAGTAGAATATTTTTGTACTCTTTCCACCTCTGGTTGACAGACATTTGTATATGTGATGATATTAGGCATGCATCTCAAACTTAAGACACCAAAATTACACTTGTCACCCCCACTTAGCTGAATTATTCATTTACTTCACCTTTCACTGATAAGTCAGAATGCTCCCTAAAACAAAACAAGAAAAAACCTGATTTTCTATCATTTTTGTAATTTTTAAGAGTTGCAGACCTATACATAAAAAAACGAGCAACACATGAAAGGTTAGGGTCCATATGGATACCTAAGGGTTGTGTCTGTGTGTTTGTTGTGAAATTATTGTGTGTGTGTGTGTGTGCGTATGTGTGTGTCTTTGTGTGCATTCATATATATGCAGCTAAAAGGTGCTGTTTTGGGGCTTTCAGGTGGCTGCTCACCCAGCATGCAAAAAACTTCACTGACACTCTCCCAAAACTGTGTGTGTGTGTGTCTGTGTGTGTGTATGCATAATAAGGCCACATTTTCTGTGGTAAAACAAATAATTTTTAGTAGTTTATATGGATTGTATTCATGTGGATAAGAATAAAGAACAGCTCAGAGCCTCTTTGATAATGGAAAATACTTCCTAGATACTCTTTGAAGTGATGCACACTCCTGCATCTTGCAGTGCTATAAAGATGCAGATGAAGTGAAAACAAAAGTCTGGGAAAGTCTGGGTTTGTTTTGTAGGTGCAACATTGACCAATGTTTTAAGTATGGGTGTAGGGCACACTGCTCATTTACAGCATGGCCAAGCATTACCAATGTCACAGACACATTTGCAAAAATTGCCAGCGAAGTGTGTTCCTCTTCCGTTGAATGTCTTTTTCTCTCTCTCTCGCTCTCTCTCTCTCACACACAAACAAACAAACACACACACACACGCACGCACGCACGCACACACACACACACACACACACACACACACACACACACACACACACACACACACACACACACACACACACACACACACACACACACAGTTTTCAGAGTGTCAGTGAACTTTTGTGCATGCTGGATGAGCAGCCACCTGAAAGCCCCAAAATAGCACCTTTTATCTATTCTAGCCTGTTCTACTGTTCGATTTATGTTTTTTGTGATATAAATGTTGTTTCTCAAAAACTAAAAATGCAAGAATGTCAATCTTTTTGTTGATCATTAATAGATCCTATCTCGTAAACATCCACACAAAAAAAATCCACCTTGCATCTATTGTATGAAAAGGGTTCAGTTATTATCATTTTTATGTATAGAAAAAGTGTCATTTCATCACAAAACCTAGCCTGGAAAGGATTAAAAACAATGAGAAATCAATGAATATTAAATATGTATGTGAAGAGCTCAAGTGGGGTAATGATTTATAAAAAAAAAACATTATTGTATAGTGTTTTTATGGCAGTTAATTGGGAGTGGCTTCTTGTGGCCGCGAGGGTCTCCTGTGTAACTATTTATTTGCATCTGAGCATGCGCAAAAACTAAACATGCATCAAAATAATTTTTTGTGTAAATCATTCATATGCCCTAGACTCCAGTTATTCCACTTAAAAAAATCAACTCTGCATCTATTATATCAGAAAAAAGTATTTTTTTTTAGTTTTTAGGGGGAAAAAAATACTAACTTTGACACAAAAACAATCATTTTAAGCATTAAAAGCAAATGAAAATCAACTAATATTAAATATGTATGTACAGAGCACAAGTGGGGTGAATGGTTTATAAAAAAAAAAGTAAAAAAAAAACATTATTATTGTATTAGGTTTTTATGGAAGTTAATTGGGAGTGGCTTCTTGTGGCCGCGAGGGTCTCCTGTGTAACAAAAAAGTAAGGGAGGCACAAGGGTTAAATGTTTCTGTACTCAAACTACAACATCCAATCTTTACTTATGAATGTATTCGTGCTCTTACTCCCACCAAGACTATGTTTATCTCTCATCGTGTGCTTCACAGCCTCAAGGCATGAGAGCTCAGGTTTCCGCTGCCCTGCCCGAAATTGAAAAGCTCATCAGGAGATCATTCCGGGAGCTGCCACAATGCCAGCTATGTGCCACTGTCATCTTATCTTACAGGCCTTTTGCACCCCGCTGCTCCTGTCCATGCCCTGGGGGAAGACAGCTTAGTACCCATTCTGGCTACAGCCGCGGCAAAGGAGAGCAGGGCAGTAGGGATCACTTGTTTTAATAGGCCTGTTACATCTGTTTTTAGAACCTGCAGACATCTCCTGCTGCTGCTGCTGCTTCTGCTGCTGGCCTCTGAATGAAGCAACCCCAAAAATGAAGTGACAAGCTGTGATGAGCTTGGGGTGAGGAGCTTTCGGGCCAAAGGAGTTAGAGAAAGAGATTAGATACACGGTGAAATGGTGCAGGGATTACTTTGAAAATATTTAATGGATTTAAATTAAAAAAAAATCTAAGTTAGAAATGTAAGTGGTCATGCTGTTGAATATCCTCATTTGATCAGAGCTGAACATGACATACATAATTGAGCAGATCAGCTTGTATAATATAATATCATAACTAACTATAACTTTTAATTGGCTAACGAAAGGGTTTTTGCCTTTTGCAATAAGTACAGATGTTTCCAGATGTTCAGAAGACAGAAGAGATGACTTGTTGTAAGTCGATCCCTGGATGTATAAATGAACCTTTACAGACGTGACATTGATGGACAGGGAGCAGCCTGATAAATGTCCTGAAACATCAAACATGCAAGCATTAGTAAATGTTTTAACCTTGAGAGAAATTGGCAGTGAAGAATCAACTATAAGCTTTGTATTCTGGTTAAAAATGTGATGTGTCCATGTCATTATTATAAAAAGAGCATCTCGGCTCAAATTTGCTCAAACCCAATGGCTTGTTATGATGGACATTTTTGGCTGCATGCCTTGACCAAGTAATACTGTATATCCATTTATACGGAAGGACAACATTATCCATCATATGTGTTCATACATCAGCACAGTCCATTCATACTTATGTGTTTACTCGCACTGACGGTAGTGTGTGAGAGTCTGTTTCTTTCCTGTGTCAAGTAATCAGTCAGTATTTTGGTATCGTCCGCCTATAAGTGGCAAAACAACTCCCTTCTCAATCGTTGCAAACAAAAAATAAGGGAAAGGGGGAATGGCTACTTGTATATATATATATATATATTATATATGTTCATCATCATCATCATCTTCAACCGCTTATCCGAAATCGGGTCGCGGGGGCAGCAGCTTGAGCAGGGAACCCCAAACTTCTCTTTCCCGGGCCACTTCAACCAGCTCTGACTGGGGGATCCCGAGGCGTTCCCAGGCCAGCGTGGAAATATAATCTCTCCACCTAGTCCTGGGTCTTCCCCGAGGCCTCCTCCCAGCTGGACGCTCCTGGAACACCTCCCTAGGGAGGCGCCCTGGGGGCATCCTTACCAGATGCCCGAACCACCTCAACTGGCTCCTTTCAACGCAAAGGAGTTGCGGCTCTGCCCCGAGTTCCTCACGAATGACTGAGCTTCTCACCCTATCTCTAAGGGAGACGCCAGCCACCCTCCTGAGAAAGCCCATTTCGGCCGCTTGTACCCGCGACCTCGTTCTTTCGGTCATTACCCAGCCTTCATGACCATAGGTGAGGGTAGGAACAAAGATCGCCCGGTAGATCGAAAGCTTTGCCTTACGACTCAGCTCTCTTTTCGTCACAACAGTGCGGTAAAGCGAGTGCAAAACCGCCCCTGCTGCTCCGATTCTACGGCCAATCTCACGCTCCATTGTTCCCTCACTCGCAAACAAGACCCCGAGGTACTTGAACTCCTTCACTTGGGGTAAGGACTCATTCCCTACCTGTAGTAGACAATCCATCGGTTTCCTGCTGAGCACCATGGCCTCCGATTTAGAGGTGCTGATCCTCATCCCAACCGCTTCACACTCGGCTGCAAACCGATCCAATGAGAGCTGAAGGTCACAGGCCGATGATGCCATCAGAACCACATCATCCGCAAACAGCAGAGATGAGATCTTCAGACCACCAAACTGCAACCCCTCCCCACCACGACTACGCCTTGATATCCTGTCCATAAATATCACAAACAGGATTGGTGATAAAGCGCAGCCCTGGCAGAGGCCAACCCCCACCGGAAACGAGTCTGACTTACTACCGAGAACCCGTACACAGCTCTCGCTTTGAGCGTACAGAGATTGGATGGCCCTGAGAAGAGACACCCTCACCCCATACTCCCGCAGCACCCCCCACAGTATCTCCCGGGGAACCCGGTCATAAGCCTTCTCCAGATCTACAAAACACATGTAGACTGGATGAGCAAACTCCCAAGCTCCCTCTAGGATCCTTGCGAGAGTGAAGAGCTGGTCCGTTGTTCCACGGCCAGGACGGAATCCGCATTGTTCCTGTTCAATCTGAGGTTCGACTATCGGCCGAACCCTCCTTACCAGCACCTTGGAGTAGACTTTGCCGGGAAGGCTGAGAAGTGTGATACCCCGGTAGTTGGAACACACTCTCTGGTCCCCCTTTTTAAAAATAGGAACCACCACCCCGGTCTGCCACTCCTTCGGCACTGTACCCGACTTCCACGCAATGTTGAAGAGGCGTGTCATCCAAGACAGCCCCTCCACACCCATTGCTTTCAGCATTTCTGGACGGATCTCATCAACCCCCGGGGCTTTGCCACTGTGGAGTTGTTTGACTACCTCAGTGACTTCCACCAGGGAAATTGACGATGATCCCCCATCAGCCTCCAGCTCTGCCTCCAACATAGAGGGCGTGTTAGTCGGATTCAGGAGTTCCTCAAAGTGCTCTTTCCACCGACCGACTACCTCCTCAGTTGAGGTCAACAGCGTCCCATCCTTACTGTACACAGCTTGGATAGTTCCCCGCTTCCCCCTCCTGAGGTGCCGGACGGTCTTCCAGAAACACTTTGGTGCCGACCGAAAGTCCTTCTCCATGGTTTCTCCGAACTTCTCCCACACCCGCTGCTTTGCCTCTGACACGGCAGAAGCTGCAGCCCTTCGGGCCTGTCGGTACCTTGCAACTGCCTCAGGAGTCCCCCGAGATAACATATCCCGGAAGCACTCCTTCTTCAGTCGGACGGCTTCCCTGACCACCGAGGTCCACCACGGCGTTCGAGGGTTACCGCCCCTTGAGGCACCTAAGACCTTGAGACCACAGCTGCCTGCCGCGGCTTCAGCAATGGAAGTTTTGAACATCGACCACTCGGGTTCAATGCCCCCAACCTCCACAGGGATGCTAGAAAAGCTCTGCAGGAGGTGCGAATTAAAGATCTCTTGAACAGGGGCCTCCGCTAGACGTTCCCAGTTCACCCGCACTACCCGTTTGGGCTTACCAGGTCTGTCCAGAGTCTTCCCCCACCCTTTGACCAAACTCACAACCAGATGGTGATCAGTTGACAGCTCTGCCCCTCTCTTCACCCGAGTGTCCGAGACATGCGGCCTCAGATCAGATGATACAATCACACAATCGATCATCGACCTTCGGCCTAGGGCGCTCTGGTACCATGTACACTTATGAGCATCCTTATGTTCGAACATGGTGTTTGTTATAGACAAACCATGACCAGCACAGAAGTCTAACAACAAACGACCACTCGGGTTCAGATCAGGGAGGCCGTTCCTCCCATCACGCCTTTCCAGGTATCTCCATCATTGCCCACGTGCGCGTTAAAGTCTCCCAGCAGAACTATGGAGTCCCCTACCGGAGCCCCATGCAGGACTCCGTTCAGGGTCTCCAAGAAGGCTGAATACTCCGAACTGCTGTTTGGTGCATACACACAAACAACAGTCAGAGTCTTCCCCCCCACAACCCGGAGGCGTAGGGAGGCGACCCTCTCGTCCACCGGGGTAAACTCCAACGTAGTAGCGCCCAGCCGGGGGCTCGTGAGTATCCCCACACCGGCCCGGCGCCTCACACCTTGGGCAACTCCAGAGAAGAATAGAGTCCAACCCCTGTCCAGAAGTACGGTTCCAGAGCCAAGACTGTGCGTGGAGGTAAGCCCCACCAGATCTAATTGGTAGCGCTCCACCTCCCGCACCAGTTCCGGCTCCTTCCCCCACAGCGAGGTGACGTTCCACGTCCCCAAAACCAGCCTCTGCCGCCCGGGTCTGGTCCATCGTGGTCCCCGCCCTTCACTGCCACCCTCTAGGCAGCGCACCCGACCCCAGCGGTTCCTCTGACGAGTGGTGGGCCCATCAGTTGTACAGGGAGTTTGTGCCACGTAGCTTCTTCGGGCTGTGCCCGGCCGGGCCCCGTGGCAGACCCGGCCACCAGACGCTCGCAGGCGGGCCCCCTTTCTGGCCCCCTTTCTCCACCACGGTAAGGTGATGGTTCCCGGAGAGGCCGGTTATGTTTTGAATCCCAAACCAAAACAATGGTTCCTCATCCTACTGTGGGCTTTCAGATATTCCTGCGGTTGAAGTGTTATGCATTCACGTGTGTAAGCACGTGTTTACAAAAAGTCTCAATGAAGCCTATTGTTCCAGAGGTATATGCGGGTACACACACTAGCCTGGCTCTGCCCGCCAACCTACTTCCGGACCAATTGCATTTTCCCTTCAGTAGTCTTCTGTACAAATGAAATGAAGTACGATGGTCTGGTTGGACCAGGCTAGGTACACACTAGGACTGGATCGCAAAACTGTGGTAATATGATACTTAAAGGTCACATATTATGCTAAATGCACTTTTTAAATGTGTTCTAACATATCCATGGGTCCACGGTGTGCCTAGAGACTGCCAAAATATTTTAAAAAATAACACTCTCCTTTTCTCACTCTCCCCCTTTCTGAAACCACCACCCCTCCCCCACCCAATATACTCCAGTCAGAATTCTCCTCGTTTCTGACCTCACAAACTGGAAAGCCAGAAGCTTCAACTGTGCAGCCCACACCCCTATTTCTTATTGGTCCACGGCCCAGACAGACAGAGGGCGAGGCATATCTGGCTTCGCTTCCGGACAGGGGGCGAGGGGAGCTCAAAGATTGTATATTTACGAGGGGAGCTGCAGCTCTTTTTTTTAAAATAGGCCATTGTGAGATTAGCTGAACATCAGCATAGTACAATAAATTATCTGAAAGTTTTTTTCAGCAAACATTTAAAGAAAAACGTATTAGGGACCACTAAGACCATATAATATGGTGTATAATAGAACCGAAAAGTGTATAATATGGGAGCTTTAATATAATGCAATGCGGGCTCATTAAAGCATTGTTATCTCTAACCTAAACCCTGAACAATCAAGCAACCTTATTGGTTACAAACTGACATTTTTCATTAACTCCACACAGCTCTGCATTTAATACAGTATATACTTTTCAAGTAAAATTTACCACACCGCTTTGAGAGCTTTTTCTGCAGCTTTTGAGATTTTGAACTTCTTGGAGCATAAAATATGCCAACATAAAGATATGAACTTAAATATGCTCTCGTCTCATCTGATTAAAATATTGTGTAGGAATGGTACATTTTTTGATAAGAGGAATTAGTGACAGTTTCTTCATACCATTTTGGGGGAATATCAAACCTTAACTAAGTTCTTCTCAAGTACTGATCACTGACAATAGGCTGCAGGTATTCTAAAAGTATGGGACTTATGCCTCGTTTCCACAGAGTAGAGCGGGTCGGATCGGAGCGGTTCGGTCCGGGTGGTTTGGCTTTTCATTTGCCAAAAGTTGGGTAGGGTACGGTTTAAGCGCACCTAACCGCTCTGAGCCGCTCCAAATCTCAGTACTCCTCCGTAGGGGTACTAGCCGCCTGAAAGGGTGCCGAAAATGCGGAGCTACACACTGCCGTCATTTGATTGGCCGAAAGAATCATTTCCGCCTTGTGTAGTCACCTCGGCAAGAGTCTTGTGTTTTGGCGAAAATGTGAGCACAGCACTGTTTATTGTGTGGTGTTTTTCCTCGTCAATACATTATTCAGTTGGTTACACTGTGTCCCACTGTGTAGCTGCCGCAGCCAGCACTGTTCGCTCACTGTCTCTATGAGTTGCACCGAGCCGTCTCTGTGTGTTTACGCCATAGATAGTAGTAAATACACGCTCACAACAACACGGGGGGAATAAATAAAAAAGCGGCTGGTTTGACCGAGCAAAAACGAGAGACCGCTGGCTTGACCACAGTTGGTCGAAAGAATCATTTCCGCCGTGTGTAGTCACCTCGGCTAGAGTGAAGAGAGTCAGTGTGTTTTGGCGAAAATGTGAGCGCGGCACTGTTTATTGTGTGGTGTTTTTCCTCGTCATTAAATGAATCAGTTGGCTACACTGTGTCCCACTGCTACGATGTCACGAAGCTCCCGCAGCCAGCGCTGTTCGCTCACTGTCTCTATCAGTTGCACCGAGCCGTCTCTGTGCTCTCAACAACACGGGGGGAATAAATAAAGAAGCGGCTGGTTTGACCATGCAAAAACAAGAGACCGCTGGCTTGACCACAGTTGTTCCACAGCCCGATAGTTTGACCCACATTCTGGCGGCGGCTATAGCAGTCCAGCCTAAACCCCGCCCCACCAGTAAGGGTAGGGTCGGCGGTGGAAACAACACCAAAATTCTTAAAAGTGAGCTGTCCCGCTCTGAGCCGCCCCGACCCGACCCGCTCTACTCGGTGGAAACGAGGCATTATGCATTGATGCAGAGCCGGCCCAAGCCTTCAGCGAAATGTGAATAGGGGCCCCCTCTCCGATGTTAGCGCTGCTGAAACTAGAAACTAGATCTTTGTTAAATATCATTTCACACCCCCAGTGTTTTCGCTAGTGTCTCCACTGTGCAGCTGTGGGAGAATATTAGACAGCCGAGATTCAGACTCTCCTAGGGGGTTCCGGGGGTATGCCCCCCCGGGAGATTTTTTTAACCTTTTTAAAGTGAAATGCATGAATCTGGTGCACTTTGAGAGGAAAATTAAGAGGCTAAATCTGAGAAATTGTGTGTGAACAAATCATTTGGAGACACTGGGCCAGATGAATTAGAAGCTATTGAAGAAGGATACGTGGATTTTCCATAAAAATATTAATATAAAATACAATATTATGGAGGGTCCTCTGGGTTGGGCTTGGAGCTCTTTTTCTTTTATGGGACATATTTCTCTGTAATATAATGAATGCATTTAAATGCAGTGAGAGGAACGAAGCAGAAGAACTCTGTTGTCCAGCTACTGTATCTTTTTTTCCACAGACGAGGCTGAAATAGGCTATAGACTATACACAGTGCATGGGCAACTGAGGGCAGCCCCATTTCCAATTGTTTTTAAATAAACTCAATACACACTGCATGGATGTGAACGCGACATGATCAGATAATTTCGGATTACCTCCCAGATGAACTGATTACATTTTTAGGACATAAATTATTTAGACCAAAATATTGTATTCTTTTTTTGTATGATAAGGGCCCGTGCCCACCTAGCGCCTTTTTCCCACCGTAAGCGCCTTTTTTCAATTGATTCCCAATGAGAAGCGGCCGCCTCGGCAAAAGGCGGCCGCTCTGAGAAAAGGCGCAGCGCCCAGCGTTTTTTTTCAAGCGTTTTTTGTCTTTTTGTGCGGCCGCCTCAAGATTTGCAAGTTGAAAAAAGTTCAACTTTTCAGAAAGGCGGTGGGACGTCACCGCCGCTTTTTTTCAAAGGGCCAATGAGATAGTAGATCGTCGGGACTCGTCGCCTTGGCAACAAAGAAGACGGAAGAGAAACTGCTTTTTCCGTCTCTGTTTACCCGAAACTGTACGAAAATAGTGATTTAAAATGACCAGAACAGAGGGAGGAGAGCCCGTTTGTGTGAGCAGATTAGGGGAACACTTGATTCGCTGTATTTTTATCTCCTACGGATCGTTTCATGCGCACACGTCAGCCTACAACTTGCTCCGTGTGTGTTTGCAGGAGCCGCGATAACTCCTCATCCAAACAGAGGATGGTGGATATATTAAAATGTAACGATTTAAATAGAAAACAGCAAGCCTAAAGAGTTAAACCAGTGTTGATAGGTCTGACTGACAGGTGACGATCAGCATTTTTTCTCCCCCGATCACAGCACTCTCTCTCCCAGCTCATAAAACGCTTGAAAAAAGCGGTCGAAAAAACCGCTCAGTAGACACACTCCCGAGCGCACAGCCAGCGTTTAACGCTGGGAAAAGGCGCTAGGTGGGCACGGGCCTTAACTCACATTTGCATGATATGATGTTAATATCAAACACACAAACTAAAAAAATATATATATATATATATATATTTTTTTTTTTTTGGAGGCGGCCCCTCTGGCGGTCGGGGGCCCTAAGCGACCGCTTAGTTCGATTATGCCTCGGGCCGGCTCTGCATTGATGCATTTAAGGGATAAAAATTATAGAATAAACAACAGCAACACCAGCACACCACCACAGAAAACCGGATATAATGAACCAACATATCATGTAATATGAGCATAAAAGAAAACCTCTACTCTACCCTCCACCGTAAACTGTTCTGATCCCTGCACATTGGCAGTGTATTCAGCTAAGTAATGGATGTATTAGCTATCAGGGAAATTTGTAGCCCTGACAAGGGCTTCTCATTCCAATCAGCAAGTGTCAGCTCAGTTTGCCTTGTAATTAATGACTACTGGCCACTAACTGTCCAATAAGTCTGCCCTAGAGGTCCAGGCAGCTTAAGTCTGCAGAAAAGGGAAAGGCTTGAAATGTTGGTAAGGCAAATGACTAACTGCCAAAAAAATGTTTGCGTGAATTAGTATTTTAATTAGTTTGATTTAGAAAATTCAAAGAGAAAATAGAGAAATAAATGGCTCCATAGATACGGTGTCCTCTTCCACTGCATCTTCTTGTTTCATTAAATTTTCCTGAACTCATGTTCACTATAGATTTTCAGGTTGTTGTCTGAGTGATCCCACAAAGGTGCATGCACTTGAAACATCAATAAGGGTCCTCTTATCTACGAAGGGTTAGAAAAATGGAACACAAACATCTGTCTGTACGGGTAGCGTGCTCTCAAGCATGCAGAAAGTTTGCTATGAAAGAGTGCCATGTCCAGAAAAAAACACAGGCCAAGATGTAATGAAACGACAATATGAACAACCTGGGGGATGAGTGCAAATGATTTATTTATTTATTTATTTATTTATTATTCTTTCGGACAATTCCACACAATACACAATTTTCTCTTGAAAATATTCATACATCATACTTTGTGTTGTCCGAAGGGAGACGGAAGAAGCCAAAGGCTTATCAGGTACCGCCCCCATTTTCATCAAATTCGAATTCAGATACACAGTTACTGTTACAGAAAATAAAAATAAAACAAAAAACATTTTTTTTTTATATATAGCTATATATATATACATACATACATACATATATACACATATATATATATACACATATATACACATACATACACATTTTTTTTTTTTTTTTTTTTTTTTTTTTAAGAATCTGCAGTCCAATACACAATCAATTTTAATGTAATTGCTTCAGCTTTTAAGATCAGTTCAGCACAGTTCAGTTTCTCTGTGACAATGCCAAGTGTATAAAGTGTGAAGTGGCCTTGTATTTGGCCTGTTCCATTTCTTAACTGGTAGTCAAAACACTTCTGCAAAAGTATTCAAAACAAGTCTGACAGCTGGCCTGTATTATTCTTTACAATATTGATATGTAAGTGACATTGACATTGTGCTCAGGTTATTAGTCTGTAATTTTCAATAATTTTTGAAACATAATTTGCTTTGAAATTGCGCAAACTGCAACTCCCTGTGACTATTTAAATCAGAACTAAGGAGTTGCCATCATTCTAATTACCATACTATGATACCATACTGTATCATTGTATCTATAACAACTTGCACTATTGAACAGTCACACAGTGTACAAAAAGTTATATTGTTATATTTACCACAGAAGGATAGGTAAGTCTTGTCAAATAATTACACACAGCCTAAACCAACAATTCCTCCAAATAGAGATATTTGCACTAGAATACTAGAACTGCAATAAAATGTTATTTTTCCTTCCTTCCCTCCAAAACTGTTTATCTTGACTGTTGTTGATGTGCTTTCACTATGATTAAGATTTGGTTAGGTTTAGTATCAACACTTAAGATAAAATAGAAACTAATTTAGTAAGGAACGGTTCATTAACAATGGTAACACAATTTGATGATCAGTCGTCCACCCTCACCCCTCCTCTTAATGAGATTTTGTGGCACAATTAACAAGAAGGTACACTAATTCTGCCTTAACTTTGGACAGAGTCATTGCCAGCAGACGCCCTTGTGAGCTTCATGTGAAAACACAAGCTGCACTACAGTCAGGGACATTAAATATAGCAAAGTACTATTAACTACTATTAACTATTAAGGAGACACATACTGTATGTCCAACAAGTGCAACTGAAAAAAGAAGAAAAAGAAAGTATTCTCTCACTGAAAGATACTATCTCTTCTTTATGAAATAGGCCCATAAAACAAAAACATATAACAACACCATAATAGCACTGCCTTCATGGCAAATAAACAGGATGAGAGCAACAGTTGCCACATGTAGGCTACTGTCAATGTCCTTGGGCAAAACACTGAGCAGGCTCATATACACATAACTGACGAAAAGAGCATCTGCTAATTTTGCTCAAACCGGATGGCTTGTTGACCAAGTAATATAGCCATTAATACGGAAGGACAAAATTATCTATAATATATGTTCAAACATCAGCACAGTCTATTCTTATGTGTTTACCTGCACTGACGGTAGTGTGTGATAGTGTGCGGTCGGCTTCTTTCCAGTTCAAGTAATCAGCCATCTCATAGAGGTAGAGGCAGCATCTATTTTGGTATCATCCGCTTACAAGTGGCAACACAACCCCTTGTTTAATCATAGCAAACAAAACATGAGAGAAAGGGGGAATGCCTACTGATGTTAATCTCTGTGCATGAGGTGCATACCTAAAAGCAACCTTTCATGTTCTTCCAAGCCTGGCATTTGACAACAATGAGACACATTCCATAGATCTTTATACAGTTTTTGTTTAGCGTTGGTTTATGATGTGGGCTGCAATGACATTATGTTTATGTGCCAGTGTCTCTATCAGAGGTGAACAATGTTCATGACTCAGAGTGTCATTCACTGTCTCCCTTGGACAATAATAGTTAGTGGGGGGCACAGGGGCATAAAGTTTTGCAGCAGACATTACATTTTGTGCAACATTTTTTATTTTCTACAAGTTACAAAACCATGTTTAAAGGCCTATTTTGGAGACATTGAACATTCCTGGCTTACACAGGCTAACTGGAACCCATAAATGGCCAATTAGTCGGTTCTGTTCATCCTTACTCAATGAAATCTGGAAGCAGATAATGGTCTAACTTTTTCAGATTTCAGATTTCAAGTCCTGAAAATAACATGAACACTAAGACTAACAATTGTTTTTATACTTTACCGTTTTTGATTGATTGATTGATAAGTTAATATTTCGGTCTGTAAGCAACAACACGGCTGACTTTTATCATGCTAGCACCTATGTGAGGCTATACTTGTCACAAGTGCTTTGAGCTAAATGCTAACGTCAGCATGCTAATGTTCTCACGATTACAATCCCACATGCTTGATGTTTATCAGGTACAATGTTTTGCCTGCTAAGCATATTTGTTTAGCACGGTAGCATTCTTACCGACAGGCACTACACTCTGTAGAAATGAGGCTGATGGGAATATTATTAGTTTTGCAGGTATCTTGTCATAAAGCGAAATAAATGATCTGCCCATATTTTCATAGAGCCATGCTCTTAGCACAGCTAAATATTGAACAGGGCAGTTAAAAGAAGCTGACAAAAAAGTACCACACAATATTAAGTGTCCCAGTAAGCCATGACAGTGAGTGAGCCAGCATAAACAATACCCTTGAACTAGCTCGCCAAAATGGCATGCAGTCGCTTATAATGTTAGCAATTACACGTGTTTTCCTTACCATGACACACCAAAATGTCAGTTGGGAAAACAGTCTATTCCTATCTTATGTAAACACTATCATCTTATTATTGGTTGAAATCCCAGACCAGGGAAACTCCATTTGTGGTTTGAGGGTACGTTGCCAACAAATTGTCTCAACATATGTAAACAATATGTGTTTTTGTTATTAACATCATATTACGCAAATGTAAGTTATCATACAAAAAAAGGAATACAATGTTTTGGTCTAGATAGTTAATCATTTGGGAGGTAATCCGAGGTTAACTGATCACGTCACGTTCACGTCCTAGCACAGTGTGTATTAAATTTATTTTTAAAAAAATATGGAAATGGGGCTGCCCTTAGTTGCCCATGCACTGTGTATAGTCTACAGACTTTTTCAGCCTCGTCTGTGGAAATAAAGATAGCTGGACAACAGAGTTCTTCTGCTTCGTTCCTCTCACTGCATTTAAATGCATTCACTATATTACAGAGAAATATGTCTCGTTAAAGCAAAAGAGCTCAAAGCCCAACCCAGAGGACCCTGCATATTCTATTTTAAATTAATATTTTTATGGAAAATTCATGAGTCTTTCTTCAATAGCTTCTAATTCATCCGATCCAGTGTCTCCAAATTATTTGTTCACAAAAAATTCCTTATATTTAGCCTCCTAATTTTCCTTTCAAAGTGCACCAGATTGATAGCCTGGCTCCGCCCGCCTACCTACTTCCGGACGAATTTAATTTTCCCTTCAGTAGTCAGTCTGGGGCTTGGTGGCATTAGTGGAATCTAGCTGAGGAAAATTTCCGGCCGTCCAATCAGCAAACAGAGCGAGTGGCTGAGAACGATGACGTTGAAGTCGCGCTCCAGTTTCAGTTGAATGCTGCATTCCTTTATACTAGGAAGAAGGAGATTTCCGACTTGTCTGCGTTCCGACCTGTCTGCGTTCCAGTGCATCTGCTCGCGAAAGTATGGGCGCCGACAACCTTTCTCGTCCAAATAACTAAACGTTAGGCTCTAGCAAGTTACCGTTGCCAGGTACCGGTAGATCCATAGACCACAATATGTAGTGAAGTCAAAAATTTCCGAGTTCCCTGTCCAACTTGAACGCACCGTCAGAAGCCGGCTCATGACACACGTGACGACCAAACGTTATACGATTGGTTGGCTAATCCAGAGTGGCACTGGGCAGATCCAATAGTTTTAAAATTCAACAGACACCCGCCTCCAAGTGAGTGAACGTTTGCCAATTACAGCAGTTCCAGACCTTCTGTACAAATGAAATGAAGTACGATGGTCTGGTTGGACCAGGCTACCAGATTGATGCATTTCACTTTAAAAAGGTAAAAAAAAATCTCCCAGGGGGGGCAGGATCTCTGCTGGCTACTATTTTCACCCAGCAGGACATTGGAGGCACTAGCGAAAAAACACTGGGAATGACATTTGACAAAAGTCAATAATTTGGGCAAGTCTGTCTGCCTATCCTTCTAACTCCACTGCACACTCAGTCACTACTATCCATGCTTAAAGGAAGCAGGATTAAACCACTAGATTAAAATGTTCAAATGTATTTTGAAAAAGCAAATCAAAAAAACATACTTGGATAAAGATGTTAAAATGTTTACAAAAAATTGTTTAAAAAACGCACAAAGATGTTTAGAATGTTTCAAAAATATGTTTAAAATGTGTAAAATAGGAACAGAGTCGTTTAAAATGTGTTTAGAACGTTTTTTTTGGGGGGGGGGCTCCGCTGAAATTTGTTCTCTGAGGGGGGGGCTCACTCTCTCACACTTTGAAAACCCCTGGTCTAAACAACTGTGCCATTTGCTCTAATTAAAAAGATCTACATTGTGTATCACAGGAGCATTTGCAGTCATAATACACATTTATACTCTATTAAAATGATCACCAAGGATGCATGGTATGCCAGATGTACTAGAGTTTCAGAATACAAAAGGATCTCATTCGTAGAAATAGGTTTACATTACTCCAAGGAATTAGGTTGCTGAATCACTTCAATGAATGAGTTTTCAGCAACAATGCTGAGGTTGATCTTGCAGTTTGTTCAAAAAACAAATTTGTGTACGGAAGTCCTCTGAGATGAATCTTGTGTCTGTAATAATAAAAGACAGTTTTGTCTGCTTGGTAATCAAATGCATATTATCAATTTAATTGTCTTACAAACATGAATTAACTTAACTTGGATTTGTATCCTGTCCTATTCTCAGAGGCTTTACGTTTAAGTCAAACTGTATCCTTTTGTTTCAACCAATCACGTTTACATTTAGGCTAGATCATATTTCAACTCAAAACATGGTTCTCGAGTGGCACGTCTAGGCTTGAGGTCCTGAAGGCAATCTAATCCAGGTGGTAAAGATCAGACAGCTGAGAAGAATTTACAGACCAAAGTGAGAGGTGACCAGTTTGCTTTTCGGGTTGTAAATTGTGCTTTTCATCGCCATTTACATGAGTACTTTAAAAGCAGGAATAACTCATCTAAGACCTTCATTTTTTAATGAATGTCCAATCAATTTGCTAAAATCGTCATCAGAATAACTTGATCAAACACATTATGAGATAGATTTCTGACAAGGCGAAGTTTATCAAACTCATTTGCTAAAGTTCTTTTAGTTACCTTTTTGAGTGTTATTCCAGAACAAATATTTGAAAAAAGCCTATTCGATACTACAGTTCCTATTCCTAGTATTATAATACTGTACTGTGAAACACTCAACTCATAATGTAAAGGAAGTTTAGTCACTTACATTTTGAAATACCATTGTCTTTCATGGATTGTTCTACTATAGCATCCCATGGTCAATAAATAGTCCTATCATAAGATGTATGTGAAGTATGTTAACCACATACAGACGCCTTTTAAAAATGTGATTTCATATAACTTTTTCGGTGCTGCTCTGCATGTTAATACCTTATACTGTATACACATTACTTGAAAGTCTCAAGTACATGCTAATATGTAGTGTGCTGTTGTTGCACAGTTCAGACAATATAAGGAGAAAGCCCCTATAGTGTTTTCTTCCTGGGTGGAAAAAGGAGGATGAAGAGGGCATGAAGAGCTGGGTGACAGCTTTGTGTAGCCTATGGTTACAACGGCTCTGACATGACAGGACTGAACATGGAGCGGGAGCAAACTACATAATTAACTACGCAAGAGCCGTGGCATTTCAGCAGACTAACTCTACCTGGCTTTATTGCTTATTTTTTCATCTCTCTCTTTGTTACACCTGCAGGAAAATGTTTTGTCCATGTAACAAATGCTGCTGCTTGTCAGGGCCGCCCATAAGGGGTAGAAAGTGGGAAAGCTTAGTCTCTGCCCACTATTATTTCCAGTAGCCCACCTTAATCTAACTGGCTAGAACCGGCCCTGTGGTATGTGTTTATGTAGGAATAAGCGCATCATGCACATTGATACAAGTTCAGTATGAGTAAAGGGGGCCCAGTCGTTTATCTGGGCAGGCCTGCTGCTTGTACTTGTCAGTGAGTACATTCACTATTTATGTCTATTTTTCTTTTTTTCAAAGTGTCAAACTAAAGTGCTGTGAATGAAAAATAACTATATTTAATCATATTTATGTGAATGATTATAATCATTTATATTCACTGGCAAACGCCACCATCCACAAATAATGGTATGGAGCCAAGTGCACAAAACTTGAAGTTTGTTGACATATATTGGTTTCGTCTTCTTTTGAGGTAATCTAAATACTTATGGCTTGCAACAGAAAATTGACAGGCCTGTGCTGCAGTGCTTTGAAGTGTTCAGTGTTGGTGGCCAAGTTGGAATGGTGTTTTTTCCTCCAGTTAACCACGCCAGTCACGTGACTGAAAACTATGAATTAAACATAAACACTCAGACCAAAACATATACGGCCTCATGGAGGAATTCAATGAAGTATTAATATTAACAAATACATTAAGTATATGCACAACTCACAAGACACACACTCACTCACACACACACACACACACACACACACACACACACACACACACACACACACACACACACAGGATATTCGTACTACTTAATTAATACAAGTAGACTCTAATATGTTCTCAGACTTTCAATTCCCTATGCATTCACTATGTTTTCTCACCCTCAAATGAATGTGTTGATGAACTGCAGTCGCCATAATAACCTGCCCTGCCCCCTACTGACAACAATTTGCCCTTCCTCCCCCAGGGAAAGGATAATTTTACAGTGACAAATCAATTCATTTTACTCCCTGTCAGCCCTCTCCTCCAAACAGGCCACAGTTTTATAAGAGGGATTTCCTATAATCCACATATATCTGGATGTCTGCTACTGTATCTTTCAGCTTGGTATCTTCCCACATTCCACTCAGTCCCCCAAGATTCCACAGAGCTGAACGGCAACCAGATGACACTTCAACTGCCTCCCACTCGCCTAATGCTGATATACTAAACTAAGAAATGGTAACACCACTTTGGAACACCCTATGGTTTTGCTGACTGAATCCAATTTAATTGCACAGAATGTATAACGAATGGTATTTAAGGAAGGCTTATATAATATTTCTTACAGGTCAATGCATCAATAATGACTTGGGCAAGTTGAATTAACATGTGCTGGATTCAACAGCAGGGGAAACAAAAAGGGGCTCAAATTCTTGCAGCAAATGTCACACATTGAATGAATGAGCTTGTTTATACCATAATTTAGTACCAACACATGATGTGCCAGGACCTGTCTGATACAGTTTAGCAGATGACATTGATCAATACATCATATTTGTTTTGCAATAGTTAAACAGAGCCAGGCTGGGTGAAAACAATAAGACCTACTGAGTTTTCAACAGTTGGGAAAAGTCAAGGCAAATGGCTCCATCAGTCATAGTCAGGTGGGTCTGTTAGAGGAATTTGAAAAAAATCTAAATAAAATCTCTGCTTCCTTGACAACAGACAAAAGTCAACACTTCATCACCACCAGTTCATTATTTTAAACAGGTGCAAGAGATAGTGTGTCACTAAACCTATGACATGTGAACAAAACAGACCACAACTCTGATTGTAGAGTTATGTCATTTAATGTATAACACTACAGCAGTGTAGTATCCAATACAGCACCTCTTCTAAAACAGCACTGACAGATATAGGACATCAAACCACTTTCAAAAGGTTAATAAGGATTGAGCGAGCAAGAAATAATTTACACAAGGAAGTTAATCTTTGGAATAATATATGCACACACTGTGGCTTACATCACATTGTATAATAGGTTATATAATATATTTAGTGACAGACAATAGTACTGTTTACAGCTAACAGCAAACTGCACTTTGTCAGCACAGGATTTGTGGTTTTGTAAGCAGTGGGTGTTCAAGGTGTGGGCTAAAGCAGAGCTGTTAGGAGACCTGTCATCTCATGGACAATCAGACTCAGACTCAGCAAGAGAACAAATCTGCTGTCAGAAGAATGCAGGGAGGAAAACTTCATCTAGCTGACAGCCATAGTGTTCCTTAATAGCTCTGTCCTGGCTGAAGAGAGCAGAATAAAACATACAAGGGCTGTTCTATTGTTCAAGCTTCCTGCTAAGATTGACTGCAAGTGTCCCCTCTTAAGACACTGAGCCTCAAACGTGCACCTGTGCCCACAGACCTAAATAACTATTCTCTACCGAGGTCTCAATGATGTGAGAACCTGGTGGATCAGGAAATATTGCATCCTATTCATTTTTAAATAAAAATTATCTTTGATGGATTGATGATTGAAAGGCAGCTACTGATAAAGATCTCAGGTGAAACAAATGTAATTACATTTCTTTACATAGTAAAGAAATGTAATTAACATAACATAGTAACATAGTAGGCTATATGCAACGCAAGTAGTATTATGACATGTTAAATAAAGATTGGATTTAAAAATGCTCATACTCTCATAATCTCACCATTAAAATAAATGACATGGCCTGTTAAATGCAAGTTGCTCATTTGAGTGTTTTCCTACTGACATTTTGGATTCCAAATAGGATGTTATCACCATCCTAATCATACTGTTTATCTATTAGGATTCCTTCTTCCAGTTGTACGACTTGCAAAGTAGACACAAAATGATATAAGATTATTAAGATACAATTACATTGAAATTGCTGCATCACATCATATCAACCATTATTCAGATAAGGCTGCTTTTGCTTACATCAATCTGCTGGATCCATACAACTATATCACTATCGTATTGATGATTGATTGATGATTGGGCGGGCTGAATTCTAAAAATTAACATTCTGATTAACAGCCAATTGGAGAAATGATAGGCTACATCATTAACAAGGAAAATATTAATTACATTATATTTTATACTTCATTTTTCATAAGTCACAGCAGACAACCCAAATTGCGCCAATTACATTCAGGAAATTCAAATAGGAGAATGAATGTTGAAAAAAAAAACAAAGGGAGAAAGAAATTCATTGTGGGATGGATTTAGTGAAGTAGTCAACCATGACGAATCAAGTGCTGGGTGTATATGCAATAGCTGTGAATCACTGCATAATATTGTCTATCCAAAATAATAAAATCTGTCTCAGTGGTTAGACCAACAGAAAATTATTTCAAAAACATTCAATCTTAACCGTTTGCCACAGCAAAACCAATGGCCAAACAGAATAAAGAGAACATGGAAACATTTGCAGAGAATTAGGTTTGGTTTGGAAAGGCCTATAGGGACTACCTACTAAAACCCAAAGGAAACTATTTTGCAAAAAAACTTCCGCTTCCAATTTGTGCATGATTGATGATCACATAATTTCAAAATAAGAGCTTTAACCCCTTATTACTTCCAAAAAATGTCACAATGCACTCACAAAACTGCAAGAGTAGTGAAACTGTCAAATATTGACTGTGTTTTCAAATATCCAAGATGACTTTCCACCACACCTTGTTTTCATTGCCACCTGAAGAAAAGTGAGGCAAGGGGTTGAGAAAAGGGTCAGGATTGGATTTGAAACCAGACAAAACTGCAAATTCATGGCAGGTGGAAAACGATACTGTTTTCAAATGGCGGGGTTAAAGTATATCAAAACAAGATGACAGTGTCAAGAGTATTTCAAAAAAAGCTGAAAATAAAAGCCATACACTTAATCAAGTAAAACCACTGACATTTTCTTGGTGTTCCCTAATTTGCAAAGGAAATATGGTCCTATGCTGTCTCACCTTAGATTTCAGACTAACCATCCAAAGAAAACAAAAGGATAAGAGTGGAGTCCCAGGGAGAGTAACAGCGTTCAAGCAAAACACCTTTCCAGGAAGGAAAAGTTAATTGAAAGCCAGAACATGGGAACAGTGAAAACATGTGGAAAAAAATATACAGGCACACTTAATCACCCTCTTCCTGTTCAAACTAGAACTAATAACATCTAAGATACTCAACGGGTTAAGACACCCACCCAGCACTCCACAAAGAGGGAAGGAAACTGCAACATTAGGTATGAAACATAATCAGCAATGCACTTTCCATGGGCACATTGAAATTATCATGATAATATATGTGAATACTTGAAGGAATCTGGATATTGTATGGAATTCCCGTGTGATGAGTACCATTATCAAGACGTTTCTAAAGAAGCCTTATCACAGTTGTAATCAAGTACCACTTATTTTACTGTTTTCAATTGGGACTATTTGGAGGAAACATGGTTATTCTCATGACAGTGACCACAGTGACACAGTCTTAAGTAACTGTGAGACTGTTTTTGGCAGGATCATTTGCTTCTAATTTCAACAGAAGTCATTTTCCAGATCATATCAGTGCTTAACAAATACCACAATTAAAAGTCCAATACGTATATCGAACTTTCACATACAGTGAGTTAAACAAAAAGAAAAATAGAAAACAACAAGTTCTTTACATCATAAGACTGGATACTGGTCAGACATTTGTATAAAAAATAAAGATATGTTTATCATTCATTTTGATTTGGTTGATTAAACAGGTAAATGATTGAATAGGTGAGTGATTTGCATGATCAGGGCCGCCACTCCCTATACGCAGGGTACACAGGGCGCGTGGGGCACCAAGTACCTTGCTATACCAGGGCTGTGTTCGGAAAGCCATACTAGCGTCCTACATCCTACATACTCACCATCTATATACTGCATACTGTCTACTCAAAGATTGATTGTGTATGCGAGGTGCGTCGAAACGTTTTCAGTTGAAGTATACTCAAGCAATGAAGAATTTCTTCTTCTTCTTGTAAGATTCAGGCAGTTTGGACGCTGTTTAGCGTATAACCGCCCTCTACAGGTTAGATATTGAACTAGATTTTTACAGTCCTGTGTTCATCATCTGTGTTTTGGACCTCTTGTTTTATAATTATGTTTTGAGGCGGAGGATCCCTCCGACGCTCTCTGTCCGGCTCATCAGACAGCACTCAGCTGTCTGTGAGTTGAGCTGGACGAGCCGTGGTGTGTGGAACAGCGATCTGTTCTAATCTCTCTCCACTATCAGACTCACTTCACTTAGTAACTCTAATGTTGTTAGGTATTTATCTTCATCTCTTATCTATTGTAAGAGTTTATGAATGACTGCACGTACAGTTGTCAGATTGCGGACCCCAAACAATGTCGTTGCCTAGCAACTTGCTCGAAAATATTTCATTTTCCTGGGCGGGTAGAATTGACCCAGTGCATTGTAGGGCGGTTGAGTAGGAAAAGTATACAATCGATTCATACCCAAAATCTTCCCGGAAGTTAGTACTCATCCGGGAATTTCTCGCATACCCAAACTCGCATACCCAACCGTCACATACTCAAATTGAAGTCAAAATGAGTATGAGTAGGACGTTAGTATGGCTTTCCGAACACAGCCTATGACCATTCCTAGCTCTTGATTAGGTGGGCACGGTGATAGCCTGCCTCCAAATTCACCCATCACCAGTTTTTCTGTGGTCACCTGTCAATCACGTCCAAAGAGCACAGTCTCTTCTTTGCAAAGGCAGTTAATAGGCTACTCAGCAACTTTTTTCACACGTTAACCTGTTCTTTCTATGAGTAAATGCTGTTCTCAAAAGCTCATCACTACAGCATTGATGTGTCTAAAACCTTACATTACAGTAAAATGTGCCAAAAAGCAGTCACGCGAGCATCTTGGTGTCTCTGCCCACCAAATACTTCTGTCAGCCAACCTAGCAACCTCGGCTAGGTTACCTAGTAGGGATGGGCGTGAGTAATCGGTCAATTGGTAAAAATTCTGTGTGTGTGTGGGGGGGGGGGAAGTGGCCTCATTGACCATTTATGCAAAAGGGCCTCCAAAAGCTTAGCAGCGGCCCTGTGCATGATGATTCAATGTACTGAATAGATATTGGCAGTAATCCTTAATCGAAAGGGTTGGGTATTGACCAGGCATACACTAAATACAGTTCCTAAGTCACTGTCCTTAATGTTGCTGTTTAACACAAGACGTTTAGAGCATTATCCTTTGTGATGAGGAACAGGAGCAAGTGGACACTAACCGTTGGTGTATAAAAATATAGTCCACATAAATCAACAGTAAAATGATACTGAAAAGAAGCAAGAATGATTTGTAAAATGCTTCATATGCGCTCACTCTCTGTGGAAACGCACCCTCACACACAGCCATGTTGGTAGGCTCCCAATTCCCCATGTGATACAGTCCCCACTGAAGAGTCCTTATATTTATATCCGTTGTCAATGCAGCTGGAGAGTCTTGTTGGCTCATAAATCTGCTCATGCTTAGCAAGCACAAGTTTCCCCCTCATTAGAGCTCTATACACCCTGTGGACTGACCTGAAATACACACCGGTGTCAAAGTCATGCCAATCAAGCAGGAGTATAGCAGGACAAAGCTGGAGGCTGTGACACCTTACACATGTCTTCGCTTTGGACGAAAATATAATTTGAATACAAATGCCTTTTACAACCGAAGATTCAAAGATGTCAGGTTAACACATTAAGACAGTTGTTAACACCTAGGATGGAGTCAAATCCTGAATGAGACAACAATGAGCAACCAGCTGCTTCCTAATGTGTTTTTTCCAGTATGTGTTTGTGTACATTCAGGGATTGTGAAACATTCCCAGCAGTTTGAGTTTCACATGTTGTTGTTGGCGTCATCCTGCACTGATATTGCCCTTTGGGGCGGATACACCTCATCTTTGAAGCCTGAGCTATAGAGCCACAGGGAGGTCTGGTATAAAATAGGCTCAATCTGTCTCCCCCTCTCTGCACCTCCCACACCAAGCCTTAGCCCTTCGCTCAATCTTCACTCTCTTCTCTCGGGGGAAACATATATGTCAGAGACAGCAGGTGTGAAGTGAGATTAGAAAGCACAGGAAGAGGAGCAGGGGGAAGGAGGACGATAATGGGAAGGGAAGGGAGGAAAAACACAAGGATAGTGTTGATGGCGTATCCGACGATGTCTGGCTTTGTATGTATGCAAAGTTGTGTTTTAAGTTAATTATGTATGCTCGTGCAGCAGCTGTGCACATATACACTGCTAATAGCCTTTGTTTCTCCTTAGAGAATGTCAGTCATAAGGCCCATATGATGGACAGCTTGGTGGCTGGCACTGGTAGCTGAAGAAAGCTCCAAGGCCATCCACTCCTCAGAGAAGCAATTATCTCCTAGCCTCAGCCCCACACCATGGGCTTGCATGAAAATGAGCCCAGGGCCGTGCCTCAATGTCTGGCACGCTCTTTGGAGATGCAGACCACATACACATGCAACACACAGAGGGGGAGACAGACAGACTATAGGCTACCGATACTGTCCATCAATTGTATAGTTTCTCTAAAAACAGGCCAGCTGGAATTGCTACATGTATGAGAAATAAAGCATGTCAGCACAGGTGTACAGAAGAAAGCCTGGGGCTAGTATTGAAGAAACATAAATTGACAGGCGATGCCCTATGGCCAAGATCAACACTGGGTAGGCATCTCGTCAGCCTGAGGGTAAAATAAAGGCAAAATACCTGCATCAGATAAGTTTTGACATATAAACTTAGAGTGGCCTAATAAGCAATGTCTGGTTGTTAAACTTAAAATGGATTTAGAGGACAACAAGCTGACCAGAATATGAAAAGAAGCATTAACACCTATTTAGTAATGCCCAGTAACACACCAAAGAACCATGTTCTTAAGAACATTTTTGGTTCATTTATGAAATGAATCGACAATAAATAAGACATTGGGACAATTTAGTTTCAAGCAATAAAATTGAAAACATTTATTTGAAAATGAACCATATATACAAAAAGCAAGATTAATCTAGTTTGACGTGTTTGGCCATGAACAGCAGGCACATATGGCACATATCAACAAACATAAAACTATTGTCAATATTAGCCTGTTTGTTTATTTGCTCGCCAAGCCCATCACTTACATTGGTGTTTTGTGTCTGTGCCCAGAACAAACAGTATTTCAAGAGAATGCTTCTCAACCAGCTGAAGATGTTTGTACTTCCCTCCCATTTCTCCTGAGATGAAACAGTAAACATTTTCACAGCTGCTCTGCTGTGATTCTTCCAACTGACAGTGAACAGCAACGTTCTCCAGTACTGTAAGACTTCCTGTAATATGAATGAAAGCAAGTGTATAGGAGGTATGGGATATCACAGTAAGGTAATCACAGGCTAAAACATTAGAACGGGTGTCTGTTACAATCTGTTCATGAAACAGTTTTATCCTAGGTCATTCTTTTCTAAGAGATCAGGGAGAAAAAAACTTTTTTTTCCCCCAAAGAAAATATCTCTTTTTGTAACGATCCCTCAAGGTATTTTATTTTTTATAAGAATTGTTTCAAAGACAGGCTTATTGAGCGTGCATTTTGAAATGTTAAAATAAACTTGTCAGTGCTCTCCAGTGGACACACTCTGCTGTGGAGACACTGTTTCCAATCTACCATCACTTGACATACAGTATATGCCGATACTGATACTGTATATCTGTGATAAGCCAATATCGCCTGACACACTGAACTGGCCCACTCTTGTCTTAAATCAGGAATATCAAACACTGTGTATCCGACCATATAATATAAGATTATCATATTCATAAGAACACCAATACACATATGAAGCTGTATGGACCAAAATATTATAACTTAATAAAGTAAAGTGTCAAGCTGTGTGCAAGGTGTCTGGTTACATTGTAATCATATGCATCAGTCTCAAATATTACACAAGTTACAATTACTATTTAACAAATAGTTAATAAACTGTATAAATAAGATGCATCAACAAAATTGAATTCACTATCTAACAACATCTCTGTTAAGGGCCAGTGGCAGTGAATTCTGGCAGTCATGATTCGAGGTAGAGCCTTTCACACAACACCTGATGTATGACTCGACACTAAACAAACTTATCCCCAGGGATGAGTTTACAAAGCCATTTCTACGTTTGCCATGGCAAATGACCAGAGAAGATAAAGTACCATGAAGAACCAGCCTTGACTCTGCTAACAAAACTGACGGTCAGTGAACTTGTTTCAGAAAATCTTCAACTGTTATTGTGCAGAAGTTGCATGGAGAGCTTTTGTCTACAAAGCGGCAGCCCTGGTGTTGTTTATGCGGGCTACCATGTGACTTCTAGGAACTGACTGGTAGCAGAATAAATTGACTTTCCCCAAAGAAACAGAGACGTTCGCTTTTTCTTCCCGTGTTAAGCGTATTAGCATGGGGTTGCACTGGGAAGATTAAAAATGCTCAGCAACTGCAATGATTTGTCATGATCAGTGTAAGGCAAGATAGACATAGCAAGAGATAATATAGCAAGAATTTGTACTGACAGCGGCATAAATAAAACCCCAGCTAATAACAGAAAAATGGTATGTCTTTCTTTGTCAAACATGGAAGCGCATCAGGTCAGAATGAGCCCGAATTCCTTCCCCTTTGTATTTCCTTTTCTTTTAGTCTCTACCAACTTTATTGTTGCTGCTGTGTACTGTGCAGACATAGCTGACAGAGAGACAACACTTAGCACACAGATACACACATAGCAACTCCTGCTTCTCTGTGTGCTCTGCTAATATTTACACTGCCAGGCTGAACACTGACACTATTGAGTTTGGCCATTCAAAATAATGTTTGACTAGTATTAGAACAACAGTGAGGGAACACTGTCTGGGCAATAAGGCCAGTGGCCCTCAGGTTGTGGCCCAGATAGGCCGGGGGAAGAGTAAGGGTGTGGATTGATGACATCTTTTCACCCTAGTTAAACATTCAGTGAGTCAGTGCGTTTTTGTGTTGTTGGTTTTTTTTGTGCCCGCCTTTTGTGTTTGTGTGTGTGTGTGTGTGTGTGTGTGTGTGTGTGTGTGTGTGTGTGTGCTTGTGTGTGTGTGTGTGTGTGTGTGTGTGTGTGTGTGTGTAGGTGTGTGGGGATTGACTAATGTTTTGTGGTTGCACTAACTGACATTTGCTTTGTTTCTTGTTCGTCATGAGCAAAACAAGGTTGTTAAGGTGACAAACAAAGATATAATAATAGGTAAGTATCAGGTGTACATGGTATCTCAGGGTTTATTCACACAGCTAATCTGGAAATGGAAAGACTAGAGAAAACTGTTTGTCAATTGAAGAGAAAATCGATGATCCTGTGAGCACGTCCTGTGACTGGATAAATAAGATTGTCTGGGACAAACCAATCTGAAGAGGAATTCCTTTGACTTTGTGAAACATTCGCCTGGGTTTGTGTTAGTCCAGGCCAAGTGTTTACAGTCATTGAGAGCCAACAGGCAGAGTCCACTGTCCATAGGTCTGTCAACATCATCATCACTACAGCAGGTCATAAAAGTTAGTTAATCATTGTCTAGTGCGTAAGTGTGAAACACAGTTTGTCCTCGCAGCGGACGAGGGCCAAAACAAAGACGCCTGCTCATTTCATAATCAATATCCTTACGAAGCGTTATTAAATGAAAGCTGTGATGGATAAAAAAAAAAGACTGACTGAGATATGCAGCTGATATACAAACAGATCATAACGGAATACAGCACTGTGTGTTTTTAATATAAATGTGAGATCAACTGTGGTGGGGGAAGGGTAGGAGAGGACAGGTACACAACATCAGCAACCAAAGTGATCGTCTTTCATGGTTAGTACTGCCATCTCCTGGTGATAGATATTCAGTATTCATGAGGGTTCGCCACTGTACTGTATGTCAATACAGAGGTTTTTCTCCCTCAAATTTACTGATATGAGTATTAAAACAGAGATTTGATGGGTTTTATAAAAAAGTAAATTACAATAAGTTCTCCTCCATAAGAAAATACTGTATTGGCTGATGGTGTAAAAAAATGGTTGAAACTGATCAATTATTCATAACCTTGTTTGTAAACTTGCTTTGGATCGAATTTAAATAGGTATAGTCCAAAAGACTCAAAGACTTTCTGGAGAACTGTTATCAAATTAAAATGTTCTCTAAATTATCTGAATCAACTTTAATGACTGTGTTTGTGAAGGGCTTTGCCCAATATAACCTCCTCAGTTATGACAATGTCACTGTTCAATAATACTAGGCTAATATGTGGGATTGGCTCTTCTAATTTGGCGCACAACAGGACAGTTAAAATTGTACTGCTGGTGGGGTCCCTTTTTTATCTAAGACAATGCCCCTGCACCACCTTCAACCCACTACTGGCAATAAAATGTTAGACAAACATTAGCTTTGGCAGCGCATGAACAGAACAGTGAAAGTCATTGGACATATTAAATGGTTCATAGATTCAACAACTGAACAAAAGAAAAAGACGAAGACAAAGGGCACAGTAGGGAAGGAGAGGTGCTAGTGAGGGCGGAGTAAACTGTTCACTGTTAGAATGCGTTAAGTGTTTTAGCAAATACAGATTATGCAGAACAAACATGGATACCAGAGAAATTAGCTTGGCAAACCATGCATCTGTAACAGTCTGGAGAGAAGGTCTCTTTAAAAAAATATATCAGAAAGTAAGTAAACAGCACTAGCACAAATTGCCCTGAGCAAGTAATTGCAAACATCTCAATACACAGTAACATTGGTTAAAAGAAAACGGGTTTGACGAGGCAATAAACACAAGTGGGTCAGAAGACCAAACAAAGTGTTGCAGCAGTTCCGGTTTTCAATAATAACTTTGATAAATGAAAGAGCTGAATGCCGGAGCTTCGAAAGTAAAACCTACCTTGTTATAACACAATTTTTTCTTGAAGGAGGCATTATTAAACACACAGAGGTGTGCACTCACATAGAGCCAGTAATGTCTGACTAATCTAGCTCCCAACCTGAAATAGCAAAGGTGAAAACGGCACCCTTTCATTTAGCAAACAATAGATCTATAATGAAAGCTCTGAAAACAAAGCACGACTCTGCGGTACAGGATCAAAATTGTTCCTCTTCAAAGAGATCCAGAGCTTGTGTTCTATGCTTGCAAATATATGTTTGTAAGGTTCATCTGAAATTCAATGGAAGTTAGCTTTCACTGGACTGAGCACTATCATCATCTCTAGTGATATACATTTTTAAGTTAAATTTTCAACTTATTAAAGAAAGTAGAATCTGACATGAAAGCAAAGTCATTGTCGATAGCTTATAATAGGGGTTTTTGTTTGAACTGAACTAATCACATTCAATGTGACAATGTCGGCTTTGTGAAAAATGGCATTTCTAAAACACGCTCTACAAAAAAAAAGACTCAGGATTCCATTTTCTTGTAACCAGTGTGAGCTCAGTTGAAAAGGAAAGCAATTATGTCTTGTTTGAAAAGCCACTTGGACAGCTCTTGTGGCAGCCTGTGAGTAGCCCCACTCATACATGACTCATTTCTACTCATTTTCATCCAGCAAGTGAAAATGCAGCACACTCTACTGCTCCTGCCAGATTTTTGTATGCAATTATCCTCAGGCTCCACCGTACTCTTATCTTCTCCATCTGAGGTCAGCTCAGATGCTAATAACCACAGGCCTTGAAGTAGTGTAGTGTATTGCAATAGAAAAAAATGTATGCATGTAAAAGTAAGATCTTTTACCTGGAAATCTTCAACTCATAGATGCTTTCGCCGCATCTGTCTCGAAACGTGCAAAAAAAAAGAAATCTATACTGAATATAATAAGACTGTGACATAAGTTACATGTTGAAATTGAGAACAACAATACAAAAGTATGTACCAGGAAAGCAAAAAAATCAGGACATGAAACAAGAATTTGGAAGCAGCAAAACCCAATTAAGCACGGTGTGAAGTATGTAACTAAAAAAACCACGATCAACTTAGATGTTGAGTCATGATCACTCAAACTACTGTATATCCAGTATGTATGTTAAGGGCATTCCATGCCTTTTTCAGTGTTGTCATTTTATACAACACCGACATGTGTGAGCTAGAAACAATGATTCATCTTTAGGTTTTATAGATAGTGATATTTAATGAAGACACCGACTTGTCCATTGCGAGTCTGAAGTTTAAGCTGGGAAGTAAAGTCTAGATCAACACATTATATAGATATATCAAAATTGGTATTTGTAAAACTGTATATTAGTTTGGTGTTCAAGCATACACATATTTTTCAAGACAATGGAATGTCAGACACCATAAACACAGTAAATGACAATGCCAGTTGACATGGGCAAAGGTGCAAAGGGCTTGTATGTA
Organism: Hyperoplus lanceolatus; assembly: GCA_026929865.2. Classification (NCBI taxonomy): domain Eukaryota; kingdom Metazoa; phylum Chordata; class Actinopteri; order Uranoscopiformes; family Ammodytidae; genus Hyperoplus; species Hyperoplus lanceolatus. The sequence continues at coordinate 16,401,000 of CM049395.1, forward strand.
TATACTGCGGTTTCCAAGAAGTGGGTTAAATATTAATATCAGCTACGGCAGTTTTATCTTGGCCAGATCATTTATGATCCTGGCCCATGCCATAAGATAGGCCAGCCTCAAAGATGGATAAGGGGGGGTATAACCTACAAGAAGGCATGTAATAGAGATATTAAAACAATATACTGGAGAGGAATGCAAACATTGGTAACTGAAATACCAAAGTCTCCTGTCTCCCTCAACTGGTGCTTTCAGCCATGGAAAAGGGTGTCTTGAGAAAATGGGAATTACCAATTAACCTTAAACCAGACACATAGAAAACAAAAATTCAACTTGATGTATTTGCGGTAGATATGAGACACCGACAATGTCCCTTATATGTTCTATTCCTAATTTAATTTTTTCATCTTTTTAACCTTTACTAATACCTACCCAGGTTAGATTCATGTTCTGGCACTGCTTTGGCTTATGGTTAGGGTTCGTTTCACAGTCTTGATGACTAAGGCCATGTCAACGATAAGCCAACTAAACTTTATAACATAATCTATTCACTCTTAGAAAACCCATGTACATCATAAATGGTGTTTTTCCAAAACCACATCTTCTTACAATCACTTACTGTACTAGGAGGTCAAATCTGTAAATGCTGGTCGCTTATGACCTTTACAAAATCATGACTTAACCTTTGGTTGCAAGCTTAAAGAGCACCTATTATGCTTTTTCAACTTTTAAGACCTATAAACGTTGTTATAATGATTTATAGTCATGTTTAACCATACTAAAGTGTCAAATAATGACATGACATGCATTTAGACGTATTCCCTGCTGACCGTTTGGGGTGGCTGTGCAGAGAGCTAAACACTACGTAGGAACGCTGGTCGTGATTCACTATTCAAATTTCCGGGATTTATTTACGTAGATCAATCCGGATTTTCCATGTATGGTAATGCTGCAACGTGCTCAGGCACGCTCCGGCCATGCCCCCACCTGCCTGCTCAAATCTGCCCACGCGCCTCTGAAAGTCTTCCGGAAGGTAACCAATCACAATGAAGTGGGGTTGGCAGGCGGGGGACGAGGGGGCGGAGAAGGACGAAGCCTTGTGTTGACAGAGAATGCTGAATGCGCCCAGATGAGAGTAAGAGTTTCCAGAAAATCTACATAGTTTTTTTGTGCTGTGATTCGTGTCAGGCTGCTCTATCGGAGTCATTAATGAGAAATTAAGACCAGAAAAGTAGTATAATAGGAGATCTTTAAGTCATGATAGGCATGTGTAGCAAGTTATTGACATTCTGTATATAGGAGGACAACTTACTGTTGCTTAAGCTTTTCCACGTATATCTATTTCTTATGTTGGTCTAATTTACCTGATCTTTGTAGTCATATTTTGGGAGCATAAATTTGTTATTTGATCGATGGCCAAAATGAAGCAGCACATTATTTACTATTAGTGTTCCCAAGATTAAAAAGGTCAGTTCATTGTATTCATCATTGAAATATTTCTTGTTGAGTGATATTACATTTCTTGGAATGTAATGAGAAGTTTCAATATATTTCTGATAAACTGAAATAGTCAACGACACTCGTTGCCCTCGTGTGTGTATGACTATGTGTCTCTTTTGTTTAATTTTTCTTTGTATACCTTTTTTATTAAATATGATATAATTACATAGTATCATTATCACTTGATTAAAATAAATTAAATAGAACGACTGTTTTGTCAACTTTGTATCCAAAAGCTGCTGGCTGGCTGCCAATTTCACAACAGTTCTGGGCATTTTATCAATATCAGGAAAACATAGAAAAACAGTATTTGCAGTAGGTATTCTCATTGTATTGCTTTTTTTCCAAAGTGAAGATTTTCCTGGATATGTATTAAAATACTGTTGATAACAGAAGATGAGACTGAACAGTGATACAACTTCCCATAATTCCGGGTACAAAGTGAAGTAATGTTTGCGAGTGCTGAGTGACACAAACTTAGAAATGGTATAATCCAGTGCTGTGTGCAGTGATGCAGATGGTTACTTAATGTCGGTAGATGTAAAAATCAGGACATGACTTTAATAAATTATTTTATAGTGGGGGGTATGGACTCCATAGTGGGATAGATAAAACCTCATGAACGAAAAATTAAGAAGGGTCTAAAACGAGGATGATAAAAGCGAGAGAGAGAGCGACAAAAAAAAAGACAAGCTTACATGCTAGACCTTTAATGAGTGTGGGCGTATGGAGATTTGTCTCAACATTGTCATCGCAAAAGACAAACCACAGACAGTAAAAATAAATGTCAGCCCGGGATCCACTGCGCCTTAGCAAAAACCACACCACTGACAGCTGCAGAAATCCAAGGCTGTGCCAGGAACACAATGAAAACCTCCAACCCACTTTGGCTGAGAGGGTTTATCCCTCAACAATGCCTTCCAATATTTTTTGTGGATGCAAAAACCCAGAGCTTTCATTGTTCTTGGCAGGGACCTTCATGTCCTCGTTGGTGTTGACGAGGAACCGGCTTAACGGTAATCACTTGCAAATGTATTTATCTTTTATAGCTTGTGATTGCAACTGTTTTCCTCCATGGGCTGAAGCCAGGGAGTGTGAGTAAAGGCCTTTATTTGGAATTCCTAAAGGACAATTCATTTTTACTTATATCTTATCCATTTATGGTTTTTACATGGTAACGATAGGGTAACAACAACCCAGATGACCTAGTCCTAGTGCATTACAATGAGCTATTCTATACAGTTGATGTGCCTTTGAGCCAGGGAGTCATTGATGACAAATGAGGCCTGTAAGTGAAACAAAGCCAGATTAGCCCATTTCTTTCTCTCCTAAATACAGAGAGCATCTTTGTGTGTGTGTGTGTGTGTGTGTGTGTGTGTGTGTGTGTGTGTGTGTGTGTGTGTGTGTGTGTGTGTGTGTGTGTGTGTGTGTGTGTGTGTGTGTGTGTGTGTGTGTGTGTGTGTGTGTGTGTGTGTGTGTGTGTGTGTGTGTGTGAGATTTCTTTAATCTATTCATAGGATTTGTTTGTATTGTTTTTGTGTTGTGGTAGATGGTGTAGTAGGCCCTGCTCGACAGTAGCATTCCTGAAAGGGATTTGGTACAGTCAAATTCAAAGTTACGGATATGGTATTATGACTGCGTCACAAGCGGATGCATTCTAAAGCAGCATCTATTTCATAATGTTACCAATATGGTAGTGTATAAACCACAGCACATTCTGTAATGTCGGGATTACGGCTACAGCAACGTTATGCCTAAATTCAAGGATGGGAAATATTGTCTCAGTTTACTTTCCTCGTGTTTTGCTCAAAGCTTCAGGTGCCGGTCTCACTGACACTAGAAGGAGGTTAGGAAGAAAATACTGAAAGATCATTCAAAAACTAAAAAGAGTTGGTGTATTGAAATAAGGCACAGAGCTGGCATGGCTAAAAGGTTGAACTAGAAGGAGATATTTTGCACCATTATTAGACAGAGAGTTTAAGATTAACCTCTTAAAATAAAAGTATTAATTATTGCTCTACTCTCTGCTGCTGTGTCATATTAATGAGACTTGTAGCAGGTTTGATTAGAAAATCAATTTCACTAATAAACGAGCAAAATGCTGAATATCCCGACCAACAAGTACCTTCCTCCTCCATGTTAAATGACAGAGCTCTAATTGCTGGAGTCTCATCTGCATCCCAATGTTCCCCCATTCCAACACATTAGCTCCCAGGCAGCAGTATCCCTGACATATTGAGATGTAGTGAAAGAACCGCGCTGTGGGCACCAGACGACGTGCAGCTAATGCACTTTGCTAATGTATTATTTAGAAAGTGGCCTTGCTAATTGAGTTTTAATGTCAGTGGCCGCTCTCCCTCATGTTTGACCGAGCACAGGGGGGAAGTTTAGATGTTGATAGATTACAGCTGGCCACTGATGGCAGCTCCAAAAGGTCACTGCAATGCTAGGGCAACCCACCACCACCTCAGCTGTTAAAGGAAACCTGCCTTCTATATGCACACCTACTGTATGAACATTTTACTTGTGTTTAAAAATGAAAACAGTATTAAACCATTAAGCAGTCCACTTTATAAAACAAAACCGCTTTAACTCTTTGATGCATTAAATGGGTCAAAAGTGACCCAGCCAAGTTTATATATTCAATATCTGTGCTATAATTCATGGGATTGCTATTGATTTGTGGTGAACAATAATATAAATATATATAATGAAAATATGGAAGATTAAATTATACAATACATTTATTTAAAAGATAATGCAAAGAAACACTGAGCTGTGTGTGGAACATCATATGCAAAGGGGTAATTTTTGACCTGTGTTTTGGATTGGAAGAAGTTTGCATTGCTTGTGCAGCAAAGGGTTAACTGCATGGGCCTATAAATAGGTCTAGCTATGTTTAACTCGGCTTCAGAGATAACACCGCCATCAAGTAGTTTTAAGGAATTAACAAAGATAATCCACATACACATAAACCACCCTAATATATTGAAGTGCTACTGCAATCACAGGAGGCATATGTTTGGAAAATATGAAAAGCTCATTTAAAGAAAAGATTATGTAATGCTACAGAAACAAATGAAAATGGCAGAAACACAATACCTTTCAGGGGCTAAGAGGAAACGGGTAAATGTTTGCAAGTTTAACTGAATCCACGTATGGAGGAAATAGGTTTCCAAGTTGAAATACCCTATCTGAATAAACAAGGAAAAATTAACATTTTAAACAGCAACACATTATGCGCCGCAGCTTTGTGGCAAATCATTAGCTACACACTTCCGTCCAATTATTTTCGCAAGTTCACCCCACACGTTGCTTATGATAGGAAGGCACAGAGAACGACTCGAGTCTTTATGAGAACCACTCACCCAGAGCACGAGATAAAGCACAGCAATAACTTATTTCAAAAAATCCCAACCGGCTAATTAACATTGTGAATTCAAGCAGAAAGTCAGTATTCCTCCGACGAGTTTAATTGCATTGATGTGTGAGCCACAATTTAACAGCTCAAATAGAGAGCTGCTTTGGCTCCAAATAAATGACGGTATTTCCCCACCTCAAAGACTGAAACAGCATTTCTCTTTTTTTTAGCATAATCAAGTTTAGCTTTACCTGAGCTCATTTGATGATTTAATAGACTTAAATGAGTTTTCCTACCAAGGTTAATCATGAAGAACTGAATTAAATTTGCTACGTCGCGATTGCTTATTTAGAAAATATCTTTGGCTCTGCTCAGAGGAATGAACGAACATCCTGCTAGGGTGGCTGTAACAAAACATTGCATCTAGAACAGAAAAAAATATCATTATTATTTTACCAATACATTATACAGTTGTATTTTTCAATCTTAACAGATATTTACCAAACCGGCCCTTTCAAGCTTTGGATTTCTTTACGTATTGTATGTGACACTAGGCATTTAAAGAGTTTGGAGAGTGGGTTCTGTGTTCAGTCTTTCAAAACACAAAATACACAGTTGCAATAGTGTAAAGAATGGATTAGAAGGTGTTTTTATCTGCTCTAACGTATGACGCAATTGTCGCCATATCCAGCTACTAGCTTATATACAGAAGCATAATAGTAAGTAACCAAACATTTCTTCCAAGGCCAAGTCATCAACAAAGTGACAAGTTACATTTTGGGGAAGCCGGTTCTGGATGAAATGAAAGCTAATTTTAGCAGCTCTGTACAGAAGCCTTAAACATGGAATCATACATTTTATTTCCTGTTTTCCCCCGATGAGATAACAAAGCTTGTTTACACTTATTACTTAAAACATTAGTTGTCGTTAGCTCTGGATCAAAAGTTAATGAACTCATTATCACGAGAAAACCAGCTTTGTTTTCTCCATATCGCGGCATAATGAACATAAGAGTGAACAACCTTTTGGTGTGATGGGGTGATTATCTTGTGATCTTGAGATAACGCTGTAAAATAAGTAATGAGAGGAAACGTCATTGTTATCTTCTGATCACGTGATAATACAAATTTACTCCTTATCACAGGAAAACAGATGAAACAAAATGTATGATTCCATGTCTGTTTAGGGCTTCCGTAACTCTGTCATGAAGAGATAGTGTTACACTTGTCTACTCTCGTCTTGTATTTTAGCAGAATATAATTTAATTGAGTAGCCGTCAAGTGAATAATTTAAAACATTTTACATGGGTCAGCAGTAAGCTGGAGACTGCATTTTCAACAGATTTATGGAGCTAACATTAGCTGAATTGGAAAAAATGCCGGCAACACTCTTCATTTCAGTTGGGTGGAGATGAGGTGTATGCTTTAGAGTGGTAGATCTGCTCCTTTTATGATTGTGAACTGCTTACGCAACGCAGGAGTGCAACTTAGCTTAGTACCAAAAGGACAGATATGAAAAAGCCCTAGTGTTCGACAGCTTGTCTAGCAACCCAGTATCCAGAGGAAAACGTCCGCAGAGTACTCTTCCGCAAACCACGTCTAAAGTTCGATTTCAATCTCCCCTCTCATCCAGCCAAACTGTGCTTTACATATGTCTCTATGACAGGCTTTTTTAAAGAAATGTATCCTGAAGTTTAATACCAACCTCAACACTGAAGCACTGCTCAGAAAAAGACCACTGTGGCACAGAGAACAAGCGATTGTATTATGGTGCACCTCATCAAACATGGCATGGTCAAAAAGCAGCGCTCTTGATATCTCGGACAAGTGAGTTTAATGGCTGCCAGTGCTTGACCTTCTCCACAGGGCCTCCATGTTAGTCACTCTCCAGCAGTTCCAAATTGAAACACAGCCATAGAAACGTCCAAATATGTGCAGAAAAAAAGGAGAAAGACAAAGCATTAGAAAGGAGACAGGAAAAGAACACATCCTGATAATAGATTCCATCCACTCCCTTAGGGTCTCTATCCCTGGTATAGTTGACTGAATTGGGAATGGGTGTCCCAAGGGGGTGATATAAGAGTGACAGTGCCCCTCTGAGTATTCCTCTGTGCAGTTTTTATGTGTGCAAGGATTGACTGCAGTAGATCACCCCACTCAGGGTGTGTGTCTGACGGCTCCATCGACCGCAGCGAGACCCTGCCCTGAGGCCTTTTGCACTCGGGGGCATCATGGGTCCAGCTGGAGATTGGGCCCTGGTGTTCCCAGTGACATAAAAGCAGCAGGTGAAAATAATCCGTCTTCAGCCATGTGATTTAAGGATGTAACTTCTCTCTACCTAGTATATACTCCAATTTAGTTTGAATCTTTAGGACATAACATACAAAAAAATGTGTGAGGCCTAATTGAGATTGGTAAATGGTGTTTAATACATTTAATTGGTAAATTGAACCACCATCCGCTTGTGATTATCACATTGAACCCTCCGCCCCCGCCCCTCCAACCCTGAACAAACCGCGATTACACTCACCCTCCTTATGGCCACCTTGACGTTTATAAGTGAATCTATTGACTATTACAATTATGGAGAGTGACTGAGCTCATCCCACCGGTTCCAGCGCCTAGTTCCTGAAACATGCAGCGGGTTCTGCGAATTGGACAATTAAGATAATTGACTGTACAGGCCCCATTAACAAAGCCTGCTTTCAGCTCCGAGCTGCCGTTAGATTAATTCTCATAATGGAAAAAGCCCTTGTTCCTCCATTGTTCCCCATTTGCCCTGTGCCAGTCATGTCCTATGTCCTATGTGAGTGTGGTTTCATGATGGACTGGGATCACCATGTTTTATTGGACACCAAGAGTGAAGACCAGTGGAGTGAATGAAAAGGTGACAGGAAGAAGCATAGAAGATGATTATTGTCCAGTCTGAAATGTGTCTGAACGTATGACTACTACTCTAATGACTACTACTACTCTCAGTTCGATTCTTTCCTCAAAATTCTAAAAATTAAAGTTCTATCAATTATTCAAATGCACTCTACATGTAATAACAACAACAATGACAACAGCATCATTTTATTCCAAGGTGTGCAACCTCCTTAAACAGACAGGCAAGACTGAAAATACAGAAAGAACATGTCCTGCTGTGTTGGCCTGCACGCTGGCTGGCATGAGGGTGGCAGTAATGTCAAGCTCCGGATTGGTGTTAAGCAAAAAAGCACTCTTCAAACATTTTTTTTAAATATTTTTTTTACTGATTTACTATGATAGACACTGGTAGTTCTGGTTCATTGACGTTTGAAAAAGTTCCTGCTGGACTTTAGATAAGTGTGATCCATACTGACTGAGGATGCTGTGGCTCAGTGACCCGATTTAATAAGAGCCTGATAGAAAAGTGATAACACTCAAGAACTTCCTATGTGTTTGATTCACTACTAGATTTGATGAGCATCACTTCACATCACCTAAAAATAAGCATGTGATTATTCACATGAAAAATCCCCCATTATTAACATCTTAAAATGTAAAACACATGCAATTTTAGTCAGTCAGAAGAAGCAATCTTTTTTGATTGCTTCCTAGCTGACCTAACCAATAGAAATTCAATAATAGAATTCCGGATGGGTTAAAAGAATGATTCTACAGTAATGTAAAACATTTAAATGTAAGTAAATAATGAATGGATTAAACATTGTGGTGTGTGTATGTAGTGATTCTGACTCACTTCATGATGTCTTATATGGATCCTGTGTTTCCAATGATGCATTCATCTGACAAAGAGTCAACCATTGACCTGTGTGGATGGGGGGTTGTTGTCTTAGTAATATGAACTCTGTGTGTGTTGTGAGTATTTTACTGGGAGGGGAACTAATTCTGTCATGCCAGTTCCTATACCTGTTTTGTTGCTGTTCAGTGCTAGACTTAGGGAACGTGTTAAGTTACAAGCACTAAACACACATGGCTGCTCTATGGTTCTCTTTGTGTTAGGCCACCCAGAATATCTCCATGGTAGTCCTATACAGTCCTACACCTTTCTACACCACTGCCTCTCAAGGCCCGGCCGGCACACACACACACCCTCTTATGTGAATGGAGTATGGAGGTTAGGCCCAAAGTTTCTGCTATCTTCAGATGTTATTCTACAGAACACCAGCCTCTTTTTTTCTGCGGTCAGCGCCTGTCCACTTCATTCAAGAATGATATGCATTCCTCGGCTACTTACAACTAGCCACACTAAAACAGCTCAGGGCCAAGCGGGACAGGTTGCACTGCCAAAGGCAAGACGGCGAGTAAAGTGGCTGCACTTATTGGACTCTGGTTTAGTGAAAACAACGATAAAAAAAGCCATATAAGACATAATATGCCAGTAGTAAATTATAAAACATATTACTTGGCAGAGAGACAGGTATCATTTTTTTTCTTTCTTTCTCAGGGAACAAGAGTACACAGCTGCTTCAGCTTTGTCCTATTTCTGACCATCTGCAGTAAGAGCCCCTTCACGATGTCTGTAACAGAAGACAAACCAAATACCCTCCAAGTCAACACAACCCTGATCCCTCCTGCAGTCGGAAAACAAATAAACACAGGCTCACGCTAGGCAGCCCTGGCGAATCCACTCAGGAATTTCAAACACTCCTGAACTTATTTTCCATGAGGTCTTTGGAGCAATCTCTGCAATCAAAGAGGTCAATTTTGCTTGGAAAGAGAAAAAATATTAGGTAAATATTTTGAGGGAAACCGGTCATATTTGAAATGGAATGGCTTCCCCTCGCCCCCTGCCCTTCGTTCTCCAAACACATACAGTGTGCACACGCAAACACAAGCCTTTTCAGTCTGACCGTACACTCAGAGTGGTGCCAGAGACAGACACAAGCTCAAACGGCTTTTCTTTTGATGCAGTGAGTCCAGTTTTTTGGACCAATCAGTGCTGCTCCCCTGCACACCAGACCGACTGACATGCTTGTTTATTTTTCACATGCCCACTTCAGATTCCAACACCTTCATTCTCCCTCCACACACACACACACACACACACACACACACACACACACACACACACACACACACACACACACACACACACACACACACACACACACACACACACAGAAATGGAAAGGCCCGTGTTTTTGTGTGCTTGGCCAGGAGGACAAAAAGGTATAGGAAATAACAGATCGTCATCAATATCAGAACAAAAACAAACAAACCGAGGAGAAAGGAGCTGCTAAGGAGGTCCAAGGCTCTTTTTTTTGCACCAGAAATCCTTCTCATGTGGCTTCAGGCAGCCTGCCAGCCAAATCTAATATGGATTTATATACAAAGAAAGTGCTTAGTTTAACATAATGAATACTTAATCATGCATGGACCCTGTAAAGCAATTTTGCAGAAATAATTGAAAGTAGACTTTGTCTCGAGGCTTTGAAAAAAAAAGCAACAGCTAAACTGTTGACCCAAAGGAGCCCAAAAATCTCACGCTGGATTAAATGTTTACACTGCTAGCATACACTCTGATAAATGAGGTTAGGAATCTGAGCTGGAATCAACCCGTGTTAAATCTGCTGATTCTTTCAGGGTGAGAGAACAGACAGACTGCTGTGCACACAACACATGCACTTGTTGGGCCTCTCCAACGCACATCCAAAAGCTGTCTTTCTATCACTGACTATTTGACACTCTAGAGGTTTGTATAGTCAGTCAGGATGGACAAGGAAAGGTTACAAAAATAAGTGTATAAAAAAGGTGACTAAACGCATTGTCCTTTGTGCTTTTATGTCCCATTTTATTATAGCTACTGCAAACTTCCTATATTGCTTCTGTAAACATCCAGCGGTACAACGGATGTGAGTAACACACCAGCAAGAGTAGAACCGCTTCAGATACCAAGACACAACAAACTGCCCGATTAATATTTTGATAAAGCCTTGTGTACAACACACAAGAACATTTAACTATGTTCAGTAGGAGACTACAGTCCAGATCAAATGTAAGTCTATTATATGAGCAAAGCAGCATTACATCATATGACATTTTTCCACTATCATGACTAGTGGCTTTCACTTCTTTGTAAATTATTAGCTCTCATAATAGCATTTACAAAGAGCATTAACAAAGAGAATGTGACATCAATTCCGCAGGGCCTCCGGTAGCAGAAAAATACAAGGAATGACTAAACTTGTATAAAAAAATTGGGAAGGGAGGGAGAGAGGAACTACATAAGCGGATTTGAGGCAAAGTGTTCACTTATGCAAAATAAAACAGGTTATCAGGTCTATTTGGTGATTCCCCGGCACCCTTAATAAATCAGCTTAGGGTGCGGCCCAATGGCTTCATTCCCCCCCACAAATCTCTGCACTGCAATAACATGCGCCAGCGAGCACAGATTAATTTAATAACTCTTTAATACTGTCCATGAAAAGAACAGGAGACCAGCGAGTCCGGAGCATATGGGCTGGGTGGTGAAAGAGGGTATCTGTGGGATAGGATATTGCTGCAGCAACAGATTGAATATTACATAATGATGTAATTTATATTCCATTCAAAGTGCTAGCTTCCCAGACTGGGAACTCAAACAGAGCAGGGGATTTGTCTGTGATAGAGAGTAATAGGCACGGCTAAGGACGAAGGTGAGCGGAGAGTGTTACAGTGCAGAGATTGTCTGTCTCACTATATCGGAGTGTGCCTGACTTGAGATTTAACAGCCTTACTAAAAATGTCTACATGTCTACAATGTCTATAAGTATATATTTACCTTATGACCAGAAACCTACCATCGAAAATGACATCTCAATACAAAAGGCCTACATCCAAAATTCACTGATATATAAACATAATGTGTTAGGCAAATAGTTTTGTGCTACTTCAAATACTGTATTTTTCCAGATCCTCTTTGGAAATCTTTTTGTATTATGCTCTAGCAGCAGTTAATCTTATTTGGTCTTAGCCCTTAACCTCTTAAACTCTAGCGTCCCCCAATTGGGGGACTTAGTGATCACTCTCGCAGCAAAAGGCATACAACACTTCCATAACAATGTAGAAATAGTCATACTGCACATCAAATTAAACATGAGAAACTCAGCTACAAGCACATATAAGTCATTTTTACACACACCAAACACAACTCAAACACCAAGCATATTAATGATCAAATATCAAAATCCGAATAGCGTCAGAAAGTCAACCCTCTCTCCACATTTCCATTGCTACCGCTCCGATACTTCATTGTATACACACAAATATCATCTCTACTGAAAGCTAAGACCATGACGAGTTCAACAGTACCACTGTCATGTCCCTACGATAAAAACTCAGTGAATTAGCGGCCAAAGAATACAAAGGTAAACAATCACTTACTTACAGCGACCAACATAAATTCACTCTTACCTTTGAGATATTTTGATGAAAAGTTTTACTTTAGAGCAAAAAACTCCTGTTATAGTAAATCCAACATGTCCCCTTTCGTTTCCAACCATTTCCAAGTGAATCTGACTTTTTTTACTTTCAATGAGTCTCGTTGGCTCAGCATGCATCACAGAACGTTTCCGGGGTACCATTTTGCTTTCTTACTGCTAGCCAATCATGTGTCTGGCACACATTTCGATACCTCCCCTAAAATCTATTGGCTCTTACGGTTAAAACAAGGTGTCAATCATCCAAAACGACCAATCACTGGCTGAGTTATTCGTCTGCGTATCCATCTTAGACTACATTCAGCAGGAGCCATGTTTACGCAGAGGCGAGAGCGCACGGTGTGAGACGTTTACTGAACAGTTCTGAGGAGTTTTGAGATAGTTTGTCGTTGTTTTTTGGTCATTTATTATCAAAAATGGCAGAACATCGCGAACCAAGTGCAGTATGGATAAGTTGATCGAAATGATAACTGCTGACAATGCTGACGAACTTTCTGACGGGACTCCAGCTCAGACGACAGAGACCCGGCAGCGACAGTGACTACATGCCGCCATTAGAAAGGTACAATTCAATTCATTAGTTACTAGAGAGACATCTCAAAGAGATGTTCATATATACCAGTATGTAATGTATATAATATCAGTTTTATGCTAGATAAATGGTGTGTGCGGCCTGTGTGTGTGTGTGTGTGTGTGTGAGAGAGAGTGTGTGTGTGTGTGTGTGTGTGTGTGTGAGAGAGAGAAGGCAGGGAGGGAGGGAGGGAGTGTGTTTTTTATGTTATGTTTACTTCCAAGATTATTATTATCACATGTCTATTGCTTTTGTGAATGCATGTATTGTGTGTGTGTTTTACTTCAAGATTGTTATTATACACATCTATTGTGATAGCTTTTGTGAATATATTTTGAATGTATTACACTTTCAAAATAAGGCCACTAAATAATATTTGTTTCCTTCCACAATTGGTGTTGCAGTGATGATGAGCAGCTTCATCTTCCCAGACAGAGCCATTGCCTTCTCAGATGCAGCTAGGAAGTTGGTGTTTGCTGAAGGCTCAGCAGCTACTCCACCGCTTGCATTACCCCCACGCATGCCCATCTACTATGACTCGCAAATTCGCAAGCATTGCAAGTGGTGCCTCAATACTGGGATCCCGAGGGTGCAGACATCCATGTATTGCAGGAAATGTCAGGTACCACTGTCTCACTGCAAAAAGAACTGTTTCCAGCTCTGGACGACAACAAGTAGAGAGGAAAAGGAGACTCTGTTTTTAGTATGGACTTATTGTTGATATATTGTTTTTATTTGGACTTCACAGTCAGTGTAAATAGTTTTGTGTGATTTATTTTTTTACAGTTTGTTTATTATTGTTGATAAATAAATATGTTTCATTTTGATTGAAACTTCAGTTGCTTTTTATGGTTCTTTGAAAATTGTATATAGTTTAGGTTGGTTATGAGAAAAAAAATAAAAATCAAAAAAAAGTCAAAAACTCTTGAAAATGTATGCGATGATCACAGATAATGACATAAAAGTGAAAAATATAGTTCAGTACATCAAAAACTTCAAATGGCAAGCTAGTGCCAAAGTGTGCCAAAATGTGCCAAATGACCATTTTGGAGATCCGCCTGACTAGTCTGTACTAAAACCTCTGTAATTCTGCTCTGCTTCACTTTATGAGGATCAAACTTTGCAGAGATAATGGTAACACCTTGTGCTATGCTTAGATGTAGAGTTTTAGCCCCATCAGCATCATTTGAAAGAGATATTCATTGAAAAAGTGTGATTTTTTTTAGGCGGAAATGAAATCAGTCATTTATCCTTGTGTGCAAACTTAATTGACTCTGAGCCAGTGACATACATACTGATACTTACACATCTGAACACATTTCACAAGTGTTCCCTTCATAATGACACCACAATTATTCAAATAGACCTTGTAGATGCAGAGATATACTCTATTCATTTTGGGTATGTCATTTTCGAGCAGAAACCTAAAAAATAGGCTAGAGCTTAAGAGGTAGCATAAGTGTGAGCTGAAAACATTGCTTTTGTCCCATTATGTGTTTATGTGAGCAGTTGAAGAAACATTTTCTCAATAATAGCCTACTACCACAGAATTTCACAAAGATGTAAACATGAGAGAAAAGTCTGAAAAACAAACTAACTTTTTACAGGAGAATGTTTAATTTTCTCATTCAGTAATGTAACAATAACATTGCAAACTACTAAAAATACATGTACTGTAGCAGTTCTGACCTCCAGTTTAGAAACCAAAGAAACCAGTTAATAACAGTGGATAATCTAATAAATGCTTTGTCATCAAGCTGAAAAGAGGGTTGTTTTCTTGGCTTCATGTGGGACTAGGTAACAGGTCATTGTAAGCGGCCCTATACAGGAAAACTATGACTTTCACATTTTGTTCTAAAGATGATAAATATCAAGTATTCCGCAAAAACACGGCCCATCAAAACGACACATCTGCCTCAGAAACATGCGTTGAACACATCAGATGGCAAAGTGGTGTGAGGGTTGGTGGAGGTGAAGCTCGGAGAGAATAAACAGAGCTTGCAGAAGTTGTAATGAGAATTTGCTCCATTTGGCAGTAGCCTGCAGCAAAGGTTTCCCATCTGTTTCTTATTGGAAAGGGAGTCAACAGTTAAGAGGGGGAAGGATGAAAAGGGAAATGCAAGAATGAGTGGACCACAGTGACATCTTATGGCAGCCGCTTATAACACAGTTCAAGTTCAGTTCATGGTTATAAGGCAGAACAATGGGAAATGGCTTACCAACAGTAAGCTTCAAACATAATTTTCAACTTTGTGAATTAATTACAAAAAACCCAGTAAGGATTTTTTTCCTGAAATGAAACATTTTCTATGACATTTAAAAATTTTTCAACTAAATACCTAGGGGGCAAAACCCCTTTTTTTTGAAAAACAGACATGGAGCGTTGTAAAAGGTTGTTCACCAGAAATGATATCCAGGACCTTCAAGGATCCCAACCTGGGTGGACAACCTGGTCAACAAGCTGCTGGAAAGCTACAGGGGGCCGACAAAGAGCATATCAGAACCACTGTTTAAGCGAATGGGGGTGGGCTAATAGGGAATTTTTTAAACTTATAGATATCATTATGAAACTTTGCAAGTTGATTACTGACATTAAAACAACAACTTTTTGTATAACAGTATTTCCAAAAAGTTTGAATAAATATGACAAATCATCAATATCTTACTAATGATGCGTACATTTGCATATCTGCAAAGCCCCAAAATCTAGATGTTGGACAAAAGCAGAGTCAATTTGTTTTTAAATTTTGAAAACAAAACAAGTGTCCAAGTGCCTGAAGCCTTTCCTAATCACAGTTCAAATTTGATCAATAACCCATAGAAAATGCATTTTTTACACAGTTTTTTCCAAGGGAATGTCTAGCCGTTTCCTAAAATACCAGCTAGAGACTCCAAAACGACACATTTGGTCCATGGCACATGAAATGTAACTGTGTAAAAAATGTATTTTCAATGGGTTATTGATCAAATTTGAACTGTGATTAGGAAAGGCTTCAGGCAGTTGGACACTTGTTTTGTTTTCAAAATTTAAAAACAAATTGACTTTGTTTTCTTCCAACATCTAGATTTTGGGGCTTTGCAGATATGCAAATTTACGCATCATTAGTAAGATATTGATGATTTTTCATATTTATTTAAACATTTTGGAAAATACTGTAATACAAAAAGTGTTTGTTTCAATGTCAGTAATCAACTGGCAAAGTTTCATAATGATATCTATAAATTCCCTATTAGCCCATCCCCATTCACCCCCATTCGCTTAAACAGTGGTTCTGATATGCTCTATGTCGGCCCGCTGTAGCTTTCCAGCAGCTTGTTGACCAGGTTGTCCACCCAGGTTGTGATCGTGGAAGGTCCTAGATGTCATTTTTGGTGAACAACCTTTTACAACGCTCCATGTCCATAAAATCACTTTGCCCCCTGGGTAAAATGTGTTAAACAAACCATTGATTGACAGGATAAAGGCCTACATTATTATGTGAAAACTTTTAAAATATATATAGAAAAAATTAATAATATAAAATCCCCTGGCTGATGTGCAACTATACCATCAAACCATCATGCATATACTGACAATAACTCATAATGTTTTAATTTTCTGAGGTCAGAGGAGTGTCTGAACTGTGTCCTTGTATTGGCCTCCTTGAAAGAACATGGGAGTTGTCTAACGGTGACAGTGACAAAAGATTTGTTTGCACATCAAGTGACAGTCGTTTGTGCAGGAAGATTAAACACTAAGGTCAATGTTGAACCTGTGAAAGCACTTGACAAAGAATGGCATTACAGTTGTTATTAATGTGTGTGTTTAGACTGGGCACACACACACTCAATGGTTAGTGTGCGTGCGTGTCTGAGAGAGGGAGAGAGAGTATGTATTAAGGGGGTGTGAGAAGCTTTTAGCAAGATCAACAGGCAAAGCAGGTAAACAGTAGCGATCACCTGTAGTGGATGTTAAAGCTTTGGCACACAAGCCCTGTGCCTTTAATATTCAAACTGTGAGAGCAACATATTAGGGTTTTTTTTAAAGAATACGCAATACTAAGATGGATTTGGCTGTATCTGCCTTCCAAATGCTTAGCTTTTTAACACAATCACTTCATGATTATTAAGGTTAGTAAGAAAAAACTACACTGACAACTAGTGCTGTGGCTTGTCATGAAGCAACCCTGGATCCTAAAAATAACATATACTGTAATCATGTTCAAAAAGAGAAATTGTTCACATTTGATTTTGACTGATAAAGTAATTTCTTCCTTCCTCATTAAATGTGCAACAATATTTAGCCTACAGTCGCTACACGTACTGTAACTATTGCAGATGGGATCAAATGTGTTGACATTGACCCAACAAGGTATAGACTAAGGCAATGGGTATGGACAACTGACAACTGAGGTTAAAAGATTAGGAAACCAGGGAACCAAGTACTGCTTCAGTTCAAACCACCACTGTTTACTCTGAACACTCAAACACACACACAAACGGCTGTACAAACACCGATTGTTGACTTGGGAGGGGACACAGGAGGGAGGTGGAAAGATGAGAGGGGGTTGATGTTAGAAAGGGCCGTCATATATTTTCTAAGATAATGGTGGCAGAGAGTGTAATTTAGCATATATTTAGTCATGACACCAATTTGTTTTGATTTGCAAAAATAATTGTTAAAAAAATACAAACATAGCACCTGGTTTATCTGGAATAGCACCTGGTTTATCTAACACACTGGCCACAACCACACACAATGCAATATGTGATAAAAGAAAAATGGAATGCCCTTTATCAGTACATAACCATTGAGTACTTATCAGCCAGAGCCACCTTACTTAACCTCACCATTCAAATGTGTGTTCATATGAGACAAAGCTAAAAGAACAATACAGAATTTTTGACAAGCCAGGAATCATAAGGACATATAATATTTCACTCCCTAAGCGCTTGTTAAGTAAAAATAAAACACAGCACCGCATTAAACATCACAACAGGATGTGTGGTGTTTCTACAGGTACCACTAAGATACAATGGGCACGTCGATCCAGAATTATAATTCTCTTAACAGACAAAGCAATCACAGCAACAGTTGTTCCGTGTGTTGCTATAATTGCAAAGTAAACAGCAGCATTGTGCCGTACACTTTACAAAGTAAGTGTATGTGTCTTACACGTAACAGATTGGCCGTCATTGCCAGATATTGCCACATTGTGTTGCGGCAGGTTCAACTTTTATGCCGGAGGCCTGTGTGTCACACACTATGCAAAAGCAGTGTTCTCATTGAAATAAATGAGCAGGCATTGTATTTTTTAAGTGATCTTTTTCTGGGTGATACACAGAAATCTGAAGGCAAACTAATGGCTTCTTAAAGATGTGTGTTCCTCGTCCACATGCCTCCTAGCTGTTTGATTGCTTTGTAAATTACTCAAAGGAGCATTCCTAGTTGAATGTGAGCAAGTTCTAAAACCACATTTCTTTATGTCTCCAACATCAGCAGATGGGGCTGCAGGTGCTTCAGTTTGTGGTTGTTTCTGATAACCCTTTAGTTAAAATATTTGGCCTGAAAGTCATGCTGAAAGTAGTAGATTATAGTATCACATCACATGACTTCCTGAAATATTAAATATGTTTTAGCCAACATCCTTACGTCATAAGTAACACAATGCATTAAATCCACCGTCATTTAAGTCAACTACTTGGAGTTATTTGCACTGGTGACAGAAAGTCTGCTTGTACCGAAAACTTAAACCAAGTATACCTCATATAAACAAAGTTTGAGATAATGCTTATCCTGCCTCTCACACCACAAGCTTTACTGAACAGTATGGTGGTTTTCCCACCTTTCTGTTTACTTGCACACCGACACGCCTATGTGTGTGTTCACAGGCAAGCACTCTGTATTTACATGATGTGTGCCGCACCGGACAGAAAAACACCCTGAAAGTAAAAGCCTCATACATCAAATGCAGTGTTTTGTAATCTCTCACTTTCACACTCAGCAGTACACCAAAAGGTGACCAATCTAATACAGTGTACCAAAGCAAACACAAGAGTCCAAAGAGGATAAGAGGAGCTGTGTTTAAGCAGCCATTAGCGAGTGTTTGAGTTAAAGAAGCCATTGCAGTGCTGTCATGCGGTATTTGCTCCGACACTGCTTAAAGGCTGGCTAGTTAAACAGACAGGGAAGGAAGGGTCAATATTTTCATAGGCAGGCCTGGACACACAAGGCTGTTACCCACATTCTCACCACCTCCAGCTCAAACTGGTTGTGCCACAAGCCAGGATGGACAACTGATATCACCATAGGATGAAGTGACCAACTAATATTTGGTCATTTTTGATGGACACCAATGCATTAGCCTTGTTCACAACTTTCCTTCGATTGTGGTTTTCACAAACAAACAAACACACACAAGCACCAGAGGGGTATACTACGAAGCGAGATTAAGGGCTGAGCGAGGTCTGTTGAGTCTAAAGCGGTCTAAAGCCAGAGTTTTCAGTATCAGGAAAGGTGGCTCTCTTTTTACCTGGCTAGATCACCGTGGTAACAGAGGCTGCACGGCTAACCTGCCCAGACCAGTTTTTGTTTCAGTTTGAGCTTAAATTCGGCTCATATAGCGCTGCCCTTTAAGGAAACTACACATTTTGAAACCTGACTATATTGTCTGAGCGATATATTCTCACTGAGGAAACTCGTTAAATAACGAAACTTATTGATCAGTAAGTTAATGAAAGAAACGAAGCCGTGACATAAGGCTTACAGCAGAGTGAACTGTAACATCGCGCTGGGGCTTTTTGCCTCATGCATACAGTTATTGATGCAGAAAATGTTAAATAGCCTAGACCTACTGTATGCAGCGCCACTCTATGCTCTCACCTCAAATGGTTTTACCTGGCGATCTACACACACTGGCTCTTAATAAAGCGTTCTATAAAATCAGTGTGCAACATTATTTCACTGTAGGCTTCTTTCTTTTCATCAGTAGCGATTACAGTTGGGACGTGACAGCTGTCACAGTTCGGACATCGCTGCAGATTTGCAGGTTAAGCTTCTCACAGTAGATCCATATTTGTCCGAAAAATACAGACTACAGGTTTGTATCTAGGCTATTTATTTTAATGGTATTCATAAGATGCAAATAAAGGGCTATTAGCCTAAATCAAAATTGTATTAATTTTGATGTGGACATTGGCCCAAAACTAAAGTGATTTTCCACATAGGCTATGCTATTCATTAGGGGACAGTGTCAGACTTAAATCAGATTCTTAAGTGTAGGATTATCAACTAAGCTAAATGGTGTAGGCCTACTGTTTAAATCCAACCTTTAAAGCGGCTACGAGTAACATTTAAATATCTTTTAAACAGCCTCATGTTTCCTCTGATAATCATAAATTACCTTTAACAGCAAACGAGACCATCAGTGCAAAGAAAGACGTTTTTAAATAGTTTTTATTAGGCTACTGCTTTTGGTCTGGTCGCACACCCAGTCCGATTTTCGGTTCGCTCGTGCAAGCTCTATGGTCACATTTGGTCGCAGATTTCAGTGTGGCGCAGCAACGTGAATTGAGAAGCCTATCCCTCCAGATGAGGGAAGGGGAGCGGGAGCCTTGTTTGATACAGTTATTTGTCGTCATAATGACTGATAACGGGGCTGAACCATCAAAGAAAAAAAAGAAAATGCAATGAAGAAAAGCTAAAAGGGAGAGTGATATAGGCTAGGGGGGGACGAGGGCGTTGCCAAGCAACGTGTATGCAATTTCACAGCGAAACTAGACTGCAGTGTTTACTCCTAAATGAATGAGCGGTTGGTACTAACACAAAGTTTGCTTTGCTTCACCATCATCAGATAACCATTATCTGAAATAGTAATTATTTACAACAACATAAACACATTACCTCATCGTGATCCATACTAACTGCCGTCTCTCGTTCATTCGCTTTCTGTGAGGAGTCGGACACGTAATCTTTCAGCTCCGTGAGAGAGAGTAATTAGGTGACACTGCTGCAATCAGGTGCGTGTGGCAGTGACTGGCATTAGTTCATGCAGTGTCAAAACCACTCTCACGGAGCCGAAACGAGTCCTCACACTTTCAACACACGGACATGCACTATGTTGCTCCCTTCTCAGTTCACACTCACGGCACAAGCTATAAAACAGCTTTGCAACAGCGGGCGTCGTAAAAATAGCCTACCACCACTTTTGTCCACAGGGGACGCCAACGTGCCATGTTACTCGTAGTGGCTTTAATTGCTTTATAATGTCACGTTACGCACTGCGAGAACGATCTGTGAAATAAATTAATCAATTCAGTAGCCCAATTTTCTGACAACATTCCACTCGCTCCTTATTTGCAGTAAGAGTTTTTTTCCGCTCTTTTTTATGCTGTCCTGTGATCATTCAGACTGACAAACTCTTCCTCTTGAGTGAAGTTATAGCGACACACTTTTTTTTTCTTTTTTATTTTTAACTCAGCTGCTTGCAATCAGTCCGTTTGTGTAAAGTTAGTGGCACAAGATCAGTCCAGTCTGTGCGGAAGCAGAGTCAAATGACGGGTCAAACGCCCCCTTTCATGGGGACGCGCACAGAGCCTGAAGCCGAAACCCTCGTTCAACATAAGAGGTTGATAACTTCCTTTGTGATACTGGTTAGCTCTGAGCGAGGGTTTGTGTTATGTTGAACCAGATCAAAAAAAGAGAGCCGGGCTCTGTTGAGTTTGTTTCGTAGTATACCCCTCTAGTCTTTTTCACCTTCTTGTTTGTAAACATTGTGAAACTACAAATCTTATGCATATACACCTTACTGCTCCTGATTTTGAACTAATTTGGTTACCCACCTTAGCAAATACAAGATCCTCATCATTATGTTACCAAAAAAAAAGTCCTAGTATCATTACAACACCTTCTGAAATATCCCATATAGAAAATGGTCATTCCAATGCCTCAATAAGACCTGTACAAATATCTATGACAGGTGCATTAAGAGCTTTTCAACACCACACCAGGTAAGTAGTAGTCTGGTGCTACCAGACCATCGTACTTCATTTCATTTGTACAGAAGGTCTGGCTGTGCTGTAATTGGCAAACGTTCACTCATGGAGGCGGGTGTCTGTTAAAGTTTAAAACTATTGGATCTGCCCAGTGCCACTCTGGATTAACCAACCAATCGCATAACGTTTGGTCGTCACGTGTGTCATGAGCCGGCTTCTGGCAACTGAAACTGGAGCGCGACTTCGAAGTCATCGTTCTCAGCCACTCGCTCTGTTCGCTGATTGGACCGGCTGTCGAATCTCCGGCAAAACTGGGAAATGGGCTGTACACCCAGACTGACAACTGAAGGGAAAATAAAATTTGGCCGGAAGTAGGCGGGCGGGCGGAGCCAGGCTAGGTAAGTAGCCTATTATCTAGAACCTGAGATTTAAGGTCCCACCCACCCCAAATGAAATTGTCACTTTCATTATTAAAAAAAACACTTTTAAGGGAGCAGTCTGTACGTATGCCTTTGTGTTCAGTGGCGTCTAAATTAAAGATAAAGAAATAAATGTAAAGATTATATTTGATCAACCACTTCCAGTAACCAATTTGCTGAGCATTTTGTCCATTACCACAAATTCTGTTCAGATGAATTTGCTGTAAAGTGAAAATGTGGCAATTTCAACCTTATGGAAACATTGATGACAGCTCATCATCCAGGCAGAGAAGTGGTTCAGCAAATCAATGACCTCATCATTCTGCTTGTCCAGGCATTCACTGTGAAATGACACCAATGAGGCAGAAGGGCTACCAGGGACCATTTATAATAGGTCAATGCCTGGGAGCCACAGCCTTCTAAAGTCAGTGGCATTGACTAAGTGGGAGGCGTTACACCTCCATTAAAGGATGACTGACAAAATCATTGAATTATCAGGCCATGTCAGTTCTGCAAAATAACTCATTGAAATAAAAAGTCTATAAAGCCAGTCTTTTTTTTCAAGAGATAATAAACGTAACATAACTTGAGATATATCCTCTAAGAAAATAAGATGCATGTGAAGCAGTTCTGAAGCCACTATTCCTCAATGTTTTACGTTCAGAAATGTATGCCTTCCAGTAGGTATTTAGTTCCACCTGCTGTTCACACTGTAAACTACAAGTATTTAGCTGTGTCTGCTGAATGAGTGCATGTCAATCACTTTAACTTGGCCAGAATTGGGACTTCACATATTAGTGTTAAACCCACTGCAAACATACTATGCTGCTCCTTTACTTTTGGCACGGTATTAATAAAACCCTCAAACAGCCTAACAAATGACATGTGGAATGTAAAGTCTCTGCTCAGAGATCCATAGCTATTGCTTAAAGATGTCTTGTATAATAATAGTAAGTCACAATACACTGGCATAAATAATACAAAGACATTTGTAAGGAACGAGCACAATAGGATGACTCGGGGCTCCCAGATGTGTCACCCATGAAGCTGCTGATACAACAATCTGTCACCACAAAATTCACCCCTCACACCGATATATCCTTCAAAGCCTTTGGAATGTTGGTGGAATTTCACACAACCAGAACGTAAGCAGATATCCAGTCCACAGGATTTCAGCAGTGGTGTGGAAAAAAAATATATATACAGACCTCGTACTGTATGTTTCTACCTAGGTGTGTAGTTCGGTTTGACGTTTTTGCCCTGTTGACAGGGCAAAAATGTTGCACAAACAGGCATGAAGTGCCGACTTGTCAGCAAGGCAAACTGTGTGCCCTGCCTTAAAGTGAGCCATTGACTAAAGGCCAAGTCGCTCATTGTGGTTTTGACCTGAAACATAGAAAGAAATGTGTGTCTGACCTGAGGCCTCTGGGGGTTTAGCCTCTTTTCACATCCCATTGACATGAAATCTTAAGGCAGGAAGATAACATATGCAGCAGTTCATTTCCTCATGCTATCCAACATACTCAGAATTAGGATTCTGGAATGTATCTGCTTTTATCAAAAATACATTTTAGGGGTCAAGTTAACATATTAAATAAAATGTTACTAACTAAATGCACAGAGAACCATTTAAATACCAAAAGATGTTGAACTAAGCCTGAGCAGGGTGAAGACAGAGGAAACTGGTGGAGGCCCACAGCGGCTCTGATATGTAAAATGTCCAACATAACTATGTAAAGACACTTTATACCATTACATATCTTTAAATGTTGGTGGTGCTCAAGTTAATTAATACCGTTTATGAGGACATCATTATTGCCTTCAAAAATATTCTCTGAGCTAAAGCCACAGTGGATATATTTTGGGGCATGAAAGTAGTTTTGTTTCTAAATGATCTCTGGGAATGGCAGTAGGAAAAGATGCTGTAATGACCATTTTCTAACCAGTGGTGTCACAAAAGACACTCCAAAAAGCAAAGTTAAAAAGTATACATTTAGTTAACATTTGTTTCAAAAGAAGGATTAACTGAAGAAAAAAACATTTTTAATAGGTTTAACCCTTTTTGTCTCAACATAATTATGAAGAGTTGAAGGTGTTCAAAAGAGTTTTATGACACCAGAAAAAGTACAGTACTACACATTTGAGGAGAAACGGAGATCAAAATTGTCAAACTACTTATTTACAGATCAATTTCAACAAAACCAACGTGACAGCAAAATATTTACAATTCTATACTATGTTCTGTGATCATCCATTTGTAGTCCATTTGTCTCAGTATAACGTCCAATTAATGCAAAATCATTAAAAGAAACTATTTACATTGTTCTTCAGCTCAAATACTATAATCTTTGGGTAGCAGTACAAGGTAGTGAAAAGATTACTCAATAAAAAACATTAAATATATCAAATAGTATTCAGATTGGTAGGTCCAGGGTCTTAAAAAGTAATGATTCCAGCATTCAAAAAAAGGACAAAAGCAAAGAAACATTCAGCAAATTACAATTTGAAGTGTTCTTCATTGTGCAATCTTTCATTTGGCCTATGATTAAATTATAATAGCATCCTTATAATTCGCTATGAGATCAGTTATAAAAGAAAAACGCCACAAATGTACAAACTATGCATAGTTTCACATGGTGGTTGCCTCACTGTGCAGATAGTCAAGCAAGATCTTGCATGTTTTCAAGAAGGAACAAGTTCTTTCATAGGTACGGGAATTTAGGGCTTTCTGCGTCTGGAGGAAAGAACAAAGAAGAAGATAAAAACCTTAATAAATCCCATTTTAAATCCAAGGCAATAAGGGATATTGCCATGTACAGTAAGTAGCTTGATAAACGGTGCATACACATACGATTTTAATTGCTTACTTTTGATACACATGGCTTGTACTTGTGCTTGCAACTGGAGCCTAATGGGAGGGAAAGATTGAAAAGGGTTGACGCACACCCACACACATAATTATCCAATTCAGATTAAATTAAGAATTTCCTGTGAAAAATAATTGTCTGAAATGTTTCTTACAATGGATACCTGGAGACATGTAGATATATAATTGATATGTTAAATTGTACTCAAATAGTGTAAGAGTGAATATATATTTGTTATTCTATAATGAGTTACTTTTTTTTTTATTAACTGAGAGCTTACCCTGTATTGTATGTCCTCCATATGACCAGGTCCTTCTGCAGACCCTGACCGCCTCTTGCGACTGAAACAAAAAAGATCTTTGTCAGATGTACAATACATCTTTCAAGTCCCAAAATTTTAACTTTATTTCACAAATATGACACGGTAGAAGAATGCATTTGTATACTCATTTATTGTTATGAAAGATATGGTTGGCCCTGACACCATGACATATCAAATATATTAAAGAAACAGGCTAGTGGCATGCATTTACACCAGTATTTACCACTGTAAACTAGTGGTAAATACTGTCACTTTAATATTGATAATGTCACATTTTTTTGTGAACGTATATAAATATCACATCTCGTTTGTACATTTGTGAAACTGTACCTTGACGCCGTTGCAAACTCTTGAGTTAATGTCTCAATGTCGGTAAACTGCACAGCTTGTCCTCCACCTCTGGTCTTAAAAACATTGCCCTGAGGAAGTTATGAAAAATAAAAACTCTGGAGAATACAGGAAGAGACAAACTCACACAATCAACAGTGAAGAAGGTAGCAGTGTTAACAGGACCCCCGTGAAATAAAACAAAACAATTGAGTCAGAGTCATGCAAGATTACCATAATAAATCAGAAGTCTCCAATTGAGCAATTGATAATTTTACCTTGATCAATTTGGTTTCGATTTCCCCGTCGGAGGCAAGCTCTTGATGTCTGAGCACATACTTTTGGCATTTAGACAGAGCTTTCTCGTTCGGGGTCGACACCTTGATTGCATTGGGCAGGATTGGCTGCATGACAGTGTCTAGGTCGTAATTAGAAGGTGGTTTGTGGTCAACCCATTTCTCCCCACCCGCAGACTGTGAGCGCCTGTGCATTGGACGGACTGGAGCGGCCGTCTGGTGATCCCAGTGTGAGAGAGACAAACCAGGAAGTTATTCACGTGTGACACCAGCGGGGACCAATTAAAAAGTTTGTCGGGGGGTTTAGTAGTGGGAAATGGTGTTAGCTACTACTGAAAACAGCCCAGAAGTGTGAAGAAAAACCATGCAAAGCAACGCAAAAAGTAAAGTAAAGGAATTAGGCAATTGAGACCGCATATTAACATAATAAAGATGTGGTTTGTATTAGCGTTTTAAGATGCTGCACAGGTGGTAAAAGGTTTTAACATGTCTTTGTTTTAAAATGAAAACTCTGATAGAATGAAGTCTCAGAGATAGTATTATAGGATGAATTTGTTGTGGTAACAACAAACTGAGCGGCTCAATAGGGAAAAAGGTCAAAAAGGAGCTCCAATATTTAAGATCTGTATGTCCTACTATGGATCATTTCATTCCAACATGGTTGCGGTTAAAGCCTGACAATCAGGCTGAATTACTTGTTACACTTCATTGGTCATTCATTGTTTTAATTGCTGGAAAAAAACAGATGTTGGCAGCAATTCTGTCAAACTATTCTGGGTAAAATTATCCTCTACAATAGAAAGCATATTACAGGCCTAAGACCAAAGAGTTACACATGTGCACATTGTAAACAAGCCAAGTATATCTCTATGGATGTTCAGGTTCAATTTGGTGATTTTTGGCTCCATTACAGTCAAACTATTTCCTGTCCATTAAGTTAAGTAAAGTTGGTGTTGAAATCCAACATTTCTAAATTCCAGCTGTTAAATTAACCTAAAAACAAAACATATTTATTGCGACGCCCCAAGAAAAAGACATGAAAACCGCGATTTTTGATGCTTTGTGTTAAGTGCCACTTCAAAATCATCCCAAACAAATTAACCAAGCCCTATGGCCATCACTCGTATGTTAAGTATAATTATGTTTTTGGTTTTGTTATGTGTCTTTTGAAATTTGTTGTCTACTTTTTATAAACCTTAATAATAAAACATGCCGCCTTATACCCCAAACTTGAAAATATGCAATACAACTGTGGCTACATTAAAGAGTTTTTGTGCATATATTTACGGTGTCATGGTCAATTTCTGATTTCAAGCAATGCTACTGAAAAAGGTTATACATTACTAGGAAAACGCTATTCTAGAGGACAGTTGGCAACTGGCAAAATAAACTATAAAGACGATACAACTACTCATACGGCTTAAGAAGCAAGACATGAGGATTTTGCAAGCAGGACAGATCAGTCCGTCTTACAGTCTGGATAAGAAACACCAGCTCACGCTTATGTAGCGCTACTACTTGATGCATGTCTAAACAAGCAGACATCTACCGACGATGCATTTCTACACCAAGGCAAGGCTGAAAGAACTAAAGGCCAGAAGAAGAAAAAAAACTACACTTTATCTAAAGGACATCTACATTTTTCTAACACACACACACACACACACACACACACACACAAACTGACCCTGGTGCCTGCCTCTAGGTCTAGCCCATAGACAAGAGTGGTAGCAGGGGCCTCAGTGCCTGCAGCCCAGCGCTGGCCTCTCCTGTGACCCACACTGCTGCTGCCGTGGCATGGGGCGGGTGTCCGGCTCCTAGCGTGTCTAGCCTGGCTGTCTATAGGGAATCTCTGCTCCCACTCAGAGATATAGGAGGCTACTGAAGGATAGGCGGAAAGGGAAGAGGAGGAGGAGAGGGTGGTGGTGTCGTTGGAGCTGGGGTAAGGGTCCTCAACTGCCCTAACATTGGCTGGATTTAGGTGGTAAGGAGTTTGGCTCAAGTCCTGAAAAGTGATAGGGAAGAATGGGGCCAAGCATTGTGTGATGTTAGGGGTATCCAGATCAACACCAAATGTTCACCAGGGTGATAAAAGAAAAAGAAACTGCTGTGTACAGTTAAGTAAGCATAGAAATATTTGAATTTAAGATTATCACAAAAATAAATTAGCAGCATGCAAACATTTCCATAATAAATTAAAAAGTTTGATAAGAGAGTGTTAAAGAGCACACTGATTGAACTGGCAGAGTAAATAACTCACAGGAAGTGGAGAGGGTGAGGCGGACCTCTTCTGGGCCATGTTGTGATCCTTCTCCCTGGAGGGCCTCTCAGGCTTCTCTGGAGGTGTGGAGGAACTGCTGCCGCCACTGCTGCTCTCTGTCACTATGGCCTTGAGCTGCTTCAACTTCTCTTCCTTCACCCAAAGCTTGTTCTGCATCTCCAGCTTCTTGGCGTTCACTCGCCTATCCTAATTAGGCAAACCCCAGCAGGGTATGTAAACAAAGGGGACTCACCGTACCAGTTCACAGAGCCTAGGTTGTATATTTACTCTGGATTTATTTTTTTCAGCGCGCACACAGTACGGACAGGAAGTGGATCTGAAGATCTGTGAAGATATTCACAGATTTTTTCTTTTCCAACAAGCCATCTTCAGAATCACGAATTCCACATTCAACCCACAGCCATAGAAATACAGAACTGTCAAAAACAATTGTTGTGAGAAGTACATTATTTATCTTTCTTAAACTTGTTTGAACAGTGACTATCTTACCCTAGGCTAGTAAAATAGGAGGACAACATACCCTCAATATTCAAACACCCAATGGTAAGGTGACTGTGAATCTGACTTACACACTCCTTCTCCCATTTGAGTTTGGTGTCTGTCACCATGCCCTGCATGCGCTGCTCCATGCGCCTCCTCTCCGACAGCTCTCTCTGGAGCCTCTGCTCCCGGGTCTCCAGCTCATGCTGAAGTGAGCGCTTGTCCTGCTCGTACATGCCCGTTGTCTTCTGCAGGATATCAACCTGAAGAAAAACAATAACAGTAAATACAAGCGTCCTTTTAACAAAGATAAAGTTAATTAAAATTTCCTAGTATTTAAAATCTTGCTAACCAAATGTAGAAAATGGAACAAGAGGGTGAATGAGACACCTTGTATTCAAGAGTTTTAGATTTCTTCTCTAATCGATCCATCTCCGTCTTCTGGTTGACAATGACTCTGTCTCTCTCGCTCATTTTGCTTTGTTGATCATGGAGGAAGGTCTCCTTTGCATTAAGCTGGCCATCAAACTGCTGGAGCATGGACTTCAGTGTATCGGCTGTAGGAGAAAATACGCTCAGTGACCAGAAACACATCCTTTCACAATTCAGTGACTAAACTACAATAAGGGGTAATCTTCCGCTCTGAATAACTGTCTTCAGAATTTGAATAAATGTTGCCTTCTAAAAATGGACTGGGCCTGTACCTGTGTTATTGAACTGCTCCGTCATCATCTGACGGATACGATGCCTCCTTTCCATGACCTCGATCAGGCGGGCCAACGTCTGATCATCAGATGGATCCACCAGCTCACAGGGAGGCAGGGCTGGGAGGCTTTCTATCAGTTCACTCAGTAGACCTGGGTCATCTATTGTGTGAATGAGAAATAGGAATGGAATGGTTTGTGTAACTTAAATAAAAAACCTACACATCTGAAATAAATGTCCAATATAAAAGATAATGTAGCACAATGAGATAGAAGTACGAACTTTAGTACAAAAAAAAAAAACTTTAATGCGCTTTTCCACCACACATGTAGCTCGACTCAACTTTGTTTTGGTAGCAGCACGGGTTGTTTTCCACTGCAAATAGTACCTCGTGGACGTGGGCGGGGTCGTCATACAAAGGGGCAGAAAGCCGACTCCAGAGCCAAGTAGCAAAGCAGAAATTACGAGAAGATGTTGTAATATTAACTGAACCAACCGCCAAAAATACGGATGGAAAATGTATAAGTAATACCCCCCATGTATCTGTTTGCTAAAAGAAGTAGTAGAATATTGCGATGGGCCATTAAAAGGGAGGATTGGTGTCCCGGTGATTGACTCGGCCAGTCAGCAGTAGGGAATCCGGGATGCGTCACATACGCTACATCCCTATGCACGTAAACACTGGCATGATAAAGTTTATGTTTTGCGCTTGTTTCAGGATACGTGTTTGCAAATGCAAGCCGTGTCTCAGCCTGAATATTTTATTAAGGTAGCCAGTGCAGTCCAAGGCTTGTAATGTAATCGCTCCCTATAATTTCTGTCCCAGCTGGCTACTATAGGCTATATACAGTCCCCTCCATAAGTATCGGAACAGTGAGGCCAATTCCTTTATTTTTGCTGTAGACTGGAAACATTTGGGTTTGACACCAAAATATGAATATGAGACAATAGATAAACATTTCAGCTTTCATTTCCAGGTGTTCACATCTGGATCTGATACACAACTGAGAAGATAGCATTATTTGTAAAGGAACACCACATTTTTAGGTGAGCAAAAGTATTGGAACAGATAGACTTAAAATAAATTAAAGTGAATAAGACTTAATATTTTGTTGCAAAGCCTTTGCTTGCAACAACTGCATCAAGCCTGTGACCCATTGACATAACAAAACTTTTGAATCCTCCTTTTTATGCTTTTCCAGGCTTTCACCGCAGCCTTATTCAGTTGCTGTTTGTTTACTCTCTTCAGTCTCCTCTTTAGCAGGTAAAATGCTTGCTCTATAGGGTTTAAGTCTGGAGATTGACTTGACCAGTCTAAAACCTTCCATTTCTTGACCCAGATGAACTCCTTTGTGGTTTTTGCAGTGTGTTTTGGGTCATTATCTTGCTGCATTATGAAGGATCTTCCAATCAGTTTGGTTGCATCTTTCTTCAAATTGGCAGACAAAATGTTTGTGTAAACTTCTGAAATAATTTAGCTGTTGCCATCATGTGTTACATCATAAATGAAGATTAATGAGCCCATCCGAGAAGAAGCCATGCAAGCCCAACCCATGACATTGCCTCCACCGTGTTTCACAGATCAGCTTGTATGCTTGGGGTCATGAGCAGACCCTTTCTTTCTCCAAACTTTAGCCTTTCCATCACTTTGGTAAAGGTTGATCTTGACAACAACACAGTAACACATGATGGCAGC
Organism: Hyperoplus lanceolatus; assembly: GCA_026929865.2. Classification (NCBI taxonomy): domain Eukaryota; kingdom Metazoa; phylum Chordata; class Actinopteri; order Uranoscopiformes; family Ammodytidae; genus Hyperoplus; species Hyperoplus lanceolatus. The sequence goes on from CM049395.1 coordinate 16,432,191, forward strand.
AGCAAAATGAACTTAGAAGTCTACAGAAACATTCTGTCTGCCAATTTAAAGAAAGATGCAACCAAACTGATTGGAAGATGCTCCATCATGCAGCAAGGTAATGATCCTAAACAACTGCAAAAACCACAAAGGAGTTCATCAGGGGCAAGAAATGGAAAGTTTTAGACTGGTCAAGTCAATCTCCAGACTTAAACCCTATAGAGCATGCATTTTACCTGCTTAAGAGGAGACCGAAGGGTGTAACCCCCCAAAACAAACAGCAACTGAATGAGGCTGCAGTAAAGGCCTGGAAAAGCATCACAAAAGAAGAATGCAAAAGTTTTGTTATGTCAATGGGTCACAGGCTTGATGCAGTTATTGCATGTGAAGGATTTGCAACAAAATATTAAGTCTTATTCACTTTAATTTACTTTAAGTCTATCTGTTCCAATACTTTTGCTCACCTAAAAATGTGGTGTTCCTTTACAAAAAATGCTATCTTCTCAGTTGTGTATCAGATCCAGAAGTAAATACCTGGAAATGAAAGCTAAAATGTTGATCTATTGTCTCATATTCATATTTTGGTGTCAAACCCAAATGTTTCCAGTCTACAGCAAAAATAAAGGAATTGGCCTCACTGTTCCGATACTTATGGAGGGGACTGTAGCTGCTAGCTGCCGGGCATGTCTCCTCTTCTGTCGTGTACAGTATGTTTAAAGTAACATCCCCAACAACCAACACAACTGGGTGAGCTTAGCGAATATATGGACATTTTCGGATCCGTGATGCAAATCAAATGAAAAGAGAGCCAGAGAAGGCTGCACGCGGCAAGACAACATACACTCAAAAAGTCCCGGAGAGTTGGGAGTAAATACAACAGAATGAAGCCGGTAGTCTCTGGCCAATCAGTGGCCGGCAGTCTGCCGACGTCACCTTTATAATCGGCTCAGCTCACTTGGAACCTAGAGCGAGACAATAGCAAAAAAACAGCCGCGAGCAGGGACCACGTCCAGGTACCATGAAATTGCGGTGGAAACGCCAAAAATGAGAGTTGAGTCGAGTCGAGCTGATACCATACAGTGGAAAAGCGCCATAAGGAACTTGAGACAGTACAGGGGGCATTTTACCTGCATTACCAGGACCACCCCGCTCTTCCAGGCGACGTGACAGCTCATCTTTGAAGGCCTGGTTTCTGTGTCTGCGACCTGAAGTAAGGCCACAGATCGGCCGGTCCACCGGCCGCGCTACCTCCACCTCCTGGGTCATCTCTGCAAAGCGCATCACCAGCTGCAGCACAAAAATGGGAATGCTATTAGAAATGCACTCCATCATTTACTTGAAGCACCCAACAGAGCTCCACATGAAGAGATATAAAAAAGATTTTACATTTGAGCCAAATACCATGTCTTACTATTGTTTCGTCATAATCATCAGCCTTTGGGTTGACACACACAATCATCCTGACTTTTCCTTCTCCATCAAAGTAGTTTTTGAACAGATGTGTGACTTTAGAGTCCCTGTAAGGCACCATCTGAAAGAAAATAAAGGCTCTGTGAAACTATAGCCACTGAAATTACCAATAATACAAATTATTTATAATAATAATAATAATAACAACAACAACAGAACTATACATAAAATACAGAGCAATAGTATGAAAAAAAAATATAAAATGATGAGCAGATGTTAAATACAAACCCTGTTAATTCCACACATCTGGTTTTCACGCAGGACTTCCATACATGTGCGTAGTGTCATCAAGGACTGGTTGATATTACCTATCCATGAGACATTACCAGAAATGCTCAGGGTCTGCAAAAACATGATTATTATATTCATTCAAAATATGCAGATACACACTAAATGAACTGACCTGCTTCACGCAGACGGTTTCCCTCTGCTCTGGTTCTGCTGGTGCGTTCGCTGCCTGCCAGGTCAACCAGACACAGCTGGCTCACATTCACCTGGTTTTTGTCCTGCAAATGTATAAACATGCCGTAAGCAATAGCATCATCAAACCTTGACTAGAATCCTTGGACTTAATTTGGCCTGCTATTTGTCACAGCCCCATGAGCTTCAATTGAAAATGAGAAATCATTTCACTGGCTTTCTTTGAATAAACAGTTATGATAAACACAAATGGATAACAACATTTAACATATAAAAGGATGATTTCAATAAGTAACTTTGGAGCTGAATGTCACCTGTAGAATGTGGTCCCCATCAGCATCAAGTGGAGCCTGGGCCAGCTTCACTGTGAACACACTGTGGGAGCGACTGGATTCACGGTTGAGTTGCGTGTCAGCTATCCTCCTTTTCTTTTGTCCTGGAGACAGAGCAAAACATCATTAATGTGTGACATTAACAACTAAGGTCTGACTGCATGGACATTGTAACAGAGAAAAGTCAGAGGGTGATTATTGGTCTGTGTGTTGGAGGAACATGCATAAGGTATTAAATAACGCAATGTAGCTATAAGAGAGAAATTAGTCATTACCACTCACCCTTCCAAAATACCTCGAAAGCCTCCTCTGTGGATTTCACCTCAACCTCCGTACATCCAGCAACATACATGTTATGATTCTGATCTTCACGGAGAATCTTTGATTGAGGTTGTCTGAAACAAGTCATTAAAAATAATCAATATATACACCAACAATGTAACACATAGGTGGGTCGCTATAGTAAGACAAATGTTATGACAAATACTTGATGTTAGTATCAAAGTTACAATAAAATACAATCAAGGGACGCATACGGACACATTCAGGGGTAGAGACAGACACATGCATGCTGGGTTTGAACATAAGCTTGAGACATTCATGGACGTTTGGCGTCTCCAGACTAAAAGTAACAACAGGGAGGGAGCCAATCAAACAGCCAGAATAATACACAAAGTTAGTATGTAAGCTACACCTATGCTATTTATTACAGGGCTTTGGATTAATGGGATGGAAATGCATAAATGACCTAGTTAACATATCAGCTCCTACAGCCATGTTACGACTACATATAAACAGTAGTGTGTGTAATGTACTTTCATCGGCCACATAGATGAACTCATTGTTCCGTACAGGCGTGCCTCCATGAAGCCACCTAACACAACAGGGTTTTTATGTAGTTTATCCTGTCAAAAAAGCAATTAAAAAACAATATGTCTGAATTAACTGTTTCAGCATATACATGGATGGAACCCTGTCAGTGGTCTTATTGCACAACTACAAAAAACACATTTGTAGTGCACATTAGTTAGGGGTGGGTCAGGTAAGGTAGCAGTGTAACACAAACATACATGATTATCACCTCGGATAACTTGGAAAAAAGAAAGTTTTGTACAGACAACCCTTCAACATGACGTGTTTCAAAAAGCATAAAATGATTCAAAATTCTGTCTCTTACTTAGGTCTGATTGGGTCGAATGGAGCATCTTCAAGGAGATCGTAGATATAGTTGTTGTAAACCTCAATGTAGGACACAAAGACGCTGTAACAACAGTCTTCATCCACATTCTCAGATTTACAGGCCTCCTCTATGCTGATCATATCAGCAAACTCTGGGTCAGCCTTTTGCCTTAAAAAAAAGACACAATAGAGAATTACCAAAAATCTAAACGTACTGTAAAGTCAGTTTATTTTGTGTATGTATCCGTGAAAACCACACATTACATTATAGAAAGTTAAAAATAAAAAAACTCAAAGCTACCTGGAGGATGGTGTTTTGGGCACTGACTGCTGACTGGTTTGCTTCTGTCTCTCCAGGAGAGCATCAACTTGATTCTGGATCTCCATCCCATTTTTTTCATCTGGTTTGAACACCTGATATAGATTTTGAAAACATTTCAAAATAAATGCCCCATCCATCTCCAAATATTACAATTACTTTCTTAGAGACTTTCAAAACTTTAGTTACAAATTCTTACAAATCTTTTGGCCTGAAAGGGGCCGATGCTGTTGAAGAGCATGTCTAGAGAACGGGGAAGGAGTCCGCCTTCCCCAGGTGAGCCGGTCATGGTGAAGGTCTTACCACTTCCAGTAACACCATATGTAAAAAGCAGACCTGGGAACATTGAATGTCACCTAAATAACCCACTTTACACAGAGAGGAGAATACCTGGTGTTGGTTGTATTGGTGTGATACAATGTACTGTATATATACAAACAATTATTTTTTTTTATCTGCCCATCAGTCAAAAAAGTTATAAATGATTCAAAGATAAACTTAATGTTCTGTTGATCCACTCATCCTTTCAGCACTATAGATGATAAGAGTTCATGCTGTTTGTTTACTCACTTACCATTCTTACAATGAACAAGGTCCTCCACCAGTGGCTTGGCAACATCTTCAAACAGCTCCACTTGACTGGTATTAACACCAAATACTTTTTTAAATGAGTACTGTGTCTAAAGGATAAACAAACAAAGAACACACACATGCGAATGGCATTAAACAGAAATGGACAAAAATAGTCAGCAGTATCACCATACATATTAAACCTGTAGTGTCCGAAATATGCAGAGGTCTCTCCACTGAAAAAAAAAACTACCATGTTTTATGGATTTAGATGAAAATATCTTTTTAAATAAAATAATATCCAACCAAATCATGATTTTGTGAAAACCAATTTAATTTAACTTATTGAGAAACCAAACATTGATGTCATATATTGATTTTTTTTAATATCATAGACAGGGTTGCCAGAGCCTTTAAGAGGAAAAAAAAAGAACAAAGCCGATATTGAATTGTGGTAACTGTATCAATGGTGACTGATGTTGTCAGATACTTTTAATGTTTACCAGCTTTTCTGAACAATTGCTCTTGAGAGATGTAAGGAGGGAACACAAATAAGTATTAGGGGTGTAAAGGTACACTAAAGTCACGGTTCGGTACGTACCTCGGTTTTGAAGTCACGGTACGGTACGGTACGGTACGGTTCATAGTTAAGGGAGAATGAACAGTTTTAGCTGTCAGTAACTAGCTGACAGTGTGTAACATACAAATAAAATGCATAGGCCTAACACATCTAAAAATAATACTGCTGCAATTCTCCAATAAATAAAATACTTATTAAATACCAGTGAATGTGCAGCATAAACTAAAATTGCAGTGAAAAATAAAGCCAGTGTTAATGCTCAGCAGGCTCTGTAAGCTGGTATGTAAAAAAAGGGTATGTCTTCTTTAAGGTATTTTTGACTTTGAAAAAATAAAATATTACTGCAGCTCTCTGAAGCTCTGAAGTGCTTTTATAAATATAACAATTATCAAATAAAAGTGCAACTGCAGCATTAATTAAATGACAGCTTATGTATTTTCAGTATAAAAAAGAAAATACTGTCTGTGTTTGCACAGCTCGATTTTTCTTCACAGTAACGGTGATAGTATGACCTGGATGATGCCTTTTCAAATGCGTATGCATGTTCGACGTGTTGGCTCCCTTTATATGTCCATGGTTGGCTCCTACATAGGCGATCGCGGTGAAACAATAACCTGTGTGCCGACATTGTTCCACACGTTTATCACTGTTTTCATAATTCTACTGGAATCCGAAGTTATCCCTCAAGCGGGATTTGAATAACAGGGGGAGCCTGCAAGCTCCGGTTTCCTGTTGTCTTTCGCCATGCAGTTCGCTCTCTGTTCGATAGCACTGTATAACATCTTTATTTGCACTACTCATAGACTGTAGAAGAGGGGGGGAACGCTGCTACAACTGCTAATAGTGATGCAAACGGAACACTTGAGCGGAGAGGTGTGTATCTCCTGCTCTGACCGCAGCTGGGAGGGACTGCTGCGTGAGGACTCGGCCATCTGTCAGTGCTCTGGGAGGGGGCAGGAGCCTCGGGAGCCAGCCGCTGCTCGTTTAGAAGTAAAGAGTGATACATGCTTTAGCAACAGAGTCTCCAAAAGTCACCAATAACACCAGAAAAAGTAGCTAGATTTGTCGCTAGTCGCTTATTTGAAAAAAAGTCGCCAGAGGGCTCTGAAAAGTTGCTAAGTTACCAACACTGCACCCTCATGCTGTGCTCACCATGTGTGCTCACCATGGAGATAACAGACTCTAAATCGCTGGCTGCTACTGCGCATGTGCGAGCGAGCCGGAGGCTAAATGGTCCGGGGGGAACTCCGACGACAAGTTTTAAGTTCCACACCGCAAAACAAGCCTGTACATTCGCCATATATTAACGCTATGTAGGCTACGCCACAAACGGACCGCGGTCCACCTCTGTAACACCAAATACGTGCCTGTACCGTCACGGTACGGTACAAATACGTGTATCGTTACACCCCTAATAAGTATAGACAGTATAAATTCTTCAAGTGCTCAGGTAACTTCCCAAGCAGAAAGAACTGAAACACACTTACCTCTTTGTAATCCCCATTGCGGTTGGCTTTAATGCCATCAGGAGCATGTAGCTGAATAGTGGAGCTGCTGATCATCTCAACACAACATTCCTCATTCTCTGCTCCCAGTGGTCGTATACGGCAGTATACCTGCAGAACGATAAATAAAAATGCATACCTCAGCTCTAGGCCACTTCTTTACGGCTCAGATTTGCCAATAAAAGGAACAGTTTATTAAGACATCACACAGCTGGAAGAAATATGTACAAAAATTAAAATAAATCTCATTTGAACAACGTCTCTTGGGGTCAGTTTCCAAATTAGCATCAGTAGACCTAGACAAACTTTTTTTTAAAATCCACTTTTGATATATCTTGATAGACTCACTCTCATAAATTTACCATAAATCGATTTAAATGCAGTTTAAGTGCAGAATTGTCCCTCCAATTTCTATTGGGGGCTCAAATATGCAAACATGCCGCCCTTTTATTGTGACTGTTGCGACTGTGTTATGTCTCAGTTTGAGGAAAATAAAGTAAGCATAGCTTTTTACTTACTCCAACTGGATCTTTCTCTATGTTAGATGCCTTTTTATGGCCCGGCCTCCGAGGAGTCTTCCCTTTGCTGTAGGGGATACAGCAATTGAGAAACAATTTCAAAACACACAACAATACATGCTACATGTCAGCTGGTTACTTAGGTACTTACTACACTAACATGGCTAGAAGAAGTATGGATGTCTGGACATTACCAAGCTCACACTTTGAGATTCAATTCATCCCTGAGGTGTTAGGTGGGGTTATGGTGGTCACTAAGTATGCAAGCTCTTCAACACCAAACTCAGAAAAATATTTCTTTACGTGAATTTGTATGTATTGACAGGTAAGGGGTTTCAAGAATATTGGGAAGACAGAATTGTCTTCAACGGCCTATAATATCATCTTTAAAAAGAAACATAGCAAAACCATGGACTACTTGGAAGATATTGAACCAGATCAAAAAGGTAGTTGTATCTGGTGGGCAAAGTTGTCCCTGTACTTTTGGGCATTTTGTGTCATATTCTATGATATGAGCTAGGTTATGCTAACTAATAACCAGGTTAGCTCAGGTGTCACTTGCTAAACGATACAGTCGCAACGCTAAAGTTAGGAGAGCCAGATTGAGATGTTGCCGTTTAGAAAAAGATAGTCTCTATATGTGGTGATAGCGTTAGTTATTTAAACATGAATGCTGAGCAGTAAACACATATTGACCACCAGACTCCAGTCATCAAGCGTTAGCTGGCTACACAGCGAGCTATGCTACCAGTAGATAATTATCACTTCTCTTTTTCAACAGAACAACAAAGTTACGTTAAATGATCTAAATAGTTAAGTTTCAACACACTGTGTAGTTGAATATTATCAGCCATGTATCGAGATAAATGTAGAAAACTGTAACTCACCCTGGTCTCTGCATTGTTTGTGTTTTCAAACTCTTCTCCGCCGCACGCACAAGCGCGTCTTCTCGATTTGAAATTCCCTCTTGTGAAACGATTTCCGAGTGGCTGACGTTTCAGCCAATCAAAAGTTAGACACGGCGTTTAGAAGCGGAAGTCCCGCCTTCAGCTCGTAGCCCTTTGTTAAAGAGGACCTATTATGCTACTTTTCTGGTCTTAATTTCTTGTTTTACACTTCTATAGAGCAACCTGACACGAATCACATCACAAAAAACTATGTAGATTTTCGGGAAGCTCTTTCTCTTATTTTGGCGATCCAGCACATCCTGTCAACACTTGAGTGTGTGTACTTCGGCTCCCTCCGCCTGTGCTTCAAGAGTACCTATTTGCAGACCCATGGGGGAAACCATTGAAAGTGGAACTCCACCGGAAGCCACGCCCCGAACTCATTTCATTGGTCAGAATTGTAACCTACTCTGAATTTGTTGTCTTCTTTTTGTTTTACTGCCGGAGTTCACCCAGCGGTGAATAATAATACACAGGTTGCGTTCCGAATCGCATACTTTCTACTATATAGTATGTAGAAAAAAGATTTAGGATGTCCCGATTCTTGTGGCCAGATTTAGGATGGTTAGAATACCCGGATGGTCTACTTCATGCGGCCAAGATTGTTAGTGTTGAAAAGTGCATCCTATTTGGGCGATTCTGACCCACAATCCAGTGCGCACGTGAAGTGACGTAACATCGACGTAGCCTATAGGTCCATGTTATGAAAACAAACGGGGATGCGACGGATATAAAAGCAAGAGGCAAGATCAAGGCGCAATGTTATGATGAAATAAGAGAGAAAAGTACGTCCCAATAGTATGCCTACTGCATCCTAACTAGATTCTTTTTATCGTCAGATGTAGTATGTAGAATAGAAAAAAGAAAGAGTATGCGATTCGGAACGCAACCACAGTTTCCACCGGTTATGGTGCTAGTACACAGTAAAATACGTCAGTTTGTTAAGGGTCCCACGTGGCCAGGACGGTGGTAAAATGTTAAGGTAGAAGATGAATGAAGCAACGAAGCTTTGTGTAAATCTTCTAAAATCCGTCTCTTTAATTCACAATTATCACACTAGGTCAATCACATACAAATATAAACTTTTATAAGTGAAACACAAAAAGTGCCACCACATTAAAATAAACAGCTCATTTTAAAAAGCGGGGTGAAAGGCATTAACGTCACATAAGGTGACAGTTTCCATTCTAGATCCTGATTGATTTATTACCAGATCCCTTGTCCTCTAGTGATCACAGTTTTAATTAGGCTATTATATCATTTCTATATTCATATTAGGCTATTGCACGATCGATGCTCGTCTGTGACTTTGTGATCACGCAAATGAACGTAACAATCGTGTGCAGCCGCAGAATTACATTTCAACCAGACATAAATAGCCTATGTTCATATTAGGCTATTTAACGAGGCTCGTCTGTGACTTTGTGATCACGCAAGTGAACAGTAACGATCGCGTGCAGCCACAGAATGAGATAGGCTACAATACAATAGGTTTATTAATCCGAACACAGTTAGCATTAGCCTGCACTGCTGCAACAAGGCTCCAACTGACACTACGTAAAGGCTATTTACAGCTTCGTTTAAGAGGAAAAGACAAGCATTTGTTTCCAGGACTTCTAAGATAAAAGTTCAACTTTTTGTGTTTTATTTATAAGAGTTGATATTTGTATGTGATTGACCTACTTGTGATAATTGTGAATTAAAGAGACGGATTTCGGAAGATGTACCCAAAGCTTCGTTGCTTCATTCATCTTCTACCTCAACATCTACTTTTTACCACCGTCCTGGCCACTTGGGACCCTTAACAAACTGACGTATTTTACTGTTTACTAGCATCATAACCGGTGGAAACTGTGTATTATTATTCACCGCTAGGTGAACTCTGGCAGTAAAACAAAAAGAAGACAACAAATTCAGAGTAGGTTACAATTCTGACCAATGAAATGAGTTCGGGGCGTGGCTTCCGGTGGAGCTCCACTTTCAATGGTTTCCCCCATGGGTCTGCAAATAGGTGCCTCTCCTGTGCTTCGGCCATCTCCGCTCCCCCCCCCCCCTCCTGCAAACCCCATTCCATTGTGATTGGTTACCTTCCTTCCGGAACACTTTCAGTGGCGGGAAGCGCGAGCATGGACCTATAAGGGCGCGAGGCAGACGCGAACAGGGAAGTGACAGCATTACCATACATGGAAACATCCGCGTGGAGACGTCACAAAGTTTTATGCGACGTCACAAATTATGAAAGGGTAGACCGCTTTGAAGACGTGACTTCTCGACTGGCTAGAATAGTGTTTAGTGCTCTGCACAGACACCCCAGACGGTCAGCAGGGAATATGTCGAAATGCATGTAAGTCATTATTTGATAATTTAGTATGGTTAAGCATGACTATGCATCATCATAACAACGTTTATAGGTCATAAAAGTCAAAAAGCATCATAGGTCCTCTTTAACTATCTGAAACTGAAATAGCCCATGTGTCACATTTTGTGCATGATTTGGAAATGTTTCGACTTAATATTTACTGTTTATGTGATTCACAAAGTCGTAAAGAGCATGAACGTGAAACTTAATTCCTGACCTTTGACAATATAACTCAAGCATCAAAACTAACATAACGCCAATCATCCACTATGCTTGACTAGACCTATATTTAAATTGTATCAGACCCCTTAGGGCCCGTGTCCACCTAACGCCTTTTTCCCACCGCAAGCGCCTTTTTTCAATTGATTCCCAATGAGAAGCGGCCGCCTCGGCAAAAGGCGGCCGCTCGGAGAAAAGGCGCAGCGTTTTTTTACTTTTTGTGCGGCCGCTTCGAGATTTGCAAGTTGAAAAAAGTTCAACTTTTCAGAAATGCGGTGGGGACGTCACCGCCGCTTTTTTCAAAGGGCCAATCAGATATTAGATCGTCGGGACTCGTCGCCTTAGCAACAAAGAAGACGGAAGAGAAACTGCTTTTTCCGCCTCTGTTTACCCGAAACTGTACGAAAATAGTGACTTAAAATGACCAGAACAGAGGGAGGAGAGCCCGTTTGTGGGAGCAGATTAGGCGAACACTTGATTCGCTGTATTTTTTATCTCCTACGGATCGTTTCATGCGCACACGTCAGCCTACAACTTGCTCCGTGTGTTTTGCAGGAGCCGCGATAACTCCTCATCCAAACAGAGGATGGTGGAAAGTATTCTCTGTTTCATAAGACTACTCATATTAAAATGTAACGATTTAAATAGAAAACAGCAAACCTAAACAGTTAAACCAGTGTTGATAGGTCTGACTGACAGGTGACGATCTGCTTTTTTTCTCCTCTGATCACAGCGCTCTCTCCCAGCTCATAAAACGCTTGAAAAAAGCGGTCGAAAAAAACGCTTGAAAAAAGCGGTCGAAAAAAACGCTCAGTAGACACACTCCCGAGCGCACAGCCAGCGTTTAACGCTGGAAAAAGGCGTTAGGTGGACACGGGCCCTTAGGGCCCATGTCCACCTAACGCCTTTTTCCCACCGCAAGCGCCTTTTTTCAATTGATTCCCAATGAGAAGCGGCCGCCTCGGCAAAAGGCGGCCGCTCGGAGAAAAGGCGTTTTTTTCGAGCGTTTTTTTTTTACTTTTTGTGCGGCCGCTTCGAGATTTGCAAGTTGAAAAAAGTTCAACTTTTCAGAAAGGCGGTGGGGACGTCACCGCCGCTTTTTTCAAAGGGCCAATCAGATATTAGATCGTCGGGACTCGTCGCCTTAGCAACAAAGAAGACGGAAGAGAAACTGCTTTTTCCGCCTCTGTTTACCCGAAACTGTACGGAAATAGAGACTTAAAATGACCAGAACAGAGGGAGGAGAGTCCGTTTGTGGGAGCAGATTAGGCGAACACCTGATTAGCTGTATTTTTTATCTCCTACGGATCGTTTCATGTGCACACGTCAGCCTACAACTTGCTCCGTGTGTGTTTGCAGGAGCCGCGATAACTCCTCATCCAAACAGAGGATGGTGGAAAGTATTCTCTGTTTCATAAGACTACTCATATTAAAATGTAACGATTTAAATAGAAAACAGCAAACCTAAACAGTTAAACCAGTGTTGATAGGTCTGACTGACAGGTGACGATCTGCTTTTTTTCTCCTCTGATCACAGCGCTCTCTCCCAGCTCATAAAACGCTTGAAAAAAGCGGTCGAAAAAAACGCTTGAAAAAAGCGGTCGAAAAAAACGCTCAGTAGACACACTCCCGAGCGCACAGCCAGCGTTTAACGCTGGAAAAAGGCGTTAAAGGCCGGGCCATAAAAAGGCATCTAACATAGAGAAAGATCCAGTTGGAGTAAGTAAAAAGCTATGCTTACTTTATTTTCCTCAAACTGAGACATAACACAGTCGCAACAGTCACAATAAAAGGGCGGCATGTTTGCATATTTGAGCCCCCAATAGAAATTGGAGGGACAATTCTGCACTTAAACTGCATTTAAATCGATTTATGGTAAATTTATGAGAGTGAGTCTATCAAGATATATCAAAAGTGGATTTAAAAAAAAAGTTTGTCTAGGTCTACTGATGCTAATTTGGAAACTGACCCCAAGAGACTTTGTTCAAATGAGATTTATTTTAATTTTTGTACATATTTCTTCCAGCTGTGTGATGTCTTAATAAACTGTTCCTTTTATTGGCAAATCTGAGCCGTAAAGAAGTGGCCTAGAGCTGAGGTATGCATTTTTATTTGCTATTAGGTGGACACGGGCCCTTACCGTGTTTATCAACACCGCGGATGCGCGCGCAGCTTATTTGCAGAAAGAAAAATTGTTTGGCTGGTTGCCATGGTTACCCGTTTGGTTATATTGCAGTTGCGGTGTTTCTTTATAGGTCCATGGTGCTAAATAGCGATGTTGTCAGCTTACTAAAAACAGTTTATCAGCGAGTGATAACATTGGTTATGCGGAAACATTAAGCGTTGCCGGCAGTTGAGTAGATAAATGATGAGAAGAGATGGCCCCGACGACTTCAGTGGCCGGACTGCTGTTGGAGAGTGACAGTAAAGACCGGCAGACAGATAGACAGAGAGAGGCAGAGATGCCTTTATTTCATAATTTAGCTTTTTGATTTAAAAGTGATCATAACTAGCCGTGATCATCTGTTTTTAGACTGACTCCTGCTTTCGGGGCCGTTGGGCTCACGAGCCGACCAGTTTATCAGACCAGCTGTTTGAGACGGAGATGAAAAGGAAAGAGAAACTTATGGTGGAGCAGTTAAATGAATAAATATTATAACCAAACACAATAATGTGTTGTGTTATCTGCTTTAGTAGCCTACAGTAGGCTAGCACATGTCGACCCCACTCGGTTTTCGTTTATTGATTTTTCCTAAATGGTATGATTTAGCCTACTTACCGGCTACACGTGTAAACCCCTACTACCTAGTCAAACCATAGAGTCAAACACAAGGGAAAAGGACGGAGATGTATAATGTCTGGGTCATTGTAAATAAGCCTCCATTGCTTTCCATTGCTATAGCCTCGTCTCCGCTCACTGTCCTTATTGTAAACATTTCACAACTCATTTATGTAATTATACAGCGGTGCATTTGGGCATTTACTAGCTTTATCACCATTTAAACTAAAAATAAACGGTTTGTGCATCCAACTGCACAACAAAACATGATTGTGGCTCGTCTCGCTCTTGTCTCTTTCTGCAACGGACATGCGCAGTAGAGCGGGGAGTGACGCTGTGTGACGTAGACTGGTAAGGGGTCTATACAAAAATATTAAGTTGGAAAAATTAAAAAACAGTGAATACATTTTTCTTTGAAAATATTACAATAAAAAAGTGATATACCTTATTATTCAAACATGTATTATTATTCGAAAATTCGAAATAAAAATATTAGGGTCAGAAAGAAACTGTCCCCTTTGTAACTTTCTTAACCCATAGGCCATCAATTTTTTTGTCTAAATTGCTAAATATTGCATAAAAGAAGCTGGACGAAGAACTGAAAATTATGATAAAAAATAAACATGTAGGCCTACAGTACGAGATTCCCAAACGAAAAATTAAATGAACTTACATTTTAGCCTATTTTTCATCCGTCTTGTATATTACGGTCTTCTTAAAAATGTGTTACTATGGTTTATGATTATTTCATTTTATCAGAATTAAAGGATTTACTTTGTTTGACTGTTGAACTCCTTAAAAAACTGCTTCAATAAATTATTTTATTTAAAAAAATCATGATAAATAACAATTTACATTAATACTTTCAGTTTTGCATCAAAGGCACAATATGACACGTCTACCGGCACTGCAACAGCAATCATCTGAGGGAAACATCCTACTCCGAAAATATTTACTCTTTATTACACCTTACATGAACAGAACCATAACTTTTTTAGTCAATTAAAAGTTGATTATTTGCAGGAAAACTTGAACTTAAAAGCCAAACTTTTTCTTCCCTTATCCTATCAGTCTCTTTGGTCTTGACATGTTTTACATAACAATCCAATAGGATGTGTTCAAGCACAAGCACTAGAAATATAATAAGGTACAGTGTCAAAATACAGGACTACAATTTGAAATCAAAACTGAAATTGTATCCTTTTTTAAATTATCATTTTGTACTTTAGGCCTATTTGTTCCCTGCAGCTGAAACTCTCTTCACACAAATTTTAAAGTTGTTTTCTATCTATCATAAAGCACTGCTTCATAGTGTAGCTAACCTTCTTTACATTTGTAGGTACAAGTCATGTCCTTAATGTTCAGTTTAACACCATGTGTTAAGTGCACTTTATGTCAGCTCCTCCTAGCTCAACCAGGACGATTCGTTACAGTGATTTCATATTCTCCACAATGCACTCCTTTCATTTGTCTCATGACCAGCTGGGACCCCTCAGTGGTCACATATGAGGCTGGAGGATTTAGCAGCAGCAATTGTAGACCTTGGCTTCGGCTTTCTTTGGACCTTTATCATGTTTCTTTTCCTGACAGACAGGCGCAGAGAGGAGAGGCAGACTGTAGAGGATGATGATTGTCAAGTTCAGCACTATGCAAAACAGCGCGGCACCCACAGAGTTGTTAAAGGTGATGGGGATGGAGTGTTCCAGTAGCCAGGGGCGACGGGTCACCATGTCCTGTTCGATGGCCTTCATCTGGAAGTGGGTACCGAGGATGGCACACACATGGAAAAGTTGATGGCTGTGACCTGCAGAGGGAGCAGTCGAGTCGTGTTAAGAACTCAGAGTTAGTAGTAAAACCACCGAGCAAATGAGTCACTCTGCTAACTGATTTCAACAGAACAAAAACGTTTGGAGGTGGTTATGCATTAGTGCTATTTCAGAATGTTTAACACAAATGAAAATACATTTAATCTGTTAATAAGAATCCAGTGTTTCATAAAGTGTTATGTAGGCCTATTCGTAGTGGTTGAGGGTCTGGATTGTGAGCTGTAAATAAGACAGTATTCACAAGATAATATTTTTATCAGGAACCTTATTATTCCAATACACATGAATGCATCATTATTGCAACTTTTAACCTAATCCTACTTTCAACATTTGTTTAAACGACAAATAATTATTTACTTAAGCATCTTGATTTCACCATATTTTAGTCATATTTGACTTGGCCTGTTCAATTCTTCTCCAATTATTTTTCCAAAAAAAGTTTTGAAAGCTTTTCCTATGACATAATAAGACTGTTGTTTTCTTCTCTCTTACATTGCATATTTTACTACATCATTTTGTTTAACAATTGACAAAGTATTTCTTAAATTTGGGTAGTTGGTTGTCCATAAAGTCCTGTCAGAAACTTAACTTAAAATCATTATTTACCACCCTTATCGCAACATAACAAAGACCTTACATGCTTTACAAAAGTCACAAATGCAAAAATTAGGAAAAATTGTCAAAATTGTAAGAAAAAAATTATAAAAACAATTGAAACAACACAAAATGTAAAGGTGCTCAGAGGAACTTTCAGTTTGTGCTCATTCTTTTTTTTTTCCGATTTTTTTTTGGCATTTTTTTTTAATGCTTTTTATTGACAGTGTAGAGACAGAGTTGAAATGGGGCAGAGAGGGGAGTGACATGCAGAGAACGACCACGGGATGGAATCAAACCCGGGTCCGCTGCTGGCCGAGGCCCATGGGGGGGATGCTCTACCAACTGAGCTGAGGGCGCCCCCCGAGTTTGTGCTCATTCTTGCACCCCGTTTGGACAAAAGCATTAGTGTTTCTACTAGCCAGCTAGTTACTGGGTGAGCATACCCATAACAAAGGAAAACTAAGAAAAACTATATAAAAATAGCATTCTTTGCACTGATGGTCTCATTTGCTGTCCCATGTCAATTATGATAATCAGAGGAAAAATAAGACTTTTTAAGAAATATTTAAAAGTCCCTCGTAGCACCTTTAACTCAATAAAAACAGCTGCCTGATATGACTGGAAACAACAAGGAGGAGACTGACTTAAAGCATTACAAAAATAATAACTCTGTAGAGCTGAGGGTAAACAGCAGACTCAAGTGATGCTTCTTTTGTAGGTTCTGGTTGGCATAAAGATACTGACTGCTACTCCTCAAACCAGTCTTACCTATGTAGTCGAAGCTGCCAGGTGCTAGGCGCTCAGGTAAATGTGTGGCAAACAAGAAGCCGGTGAGTAAGGCCAAGGTGATGTGGTTGTAATGGAGAATGTTGGTATCATTATCGGTGCAGCCTTCTCCTACACACAGAAACACCTGCAAATACATAACACACAGTCACAGATTACAGAGCTATCCCCATCATTTTTCCAAACAGGAAACCACCTTCAAATTTCTTAACGAGGCATTAAAACTGCTTCTACACAAGCACTTATATCCTTTCAGATGTGTCTCATGTGAAGGCAGAGAATGGTGTTGCATAGACAATTCCCTACCCTGTAGAACAGAGGAATGTTGTCAAACAGGTAGGGGTAGGCGAAGGCAAACACGCGCAGATATTTGCTGAACTTCGGACTCTGGCATTCAGGGAATCTGAAATCAAAAAAGGAGTAATAATTCAGTCATTAATATTCCTTTTGGTTACATTGTTTTAGAGCTACAAAGGGAGCTAGCTGGAAACTTGTTGCACACTTTTATACTATGGTTGCACATTTTCCCCACGGTAACACCGTATAAGCGTCTACGATTGATGTATGGTCATATTAGGGTAAAGACCTTGCAATAAATGGTTAAATAAATGATGGAAAGATTCAAGAATTTGTGATGACTTCAATTTTAAAATCTCCTGAGCAGCACCGTTTCACCAGTTACACAAGTTTGAAAGTATCCATTTACAGTATAATACTAGCTTTGATTTTCTCATTCAAGTCAGCGTCTGCCCCTGGTTTTTACATAACTTGTTTTGCCACTATCTCGCCTGCTCCTGTAAGCTGCTCAACTGAAACTATCGTCAGGGTAAATCACTGTTTAGGGTTGGTCCCTCCCTACACCCACAGCGGGGTAACGCCCATTAAAAAGTAACTGGCACAACTCCACCTTCGAAATCCCAGTCCCAACCATGTATGTGGGATGAAGCAAAAGCATTATCTTTACCTCTTTAAGATGTCATGATTATATTGCAGAAATGGTAAGCCAAGCCTTAGCAGTGGGGAGAGATGAAAGAAGGAGAAGGATTGAAAGAACAATAATTAGCCTTAAAAGGACAACATTGATCTAGTACATGAAGAGATAACAGTTCAAACAATGGGATAACCGTCGTAAATGCAAGAGGAAAAATCACAAGGTGGAACAGAGCACTGTACTGAGCAGCACAGAGAGTTGGTACTGACGCTTTATCTCACAAAAAATTTTCATGTTATTTTTTTGTTTTGTTGAATAACCATTGATCATTCAGACAGCTTGGCATGAGTTGTGTAACACATGAATGCACAAGTGCACAAATATTTAAGCCACAATACAACTACTGTGATTGATATTGGCAAATGGGAAAGTTGGAAATAAAGCCAACACTGAGTAAAGACATTTCAGCTAGTCAGTTAGTTGGTCAAAGTTAATATTTCAACACGTCACAATCACAATTCAAGTTTAAAGAAGCTACGAGGAATTTTTAAATGCATTTTTTGAAATAGTATAATTTTTCCTCAGATAATCATAAATGATATGTAGCATCGCAGTTGCAGTACATGTTTCTCTTTTTCTTTGAAAAGAAAAGAAAATATTAGGATGAAGTAATAGCTTTGTGAAATGAATATGCTCCCCCTACCTGGAGTAGCAGGACACTCCAGTGCAGATGACAGTGTTGAAGGCGGCCATGGGGATGTAGCATCGGTGGAAAAAGCTGTTCACCCACTTGTCAGGGAAAGCGTAAGCTGAATAGATGAATGCTGATCCTGCAGCAAAACACATTGACAGTGCAACATTTAGCACTTTTAGCACTTGATGTTTTCTTTCTGTAACAAGAGCTCTACAATCCGACCTAAGATATTTATTATTTACATACAGGAGTGAGACACACTTACAACAGATATTGAAACAGTAGCCCAACTAAACTGAACATTTAAGCTTCAAAAATACAGAGTTGTTTCAGGGCTGTCTTATTGTTTAAAGTAAGATTGCGCATGTTTGCTGTGATCAGAAAAATATTACTCACGTGCAAAATGTCACCTTTATGCATTTCTTATTAATTCCTGTTGTGACGTTTAGCAGGAGTATCCCTCTTTCTATCTTTTTTTAAATAGATTTTTTGGGATCCTTTTTTTATTCTAAAATGTTTACACTCAAATACAGAAGATTTTGATTTAATTGTTCACACTTTCACATGAAGAAATACTATATTTTAAAGAATTAATTGAATTTCATGTATCATGCAATCCTAAAAGAAAACATAGTTGGTTGAGTTACTGGTAATAATTTTTTAAGTTGCTGAATAAAGTGTATACAACTTGTACATTAAACAGAACCAAACCCTTTTCTGTCTCACTGGGTCCTACAGTCCAATAGTGCGCATAGTAACTGTGAATAACTTGCACCTACCCATGCTGTAGAAACTGAGGGCACCGTAGTCAAAGAAGAAGCAGATGTGACGAGCCCGCGCCGACATGGAGCTGAAGGTGTGAGCACAGCTGGACGCCAGCGGATAAATGCAGCAGGAGAGCAGGAAGATCAACAGTGGCCAAGTGAAGGAGTCCAGCCATGCTCTCTGAATCAGCACCACAGTCACTAGTTTCCATAGGAAGTACCTGCCAGGAGAATCAGATTAAACCAAGTTTTGATTTGATTGGATTCGATACAGCGGTCATCCTTTTATTATTATTATTATTATTATTATTATTATTATTATTATTATTATTATTATTATTATTATTATTATTATTATTATTATTATTATTATTATTATTATTATTATCATTTTTATTATTATAGCAGAATAACAAGATCAGATTGGAGCTGAGTCGTCTAATAATAACAATGACAGATTACAAGTAGCATCTCTATTCACACTCCTGTCATTTTAAATCACTTGGCTTTAGAGCCAGATCATCATGTCAAAAGTCAGGAAATTGTCACTGCATAAAAAAGAAGTAGCATGGGAGTGAAGGTTGTTTATGTTGTCCTCACAAGGATTAGACAGAGAAGCAAAACAATTTGTAGTAGGCATATTGTAAAGTAACATAAGATGGTATTTAATCAATGACATTTCTTATTTAGTCGTTACTTAAAGGAGCAGTAAGTGATTTGGTCCTTTTAGCTAACTTCCTGTCAGTGGCTGCAGTTAGCAGTACCCTCCCTCGTTCCTACTTCACCACCAGATGAACACACAGCCGTCTTCATCAGATAGTGCCGCGATGGAGAGCAGCGAGTCATCGTTCACGGGCACAGAGACCCGCCTCTTTATAACGCTCTGTCTCCTGATTGGATAAAACGAGCGGGATACTCAAAATTTTAACTGGCAATCCCTGCAAAGCTAAATGACTGGGAGACCTGTGTTATGAACTGTGCATTCTGTTTAAGTGATTGCTGTGTGAATATAGACTGATTCGACACATATATTAACACAAAAATATCACTTACTTCCCCTATAAATATTAAACGAAAGCAATTATCTGATCAGTTCCTCTCCCATCAGTTAAATGAATGATTGGGCCAGTTGTAATACTTTGGTATCACTAGTATTTCTCTTATATTTACACATATGAGATAATGAAGGAGTGGCTCAAAATTGTATGTAGCCTATATGCAACAAATCTGGGCGTAGGTACAGCATAAACAGACTTTTCTGTCCAGACTTCGGCATACAGCACATCACTTCCGGTAAAATAGCAACTGCTTTTTTTTCTTAATTAAAAAAGCAAAATACAACATGTGAATTGAAGATTGCCGGTGTAAGTATAGCCTATCTGACCTGTTGAAAGAGCCATGCCAGCTGTTTCCCTCTGCTTCTAGCTTTATTATGCTAAGCTTAGCCTAACGAGAGTGGTATCCACCATTTCATCTAACTTTCATGAATAAGCCTATAACATCGGCTATAAGGTGACAATAATGAATGAACTGTTAAATCAGACATACAGTATACTGTATCACCATCAAGCTCTACACAAAAAGCTTTATTTTATCAGAAGGCTATATTTTACCGTTTATATTTGTGCATGCCTGCTGGCCACTGTTTCCATGTCTCAGTGCACCTCATTAACACATCAACATTATGTGTGCTTTTCCCCATCACTGATCAGTTAAGTAATTGTGGCACCTCATATGAAAGCTTTCAGCACATATCAGCTCATTAGTGCCTGGCCTGTAGGGTCTACCCCGAGCCCCATGACAAAAACAGCATGTTCCCTTAGCTAAGGCTTAGCATATCCATAACATACACATGTTTTCTCTCTCTCTCTCTCTCTCTCTCTCTCTCTCTCTCTCTCTCTCTCTCTCTCTCTCTCTCTCTCTCTCTCTCTGTCTGTCCCTTGAGCATGCAGTCAAAGCAACAGGCATCAGGGAGGAAGTGCAGTGCGGCTAGAGTACTAACATGAACACACAAGAACACAACCAAAATAAATGCATCAGTTAGAGAGCTGCCACAAGTCTTGGAGAGATTTAACCATCCATGCATGCTATGTCCTCTTTAGCCTTTTAGCCTCTCTGACTGTATCTATAGGTACACTGTAAAACCCTAGAAGGTGATAAAACTGATAAAAATAAGGCAACAAGCTGCACGCATGTGAGATGTCTTACTTGTAGTTACATCGCCCCAATCACGTCAACATTTTGTTTAGACAACTTGAAAGTGAGTCTTAAATCAGACAAACTAAAGAAATGTTTTATTATATTGATAGTTAATGTAAAGCAGTGTCTGTGAAAATTGTTTGATGCACGTCCAAAAGCCGCATTCAAACATGGATCAGTGGATCAAGGGTTGAAATGTAAAGGGTTCAAATATGCTACAAAGACCGCCCTTGATCTTTATCATGGTTAGCAATTGAAGCACCTGAGACACTGTACGCTGTACGCATGACTTTAAAAAGTCATTGCATCTCAATTGGGGGTGTGAAACTGTGGAATGGGATGAGCATGGAGCTAAAGCAATGTCCAAACACGATCCAGTTTAAAAAAAGGTTCAAAACAATGATTTTCAATAGGTACAGGGATGAGGGTGTGAAGTAAGAAGGAAATTATAATTATATGGATATATATACTGATTGTATGGATATATTGATTGTGTATGTATATAAATATAGATATATGCATTGTATAAATATATAATATATATATTTTTTTATAGTATATTAAGATGTATAGTATGTATGTATGTATGTATGTATGTATGTATGTATGTATGTATGTATGTATGTATGTATGTATGTATGTATGTATGTATGTATGTATGTATGTATAGTTTATAAATGGCAATTATAGTATCGCCAATGGTACAGAGAATTTTTTTTTTTTTTTTTTTTTTTTTTTTTTTTTTTTAGTTTAATAAATATTTTTATTCTTTATTTTTATTTTACTATGGAAAAGGGGTAGGATTAAATAAGTATATACTTCTTCCTGCTCCTTTTCAGGCATATCTCAGCAATACAGATAATTTGTTTTCTTTTATTTTTAATTTCTTTTGCGAAAACATAATTTGTTTACTGTATTTCCATGCTTTTCATTTTGTTTTGTATGTTTGATATGTCTGAAATAAATTGAATCAAATCAAATAAAAAACACATGACTAAATAGGTTTATCAAACCTTGATCATTGTTGAGTATGAGAGTCCTGTTGGACACGGGCCTGGTTGCACGCTCACAGGGACAAATGACTTTAAAACAAACCGGTCTGTATGTTCAATCCATCTCACATTACTTGAGTCACTCCTGACTGATGGCTGTACTTCCTGTGAATTCTTTGGTAGATATTGGTCCTGTGCTAACTATACTACTACTACTACTTATAAAACCCATCATATCCATTGCTCTCCTGTCATCCGTTTAGAAGTGTGCTTCTATGGTAATACATGTACACTGGGATTCATTCACTGACTCATAATATGAATATGAAGCAGATAAAATAACTCTGGATACAGTATTGAAGGTAATGGTAGTCTTAAGTCAGTAATGTGCCTTAACCTATAATACATCCTCTATCGTCGCTCCATGATATAATGATAATATAGAATTACAACTTGATACTAATGTCAGTCTATAAAGCCACACAGAATAATTTAGCAATACAAACTCTGGATCCCTCTCCCTGATCTACAAGCTCAACAGGCTGCGCAAGATTCCTCTTTTGACTGAGTAAGTTGTGTGTCAGCGTGTGGTTGCTGTTAAACCACAATGAGAACCACAATGAGAATATGAAACACCCTGTTTTCTCTTGACAACATCATTTGAATGCATTCAGGTATGCCGTCACATGTTACCAGTCTACAACACACGTGACAGATAGGCGCACGTTCATGAAACCTTGGAAAAAAAAACTAAAAGAACCAACAAAACAAAAAAAAGATCGAGACGCATCTCAGCAAAAATAAGTTCTTTTGGGGCGCGGGTTCGAATCCGACCCGTTGACCTTTACTGCAAGTCATCCCCCCTCTCTCTGTCTCCCCATTTCAACTCTGTACTGTCTAATAAAGCTTGAAAATGACAAAAAATATCTTTAAAAATAAGTGATGTCAGCCATACCAGGTAGGCAGGAAGTGTGTCCAGATGTTGAGTGTCTCATTGGTCAGCTGGAAGAGGCTCAGGATGCAGTCGGTGGCTGAGCTGCGGGGGTGTCGGTAGCCGGAGATGATGCTGTCCTCATGGAATACCTGGATGAAAAAACATTACAGTGGTCATTTAGGAGAGAAAGGGTTGTTCGTGATTCTTCCAAGGTGTCCCAATACATGAAAGGGGTCAAAAGATGGTTAACGCTATCAGAAAAGGAAAATATTTTTTTCTGCTGATTAGGATTGATGTTTTTTACTTTGGGATATTTTCACCTTTTTAGACTTCTAAAAATAGCCTTTCAATCAAACAATCTGAGAAGGAGAGAGCAAGTTTTTGGTCACACTGCTCTCAGCTTATGTCACAAATAGACATTAACTTGTTTGAAGGGGTCACAAGCCATGATGTTTGGAACCACTGACTTGGGAATACTCATTTAGATTACATTACATTAAATTGGATATCAGATTATATAGGTTATCACATAGGTGTATTTTACTATCAGGACATACATGTGTAAACATTAATATTTCGACATTGTTTGCAAAATGATTGCGCATAACGCCTTTTATTGACAATTTTCCTTGAAGGTGGAGTTAGCAATTCTGGAGAACGCTTGTTGTCAAAATCACTATTTGTCAAAATCCGTGAATATCTGCAAACTTTCTGCTACCTGTCCTTACTCTCTGTGTTTTGAAAGAAAATATGCCTGTTTACAGAGCCCTGGCTGTTTATTAACACAGAAAAAATGTTCAGCGCACACAACACAGTACAGACAGATAGTGAACCACGGTGAGAAATTGACTGATTTTGACATCAAACATTCCCCAGAATCACTGACTCCACCTTTAAAACAACCATTGGCATTGTATGAACTTCCAACCCAACACTCGCCCTCCTAATTTAGTCCAGCTCTGTCAGGCAGGCAGGTAGCAAAGGTACAGTGAAGGTCAACTTACTTTGGGCACTTGGTTGATGGTGAGGACTTGAGGTAATTTGATGAGGCTGAGCATGGCTACAGCCAGGTGCTGCTGACGCTGTTGCCGGTGAGGAGAAGTGAACTGAAGCTTCCGTAGGGTGTAGCCTGAGACTTTATAAAGCACGTGTTGCCATGTTGTCCTGGAGGTTTCCCCCATTCATCTCCTCCCTCTTCAAACCCAGCGAGAATATCCAGTGTACCTGTGCCACTCCTCCTCCTCTTGCCACTGTCTCTCTGGAGGCGGAGTTCATGTTCATACACATACACACACACACACAAAGAGTGAGTGAGAGAGAGAGAGAGAGAGAGAGAGAGAGACAGAGAGACAGAGAGAGAGGGGGAGAGAGAGACACACACACACACACACACACACACATGTACGCATACACGCACACACACACATACACACACACATGCTGCTTGCCACATAAGGTCAAACAATGATCCTGTAAAGGAAGTCAGGTTATTCAAGATTCAACCAAAATCATGGCCACTACCCTAACATTGATCCTGAGTTAAAACATAAACAGACAAATAAAAAGACTGTTTTTAATTGGCTCTTCTTTTTCTTCTCATTGTAAGTGCGTAATCCTCTCACAAAGAGATGACAGCCAGGAAGGCAGGTTTCAGTCAAAACAAACAAAAAAAACATCTCCCTTCAAGGACAAGAAAAACACAAAGAATTGCATTAATGTTCTTTAACTGAGACCATTTCAGTAATTGTTTTATGCCAGAAACCTACACTGCTGAACTTAACAATGAGAAACTATCTTGAGTTTCAGCCGCTGCTGCAGATAAGGCTGACCTGGTGAATGAAGGGTGTGAATTGGTCTTGTTGTAAAGTCAACAGAGCCCCGTTCACTGATCGGTCGCCTTCTCAGAGAGAGAGAGACGGCAGCCGTCACACCCAGCCGTGGGGGCCGAGCCCAGTCAGTGCCGGCCACTACATTATTAGGATGGTGGCAAGTGTGATGTGTTATTTGTGGGTATGTTTGAAACTTTGGTCACGTTACAAAAAAAAATAAGGTTAATGATATTTTGATAGTGTGACATATGTTTTGATTTAGGTGGCATCACTTTTAGTGCACTCCACAGTATTGTTGTTCTGAACTGAGTAATGTATAACAAAAACTCATGCTCGCTTAAGTTTTAAAAAACAAAAAAAGATGAGTTAATGCTTTATCTCAAAGGTTTGATGGAAACCCAAACTATTCTGGATTCAAATTCCTAATCCTCAGTTCCAAATCTATTCGAAATGATTCTGGACCAAATATGTTTAAAGCCTATAGGCCTATACATTTGTATGGTGTTGCTCCTTTAACCTCTTCTAGATTTGCATTCGCCAAAGACGTCCGCTCTTAATGTAGGCGCAATCTCCAAACTATCAGCCTTTAGTAATCCACCATTCTGTGTTATTAAGTCGCAATCACAACAGCAAACTAATACAGTACATGCACTGCAGCCGAGCACCTTGGGATCTCATTCTGCTTTCTCTCAGGGGAGCAGAGCTACAATCAGACCCAGAGCAACACCACGGGTTTACTGTTGAAATATAACAGGAGACTCACATCACACTGGAAGTCATTTTGGAAGTTTGGATTGGCTGGGAGTCGGTTAGGACAGTTAATGTGTGAGTTAATACATAAGTCATTGGGACTTTACTGGCGGTAGTATAAACAAAACCTGCTGAGGGTTTATGTCCCAAGAGAGCCAGAGGATAGAAAACAACATCCAATGACGTGACGTCAACAAAGTTATTAATTGGAATATGGTGAGAAAACAAACAAACACACACAGCACTGAGAAGCAGTCTCTATTAAATAGATGCCTGATGTCTATTCTTAATTTATTTTATTCCTATATAAAGCTATTTAAATTGACTTATGTTGTGCTTTATAAATAAACCTTCCTTGCCTTTTCTAGAGAAAAGCAGAGTAGTAAACCTTCTTAACTTCATAGATATGTTAAAAAAGAAGAATAATAATAATATCTTTGTCTCGATATTTCAATAGTAGCATTCATTCCTCTGGTTCAAAGTTTAAATACTGCTGCACCCTTGACCTTACCCGACCACACCCAACCCCTCCCATCACTCACTCTGGATGGATGTGCATGTGTGGTGTCAGGTCAGGCGTGTGCATTCCAAATACTGTTCGGGTTTCACTCCGATTCAGTTCAGCAAACTGAATGGCACATGTTGCTTCAAAAGCACTTACTACCGACAGCATCTTCAACAAAACAGATACATACAAAACACATAATCTCACATGACTTGGAGCGGCTGAATCCAAAAAGAGAAGTGTATGCAGTGTTGTTGCCGACTTTTAACAAGCTGTAAAAAAAGAAAAAAAGAAGAGAAATTAAAGATTATGTTTGAAATCCAGACCAATCTAATTGTTTCAGAGTTGATCAATACACACACTAAGAATTTTAAAAAATCTGGGATACATTGCTGTCTTAAAGGTGCTGCGAGGAACTTTCAGTATTTGTTCATTCTTGCACCCTCTTTAGACAAAAGCGGTAGGGTTTTTTTACTACGCCAGCTGGTGTTCCTGGGTGAGCGTACCATTACAAAGGCATTGAGAAAAACTATATAAAAATAGCATTCTTTGAACTTATCCTCTCGTTTGCTGTGACACAATTGTAATTTATGATCATTAGAGGAAAAATTTGACTGTTCCAGAAATATTTAAAAGGAAAAAAATTATATTTACCAAAGAACGTTCACTTAAAGTACAACAAGGGTTCCCATCATCATCATTCTTGATTCATCTAGTTTTTTGTCTACTACATGATGACTAATGAAATAATTAAAGGAAAACTCTGAATCAGAGAATGGAGAAACACACTGAATGCAGTTGCTTCAAAATGCTATATAAAGGGATATATTCATGGGGGTGAATATCTTTCATCCCTCCAGAAGAGTTTGGATAACAGACTTGGAGAATCTTTGAAAAATGTAATTTCCTTTCATTCGTCCCCTATATGTATGAATGAAACACAGAATCTAAAACGAATACAATGTAGGCCTATTACTGGTACAGAAATACACATTTTTAGGTGCTAAAAAACTGAAGTATTTTTGATACAGTACCTGCTGATAATGATGCTGATACTTGTACTGCCCCATCTCACCACAGGGTGTCAATGTTGTCAAACAGAAAATGCACAGGTGTGGGTGTGAACAGGTACTGCAGCCTATTTATAAGAGGCAAAAACCTCTGCAAGATATTTTTAGCTTTGAAGGTTGGAAGGTTTTCTGATAAGGGGCTCAGTGCACACAAACTCTATCTTTAGATATTTTTTTTTAGTTTAACTATTCATTTATCACAGTGACCTCAGACAACATTTATAGCGGAAACAATCACAGGGAATTAAATGGCAGCACAGCAGGGACATAAAGGTCTTGGAGCACAGCATGCTTCTTTTATTGACTGTTAATGAAAAAAAATACAAGTTCGCCTCAGACCAACCCACCAACCCCACCCACCCAGAACACACACACACACACACACACACACACGCACACACACACACGCACACACACACACACGCACACACACGCATGCCCAACTGAGCCTCCAGTGGCAAGACCTGAATGTCTGTGTAACATCAGCACAACGTCTTACATTAAGCGCTCACTGAGTCTTTCATTAATATTGAAATACTTTGTTGACTTCAAAAGGCTGAAAGATGGTGCAAATTCCATAATTATTTTCTTTTTGCTCAGACTTAGATTAGAAAACACAACAGATATATTGATGAAATCAACATGTATGCAGTGGTGGAAAGTGACTTTTACTTTACATCATCATTGATTCAATTTGAATGGAATGAAATGTAAGATTAGAAGCATCAATGGAAATGCTAAAGTAAAACCAAAATATTTCAGATTTGTACTAAAGCACAGCAGCTGAGTAAATGTACACAGTTGCATTCCATCATTTCATAAATAGGAACAAACAGTAAATGTATATAATAAAATAGCAAGTGCAAGCCTAATGAAGCCCAATCACCTTATTCTTTTCTGAAATGACTTCACAAAACATCAATTTTCCTACTTTGCATTTGATTTTTTTATTTCATAAAAGTAAGGCTAATGATCTGCTGTGGGTGTGTGTGGTGCATGGGACAGATGGGTGGTAGACTTCACTGAACCAGGCTGCTGTGCTGCAGCTGCTCAAAGTGCTGAAGCCTTCCTGGTGTTTTGGTTGATGAGGGTTAGTTTGTGTCTCCAAATGAGGAGCGTGTGAGGCAGAAGCCACCACCAATACATTATTAATAGTTGGTGCGCTCCCTTTTTCTCTCTCTCTGTTGAATTTCAGAGTATATCACAGCTTTGTCACCAAAGCTCAATCTAGGAAAGCGCTTGCCACAAAGACTGACTTTCTCTCACTACATAATTTTTCTATTTTCTCCAACCCCTGCTATGGCCTCCGTATCCTCATTGTTCTCCTCCAGCACAGTCATCTCTGGCTCGGTTGGTGATTGCACCATTGAAGACTTTTACCCTCTCCACCTCATAAACCATAAAGTGTGCCAGCTGCTCATGAATGAGCAAAATACAGCAATTACTAGCTTTTGGATAGGGAGACAGGGGTTTCATTTTATTGGAGTGTAATGGCCGTTTCTCTGTCTCTGGTGTTCATTTGGAAGAGAGGATGAGGCTGAGCTGAATTTGATAACGCTGTCCGCTCAGTAGGTAGCACATAATGAAACAAGATAAGAAGTGATGAAGTTTGAAAATTATTTGGCAGAGATACTTTAGTAAAAGCTTTGCAGCACACTACTGAGGTAGCTGCTAATAAGATGATGAGAAGATGAAAAAGATCGATACCACTCTCATACATGTCAAGTTAAATAAAAAAGGGAGCCATTTCTGGTTAGCTCAGCATAACAATCGTAAACAGCCAACCCTTGTCCAAATGTAACAAAATCCACCTAACCCGGGGCCCTTACTAATTGTATGTAATGTTACAATAGCCTTAAACCAAAGAGTAAAATCGACAAACAGCAGATTCTGGGAAGTTAGCCTATAGTGCTCAGAGCCAAGGAATAGATATGCAATAACATCCTAATTAGTGAGCATTAGAGGTGCTGGATAGGCATTAATCTCTCTCTATATATATCTCTCTCTTGCTTCCTGTAACCATGCTTTTCTGCTAAGCTAAGTGGACGCTATAGCCTATAGACTATTATTAATAAATCAGATATGAGATTGGTATCAAAAAGTCTAGGCTATGTCCCCCAGATGTAGAAGTCCCCCCTTGAACGACACACCAAGAAATGCGAAAGGCGGTCTGCAGGGTTCAACGCAGTGTTAATTTCATCAGGTGGGTAAATGTATGGTCCCCACCCCATCCAGCCTGTGGCCTCCAGTCTCCAGAGAACCAATGATTCCCTGTAATGCTAACACAGCCATCTCACAGTCATCTGAATGGCAGCAGAGGCCGGCACACAGGCCCAGCATATGGGGTTTATGTAGGGCTAATTACAGGACTGGGAGACAGACTCACTGTCAGGACCAATGGTAATATCATTAGTGTCGTAGGAAGTGGAGGAATGGGACGCGTGGGGTGAAGTATGTGGCTATGAGG
Organism: Hyperoplus lanceolatus; assembly: GCA_026929865.2. Lineage (NCBI taxonomy): Eukaryota > Metazoa > Chordata > Actinopteri > Uranoscopiformes > Ammodytidae > Hyperoplus > Hyperoplus lanceolatus. Next base: position 16,461,711 of record CM049395.1, read on the forward strand.
GAGAAATGATGGCGGGATTGTATAAATGCCAGAAGGTAATGAAACATGCAAGCGGGTGGCAGGAGATACAGATGCTCTCAGGTATCTGTCTTCGCTGCTCACTGGATCAGAATAGCCTAATTAGGATAAATTATTGAGCAGGATTGTTTTTCTTCTCAGCCGTCTGACAGAGACAACGTTCAGTATGGACAATGTGTTTCCCCTCTACTGCAGAGTGAGAGCTGCTCCACAATGGACATGGACAGTTTATTATTTTAGCTAAAACATCACCAGAGTTCAATCTAGAAATAGAGCAGTGTCTGAGTATGATCATTAGAACTGCAGCAATGAAAATATGCAAGAAATAGTTAAAGGGATAGTTCAGTATTTTAGAAATGGGGTTGTATGGGGTAGCCTACTCAAGCATAGTCAGTGTGTTACCTTATGGAGATGGCAGTCAGCGGAGTCACTATATATATATATATATATATATATATATATATATATATATATATATATAAATATAAATATATATATATAAATATAAATAAATATATATATATAAATATAAATAAATAAATAAATAAATATATATATATATATATATAGATAGATAGATAGATAGATAGATATATATATATAGATATATATATAGATATGTGTGTGTGTGTGTGTGTGTGTGTGTGTGTGTGTGTGTGTATATATACACACACACACATGACTATTTAATAAAAATGTAAAATACATATGAAAAAAGACTATGGACGACCACTAGCCTTCAAGATTTTTTGTGTATATATATGTGTATAATATGTCCTTTTTTAGCAAATTACAATAAAAAGTTGGAAATTCACCCATTGGCAGAGCTGGATTCAATCAATGTTTTTCAGACTTCCTGAAAAATTTGCATAACTAATAAATGGCAAATTAATTGAATCTTAATGATCCATTCATTGCATCAGCTCTACAGTTGACATGGGTGATAAGTTCATCGTTAGACTGCTGTTGTAATGCAAAGTGCTTAGTCATTTTTAAACAGTACAGTGGAGGAGAACAGTTTAAGAAAAATGCTTTTATTTAATTTTGTTTACACCTTTAAAAAGCAACATTTTTAAAGCACAAAGATTTACTCCATATATAAACAACTCTCTTTCCTTGGACTAAAAAAATGGTAGCATTTGCACATTGTGCTTTGATTGCAAAGTCTGTACAACTGCTCTGGGTCTCATGTGGTGACACAACCCCAGTAAACATTTTATTGCATAAATCACATCTGACCTCAGTGGTCATATGTTGAAGTCTTTATCAGAACAGTGGAAAAACAGAAGAGGAAAAAAAACACTAAGATGAGGAAAATAAGTTCTCATTGCCATTACACAGTGAACAATAATAGCAGCTTCCTTATTGAAGGTGTTGCACATTGTCCTGTAAAGAAAAGAAAAACAAAGCAATCCATAAGAAAAGCAACCAAAACATATGAAAATAAAACAGCAGTTGTGCTTTAGTCTACAGTACCTAGCAAAACATCTTACTCCAAAATATCCCAACAAATGATGAATGATGCAAACAGAAAAAAAGTAAAAGAAAAAAACTTAGAAGAGAATCGCAGCTATTGGCTCACTTGCCTTTACAACAGTAGCTGACTAAATGCTAATCTCTAGTTGCACACATCCCCCTTTACGATAAGCACGCTTTACATATCTTTTTATTTTCACTTTAACCTATTTCAACCTAGATTTGAAAAACAAGCATTTCTCAAAAGGCAGTGTCTCTGTGACTGTGTCTCCAAAGAGACTCAACATCCATTAAATGCTGAATGGAAATATTTTTTTTTCCACAAAAATATACAAATCAAATATAGTTGAATCAATGACTTTGGTATATAAACAAAATGAAGGGAGTTGATCACACACAAAGCTTCCAGTCCTGAATGTTCCCTTAAAACTACATAACAACTTGACCTGTCAAAATGGCGGGAGTGAGACTTATGCAAGGATTCATGGGAAGGAAACGCCACCAGGAAACGAACAAAGCAACGCACGCACGCGCACACACACACACACACACACACACGCACGCACGCACTCCTGTTCTACAGGATAACATTTTATCTCTTAACTTTAAAAACACAGTATGCTCCTCTAAGACAGAGGAAGTGGGCTACTGTACAAACTAAACCAAAAAATAGCTTTTTAGAATAAAATCTAAATATTTTGAGTTTATGAGAAGTACTGTTGACATTTTTAAGATAAAAGTTTCAATTTGTAACTAACTTTTAGGACAAATTTAAATCACAAGAAAAAATTTGAATTAGCATTAGAAAAAAAAATCACAGCAATACATGAAAAAAATGCCTTGAGAACATTAATTCAATAAAGTATTAGTAGAAGTAACTGTTAAATACACTTTATATCAACTAATGTATTTACGTTACTATGTTCTCTTGCAAAATATTTATTTTTCCTTTTAATATTATAACTTTATTCTTTGAAGATTACAATTTGATAATTTTTTCTTAGCGTTTTTTCTGATTATCGTCAATTGAGTTTCTGAATGAAGAAAGTTACAGATGGTGTATGGTGAGAAAAGCATACCCACAGGAATTAGTAATGAGTCTCAAAAAATTCAAATCAACCGTTTTTCTATCCAATGTTACATCAAAATGAAATCGCACATTTCTTTCATGTAGTCTTAATCACTCTTAAAAGTTTCCATCTCTGTTATGAAAATGACCAAAAATGAAATTAACCATCAGAGGAACAAACCAGCCCGGGCTCTCCCGTGTCCCCATTAATAATCTTTAAGGCAGATCGATGAAAGCCTCATTAATGCTGAGGGCTCCTCTTGCTTTTCTGTACCAGTGTTGATGCCAGTGAATGCTGACTCATCCCCGACTAGGGACTGTACTGTATGCAGCCTCTCAAGCCTATTAGCAAGGTGAATTGTTGCTGTCTTGTCGAGCCCCATTCTCCCGATACAGTGGTTCCACTGTGCAGCGCCTTGGATTAAAAGAGGCTGAGTTCACGCACCCACCGCAGCTCAAAAGGAGCAATGAGAGCCTGCTGGGACCGACAGCCTCTGTGCGTTTTTGAAGAATGTTTCCTCAACCTTCAGCACTCTCCCGGCATTGTCTATTTAAATGTTGTGAATTGACATAAATTGAGACGCAGCGGTGGCTCTGCTGCCCACACATCTACACAACACATTCATTTTCAACCACCTACACTTTATCATCTGGAAGTATAGAGCTAGGAGAAGAGCTTTTCAGTTGAGTTTTCAACTAAACGGCAATTTTAAAAAAGGTTAAAAGGGGGGCAGGAAGATGAAAGATGTAGCTTTAACTAATGCAGCCGGTGCTCAAACCAGGGGATATAAACGTTTGACTGAGTAGTCAAGGGTGTTATTTGAAGCTAAAGAAATGCATAAGTAGCAGTAAGTATTTAGCTTAAATTGATTTTTACAGTATGTCCTGTGTGCATTTCTTTTGGGATGAAAGGATTTTAAAATTGACACTGCTAGACCCCATTTAGAGCAATCGGCATGAAGCTTGACTTGACTTCTCTATTTGTGTATCTTATTTAACAAGGACAGTTAATCTAGGTGCTCATTTCTCAGCCGCACTCTGATTTCCTCTCAACTGTGACCACATCGGTACTGAAACGACTCGGCTTGGATCACAGTCCACCATCTAGGATATGATAAATGGTACATGAATCATGTTTTTGTGGGACCAACAGACTGCAGTGGGTTTAACTTTTGGTTACAGCTAAAAAAGGCAGAACAACCTTAAACACATCACATCTAAGTACCTGCATTACATTGGCCTCAGCACTGATGGCTAATTAGGATATTTCTGCAGGCCTGATGGGTTTGAGCTCAGTGATTGTAACAGGAACACTTAGTACTATCTGCCTGTCTCTCAGGCAAAACACATCCTGGTCCATGTGTAAGTCCCTCAGCCAAGTATGTCCGGTACATTTAAATGAAGTGGAATTGTGGGTCGCAAGCAATATGTATATTAAAATTAATATTTAAATAAAATATTTTATGGAGTTGTTGAGCTCATAGTCATAGCAACACCACCCGACCAAAAATTATGTATAAGAATGTATCTGAAGTGGAAATTGCTTCAGAAAATAGCTAAACATAACGCATTTAAAGGGATGATAGACAAATTAATGAATCTCAAATAATAGCTTAAACACGGTATTCATAATACCATACTTATTGATTTAAAACATTGACATTTTGAACGTTATGGGATAATAAGAAAAGAAATATGATCAAATGGGGGAACAAAAATCACAATGTTTCAGTATTTTATGTTGATATGGAATATTTAGTTTTGGCAACATTCTCTTCCAATACTTAATACTATATTTAGTCTTTTATGGTTAATTTGTTTTAATAAAATTTGAAAATCTGGCTGAAATGGTAGTAAAATACAAAGGGAGCTGAAATATGACACACACAAACACATGCACACACACACTTTCTGAGCACAAACACTCTGAAACTAGGTCTGTGCATAATTACAAACACTAGCTTAAGGAAAAAAGAAAGGAGAGGAGAGCTACAGTCAATGTTGCAGAAAACATAAAACCTGCAACAGGGCACAAGAGAAACGCTTAGTGTCGAGAGCTGCAGCTGAATAAACTCATCCTTTAGATTATGAACCAAATTCAACAAAAACTGGGACACACAAAGACACACAATGTGACCAACTGCAACACATTCAATCATCCACTAGTTTCTCACATATTAAGTCTATTCAATGTTCATCATCCCAGCTCTATACTACACATGGGTCACAGGTTGTTTAGTTGTGCTTGGCACGAATCCCTTTTAAGTAGTTTTTCCAGCGCTTGACCACATCCTTGAAGATGGGAGCGTTGTCTATAGATGCCAGCAGCTGGAGCTGGTTAATGTGCGTGGTGTGATAGTCCCAGCGTGCCAGGTTGGGCGCGGTGCCCAACACAAAGTGACGCAGGTCATAGATGCTGCCAGAGCCTGTGTCAAAGAGCGGCAGCATGGCCTTCACAGACTCCATGCCTCTGCTGAACAGCTGGTTGGCCTCCCTGCCCAGCTTCTCTCCTGCTGTCTCAGTCAAGTCAAAGAGTCCCAGCAGGGAGTAGATGAAGCCGTTAAGGACGAAGGAGCTGGGCGTGGTTGGGTATTCTTCATACCAGTCGTATTTGTTCATGAACACAGCTTTGACCCCGTGCTGCGCTGAAGGCACCTTGTATGGTCCCACTGCCTTGAGGGCAGCATTGAGGTAAGCCTGGTCCTTGGTGAGCAGGTAGGCTCTCACTAGAGTGGACATGGCCTGGCCCTGAGCCATGGCAGAGTACCAGCCGGGCTCCAGGGGCCGGAAGCCTTCTCCCAGTTTACGGGTCACCATGATCGGCCAACCTCCTCGGTCGTCCTGGTTACGCACCAGCCAGTCGCTGGCGGCAAAGAAGGCGGCCATGTGGGCAGTGGTGGAGATGGTGACGTTGTCGACCGAGCCGCGTCCGTGTAGGACTAACCGGACCACCTGTCTGGGCATGATCTAGGAAGACAATGGGAAATAAGTGCCAAAGATGTCATCATGAGCAGTTAAATTATATGAAAATCTATTGTTTTAGTTGTCTAGTCCAGTTACAAAGTAATTGGAGCGAAAGTGTTTGTTGTTTGAGATTTACTGACCTTTGTGGCCTTCACAGCCTTGGTGTTGGACAGGCCGATGCCCTTCCTGAGGTCAGTGAGCAGATCTCGGGTCAGTGTGCTCCAGGCGGTGCGAGGGCCGATACCATAGGTGATGTCACGGTCTTTGGAGGCGATGAGCAGCGTGCTGGTCACGTAGTGGATAGTGAAGGGCGGGCCCTTCTCCGTGGTTTCCAGGACAACCGACACACTGCCGTTGGAGATGAACTTAATGTCCAGACTGAGGATGAAGTCTTTGGAGTTCGCCAGCTGGAGGGACACGCCTTCAGAAGACTCTGGAGTGAGGAGGGTGGGTGTAGCAGAGAAATATGGGAGGAGTTACAAATGTGTATAATATGAACTGACATTTTTTCATGTGCACTTGGTATGAGATTCACTTTGTAGTCACACTCTCGTACAATCAATAGCAGACAGATTCCTTCATTTGAATCTTTATTTCCAAGGGTCTTGTAATGATATTGGTTGTGTAAAGTGCTGTGTGTGAGTCTCGAACACACACAAGGGACAAGTTTCTCATCTCATGAACAGTGAGTGCAGGTTTGCACACTGAGCTTAATAAGAATGAGAACAGAAGAAAGGGAATTATAGATGACGGAAAAGAAAGGAGAGAATGAAAGATGAGGTTGATGATGCACCATCTGCATCACATCTCTTCCCTTCCACGCTCAAAAATCTAAACTGGTCAGATACTCCTTTTACAATATGTGCACTAGTGAGCCACCTCAGTTGCAGTTCTGAATTAATGCCAATTCCCTTTAGTACAAACAGCTTCTGAAATGATCTCTCCCTTGGCCTTGTTACTCAGTCTGAACACAACAAAAAAACTAAGAAATCAAGGCTATCTGAAGGACGAAGAGAGAAAAGAGTTCAGGAGTCATGAAGAAGGAGGGTAATGGAATGATGGGTTGCCATCAGTGCCCCTTGAAGACAGCCCGAGACCGGAGAGAGTGAAAATGAGCCGTTACTGAGAAGACAATTTGAGAAGCACAGAGACAGAGATCTCACATGACACGAGCTGAGAAAGCGGAGGCAGACAAAGGCCGTGTGAGACACAAAGACAGTCGATCGGGAAGAGAATGAAGGAGAGAGCCAGTCTGGCAGGGGCCTTTGGATGACTACGGCTCTTTAATGCACTCATAAATCCATTACTTAAGGCAATGCAGAGAGTAAGTGGATTTGTACTCTGGCCAAGTGATTACTCTGGCATCAATAAAGGATAGGAAGGGAATATAGACAAGATTCCACCTCCACTGCTCGGCTCTCTGGCTGCTTAGCAAGACGGCAGCGGACAGAGATGACATGCGGCTAGGTACATGTCAGCGCAAAGCCGTGCCTGGGTACATGAGTGAAAGTAACACTTGAAAACACATGCACTGTACAGTCAGCGCACGTGTGATTATTAATCCTCAACCTCTGCTAACAACATCAGTGTGTCAACACAGGGCAAAAGCTGTCTATGAAAATAATTCACCCACTATGAGGTTTTCATGTTTTTTGAGGCTGTAATAACGATTATTTACATTATTGATCTACCAGCCAAATTTTTTTTTAATTTGGTTGTATATCCATGTAATGTTAAAAATGCCCCTTAATAACTTCCCAGAGGCTGAGATGACTAATTGAAACGTTTTTTTTTTTTACAGGTATATCCCATTGAGACCGAAGACTTGTTATACTGCCAACACCTAAAAAAAAATCTTCAAATTACAATCACGAAAAACTAAAACATTACAAAGTGAAAAGTAAGTGATATTTTTTTGTTAATATGAATGTTAAATCACTCTATATTCATACAGCAATCACTTAAACAGTATGCACAGTTCAACACCCAGTCATTCAGCTTTGCAGTAATTGATAAAATGTTGAGTATCTCGCTCGTTTTATCCAATCAGGAGACAAAAAGAGCCGAGTTTATGTGCCTGTGAACACTGACTCGCTGCTTTCCATCGCGGCACTATCTGACGAAGACGGCTGTGCGTTCATGTGGTGGTGACGTAGGGACGAGGGAGGGGACTGCTAACTACAGTCACTGACAAAAAGTCAGCTAAAAGGACCATATCACTTACTTTTCATTAAAATCCCCACAATTGACAAAATGAAAATAAATTCTGCCGAAAAATTACTGAAACAATTAAAAGATTTAGCAGCATTGGCATTCTTTACAGCCTGTAGTGTGTGTGGATGAAGCTCTATCAGCTTAGCACATCTGAATACTGTAGATTATTCACGTTCTTCTTTGTGAACCTGCTCGATCTCTATCCGGTTGGAGGATTGTAAGTAAACACGCCTTTCTCAAGTCCAGCCACACAGTCTGGTCGGACAGAGATCTGGACTTTGACATTATAAGTTATGATCCACATAAACATTTCAACATTTTTCATTAAATAGCTGTTCAATGCATTTACATTTCGGTATAAAAACCACAGTAAGTGCAATCACGGGTGTCGCCAAATCAACCAGTACACAAACATTTGTCAATTTAACTTTGATTCAATGATGTAAGACAATACAACATAGAAAAAAGGTTAACAATAAGGTTATTGTAGCTGGTGACAACTGTTACTCCACTGCATCCCCATACACAGATCACCTTGCTCATTCTGGCAGGCTATATGGATTGAAAACAAACTGCATTTCGGACCACTATTGGAGCCAGACCATCTAAAAAAGGTGCTCAGTGGTGGACATTTTGTTGCTCAGGACTGTGTGCAGATGGTAGATGGTAGGTTATTATCAGGGGACAAATGATTGATCCACTTGTTCAGGAGTGGTGCCCTAGATACAGTAAGGAAGGGAAAAAAAGACCCAAAGAGAAAATAGGGAGTAGGAAGAGGAGGTGGAGGGATGAACAGACAGAAAGAGAAACTGACAGCCGAGGAAGGAAACAACAGAAGTTTAGGTGAGATGAGCAGAACAAGGCGTTAAAATGGATGAGATTTATTATGATTACAATGTTTAGGAAGTGCAAAAGGGGCTGAGGGGTTGTTAAGTGGGTGGAAATGAGTAAATAGAGGTGGGAGATGGACTGTAATGTGGGGATAGAGGAAGAAGATTAATGGAGAATGAAGACTACTGAGGGAGTGGTGATGAAAACTTGATGATGTCAAGGAAAGAGAGAGAGCTACAGTGGCCAGCTGAAGCTGTAAGGCAAAGGGAAGCAAAGGGAAGCAAAGGAGCAGGAAGGGACAGACAGAATTGTTAAGAGCGGTGAAATGAAGAGACCATTTTGACAATGAGAGCCATTACAGCAGAATCAGGAGCTCAACAGGGGACAGAGAGAGAGTGTCCTGGAAATATATCAGCAGGAGATCAAAGCAGAATAAAAGACAGCTCACAGTCAGCACCGGATAAAAGATTTTGACTTCTCACAATAGCAAAATTAACTCTGCCAACAATGGATATTCCAACAACCATGCCCACCTGCTGTCATTTGCCTCAAACTTGACAACTTCCAAACTGCTTGCTAGGGCTATGGTGATAGTCTCACGTCAATTTCAGACTATTGACGTGATAGATATATTACGAAAATAATGTTGGTCTTTTACAAAAAGCATAAAGACACAGCCAACTCCTTATTTAATTCAAATAATCAATAACATCATAGAGTAGTGTTTCTTTTCTCACAAAAACATGTTTTGCCAAGCGTCAATCGACAGACGCCTGTAGCAGACAATGAGCAAATTAACCAAAGCAGCAGCCAAGATGTATTTTTTTCTGTTTTCAACAACTTAATTAACAATCATTTACAACAGATGATTAACTTTGCCATAGATAGTTGAAAGTTGAACTAAACTTTCTGGTTTGATAACACCTCTCTTTTTAAATCCCAATCTGAATCAGACTAACATTCCAACTGCAAGCCACCCTTTATACAATTCTGTTTGGGTCATAATGAAAAGGGTGAAAGGAGTGAAGCAGGAGTATAATAGTTGTTTTCTTCTACATTTTTTTCTATATCTATTTTTAGATGTATGGGGGAGAAGGCTGCACACAATCAACGGATACACAGACTGATGGAGGCTGGAGGCACAGTTTCCTCAGTGCCACTTGAGCCTTGGATATAAAGAGAGTGAGGTGAATTAAAGCAGGTTCTATTGAGTTGAAACTGTGCAAATATGCACCAAGGTCTAGTGCCATCTTTCAATCAGTGGTAGCGGTAAGTGGTAATTATCGACAACTTTCTGAAGGCCTGTTAACTATTATTATTATTATTATCCAAAAATGTTAAAGTTATTTTGCAATGTTCAAATCTCTCCAAATGGGTTTAAATCAACAAGATTTTCAGTGACATTTCTGTGATGTCGAACTCATCAGAGACCTTTGTGTCTTTATAAGTGCCTATGTACATTCACTCTGTTATAATACTGCTTGTAATTTATGCTAAACTTAAAATGTCTAGAATTAAAATCAATGCATGGTATATTTAATATCAAACGTTTTGTAATTGTGATAAAATGACAGCTTAAGTATTTCTGATTAAGACAGATGAACACCAAATCACACAGTCGAGTGCTCCCCATTATAGCAGAATTAGTTAACAATCCTCACAGCTCAGAATGACTGGGGATTCTAAAAATATTGAAGCCGAACAAAAGTGAAAAAAGTACACCAATGACTGTGCCCAGCTGTCCAAGCAAACTCTTTGAATAGGGACAGTATTTCATTACCTGTCTAAAAAACATGTCACAATCAACTAGATGTGATCACTGAAGAACGCACCGCTATATTGATCTTGCTGAACAATGAAAAGGTAACAGTAAGCTACCTGTTATTAATGCTCATGTGGTACGCACAAAGCTTGCAAAAAGCAATCTAAGCAGACAATGGCCTGGAGCTTTATTTTGTACTTTGATCAACAAACAGGTTTACGTTAAATTGGCTACAGCTGATAAAAATTGGAGAAGTCTGCAGTAAATAATATATTGTCAAACTGCGAGGTAATTCTGTCTGCAGCAATTTTCACAAAGCATTGATACACAGTGAATGTGACAATGTCAGACTAAGAAGAAGAAGAGAGGATGAGATATGTGATGCCTTTGCATGGTGGTTCATAAATTATCGCAATTTTTAGGAATCCGTCAGTATGTGGCGGGTCCACTTGTCAACCGACACATTCTTACCAGTAATCTTGCACTGTGCCGGTGACTCACTGCAGACTATTATCCTTTCCTGAGACTATACAGTTTGCATATGGGGCCTCCTATACAGCCACAGTTAACAGGGGATAAGCTCCTTGGCCTGAGGCATTGTGGGCTCATGGAAGGCTTACATACCTGGAGCGCTGAACTGACGCACGGAGGAAGCTCTGGTCTTGTCGTGGACACGGCTGAGCCCGCAGCCTTTGGGGACGGTCCAGGTGGCCATGCTGGCCCGGCTGTCTCTCTCCTCGGCTGTATCGTACACCTCCACGTGGGGAGGCCGCTCCGTCAGGTTCTTGCTGTAATGGCTCAAGCCATACTGGGCAATCTGGATGGCGTAGAAGTAGCCCTGAGGGCCCCACTGAGTGGACAGAGGCACGCCTGGGTGATAAAAAAAATAGGGAGGAAGAGGAGAATGTTGTTGAATAAAGAGTATTAATTTTTCTGTGCTGATAGGCTTTAAAATCTGGTTCTTCCATGTTTTTCTTGTTATTGTAATTTTTTCTTTTGAGCTCTTTGTCGTTTATTTCAAGCAAATGTTGCTTTCTGGATGGAGTTAATGGTCAATACAGGCATTCATTTTGGGTTTATGAAGGTCTAAACGTGTTAAAGTGCAGAGTCACATTGAGTTCATAACCAAGTCATATCAATAAAACTGTTCCAAAATGAATTATTAATACAAATGATTTTACAGATTTTCCAACTTTCGAGAAGGGGTGTGTGCACATGTACGGTTGGTTAGTATATCAAAACTGTTATCAATAAACGAAAGATTTGAAAATGACTTCAATATGTTCTGGATTCACGCATTAATTCATTTCAAATCAGAAATTACACAAACTATTTGGAGAAGATAAAAGCTAGTCTGCAGAATCTGTCTGTCTGTCCCTCTCCGTGACCAGAGGCGATATTCCGTGTTGATGCCAGAAATAGTTCAGGCACGAGAATCAATGATTAAAAGATAGTTAACTTGAAAGACCTTGTGACGGGATAATCAAGTGTGCAACCAAAACCCCATAATTGTGAGAAGAACATAATATACTCACATAAGGGCTGGTGATAATGTGTCTCCTCCGTTCAAACTAATCCCTATTTCATATGTACCTGATCAACTATATTCTACTTCCTGATTGCTTTTTGTGTAGTTTTCCTCTACTACACCTGGCAAACAGTATTCTACTAGTTCTCTACTAAAGTGGTTTATAAGCTATACACTTTTATTTTAAAAGGACTGCGTGTCCATTTTTGTGAGTATTATTTCAAAACAGACCTAATTTAATGCACAAAAACAATCGTTGCTTCAATATACAACTGCAGTGGCAGTCACACTGACAAGCACGAGTAGAGGATCTTGCACGTTTTCCAACTGCTCCCTGCAGCGTTTCCAATGCAGCGTGTGTCTGGACAGCCCATCCACATAGATTCACTCCAATACACAAAGATTTTTCATGTGTTTTTATAGATTTTTTTCCCTTTCAAATGTCAAAGTGACAGATGACTTGAGCAGTCGCTCCTCCCTGCACTCTTGTATCAGACCATGCGGAGTTGAAGTTGTGAATTTTTTTATCTGCACCGGCCAGATAACATGGTTTCATCCATGCATGCCTAGACATCATTTGTGTTGCATGAATAAATGGCCCAGAACCAGATAACTTTTAATTTTTCATTACTAAGTAATGCTTCTGAAATATGGATTTCCTTCAGCTTAATTACCATTTCTAATTACTAATGGGACATGAATACATTTATCATTTTAATGTTGGTCTTAAAGGCGACAGTATGGACCATTGCCACAAACCACATTTAAAGTAGTTAAGTCCTCACAAACAATACTTGATTGAGAAATTAAATATCCGATTAATATGTTCATAAAAAAGCACAAAACCCACTCACACACTCATCCATCCCAACACGAGCTTTCCAATCCCTTGTCAGACTTTTCTTCATGCCCGTCTTGCTACCAGCATATCCCTTGACAACATAAGTCATATGACTGTAAGAATCCTCACACTGCAGCTCTGTGCTATACTCACTGAAGACTAAGTAATCCATATGGAATTGACCGTTAAGCCTCCTCATATTTTCATGACTCCAGAGAGTGGACTTTTCTAGAAATATGAATAACTAAGACCTATGCCAATTACAGTGTACTCTATAAGCCTACTGATGTTAATATGGCCACAAACGTGCTACATCATTTTAATGTTTTGCAATGTTTTTTCCCCTCCTCTTTTAATCACTTGACCTCTACCAGGTCAGCAAAACTGTGACATCTAAATGAATGTTAACAAAAGAATTAAAACTCCATTAAGCAACATGTTTAATATCAACCATAAACCAAAAGACTATTATGTCATGTGGAGGGGGTTGTTTTGCTGAACCCACTGGGAATTACGACTAAACTCATTAGGTCTTTGCAGCTGCTCGCCTGATTTAGAAAACTGCAAACCCAAAGAACCAAAGCAAACTGATGGATAAAGTTTAGCATGTCGTTACAACTAAAGGCTAAAGAAGTTGTTGAGGACCAAAGAGCAAAGGCCTGTATCTGTTGGACTGAGAAATGTCAGGTGGTCAGAAGCATGGTGCAATTGGATGTTCATGTTGCTCTACGTCTGCTGGATGTATAAGAAATAGATTACTTTATCCAACACATTATCCATAAATATCAACTTGAAAAACCAATGATCTAATCTGGGATTCATTTTATTTGAGGTGTTGTGTAGTGGTTCTGCCTCTTAGCAGCCAAAATAGGTTAATAGTGATGCAGCTTTAATGGCTTGGTATTCCAGCTGTGTACCATTTTGGAGAAATAAACTTTATTAAACCTATCTGGATACATCACTGGCTGTTTCTAAGGCTTTGTCCACATGTATAGGGATACATAATAATTATTTTCCTGTAAGTTTTTGAATCTCCTGAAACTGAGTTTTGGGTGAATAAAATTAAGATTTTTGAAACCTACATGTTTTGTCCCGGGCATTTGTCGAAATTCTGACATCATCACCTAAATTCGTGCAAAACCCATTGTTGCTTTGTGCAATGAGCACGCACGTAACTAAACAACAACAATAGTGAACTACGAGTTTGTTTTTTAGTTGGTTAGCACTGCTAGGTCTGATTAAAGGTTTACAATTTAACTCAATATAAGAACCACATTTCTATTTGGGTTTCACCACAGCATTTTGTAGTGTGTGCCAGAAAGCTTTTAAATAAATGAAGTTGAAGAGATCTGTTTCAAATAACTATGAATAAATTGTTAGGTACAATTGTTTTTACGTCACTCCCACTGAAGTTGTTATTAAATGTTCTTCTCTGGTATTTGATCATAGCTTTAGTCTTTATCACCACCTACTGGCTTGGCATGCTTGTTTTTGCATTCTCAAGTAGAGAGAGATATTTTGTGTTAAACAAAGTTATTTGAGAGGAGGAAAATATCCGTTTAACAATATCTGTATGTATAGAAAGACCCAAGGGTTTTCAAAGCTGGTTTTAACCCAGCTATAGGACCAGCATAATCGCATGCAAATCACATGGATTGTGAGCCAGTACAAACCAGGATTTGTTGTTTGGCATGAGACAGATGAAACTGGGAAGGAAATCCTCACCTGGCAAGAAGAGAAAGTGGTGTATCCATCTTGGTCAGCAGGTTGAGTGTGCAGGTTAAGAGAGTGTAACCAAATGTCATGTTTGCATTTGCACCGATAGCTAAATTGAGAGCATGAGTGTTTTAGTAAAGCACTTCAAAGGTTATAAGATGTTTTAGAACTCTGTGTATGTTTTTTCTAGATATAACGAGAATAGGAGATAAAGACTGCAGACTGTGATTTAAGATGGTGGTTCAAGAGAGAATTAACTGCTTCCACTAATGATAGTGCCCTGGCTACTGGAGCTTCATTACTCTCAACTTTTGTTCTTTGTCTCATGGTGCAGCAAAAAAAAGTTAAGACCTCAATTACTCACCCCAGTGTTTCCCCCAGGAAATGTCTTAGTCAAGGTGGTCACTGTCTAGCCGTACAGGAGGCGCGGCGCAACGCGCCTCGGCGAAAATTTTGGGGGTATTTTGCTCAAAGATGCCATGGCGCACTAAAGAAATGGTTCTGTTTATTTGAATGACACTGACCTTACAGTTGTGCAATTTTGTTTGCTATGTGCACATTTTGTGCAAACATGCAGACAAAAAAAATACAATTAAAGAAATTCTACTGTTTTGGTGCAATACCATGCACACACTCTAAATACAAATAATGGACCATACACTTAACATGTGTATGCACATCAAAGTGCTTTTTAAAGTTCCTTTTTGGATGGGGGGCTGTTGTGAGATTATTGTGGACAATAGGCATACTGTGATGTGATTAATTCATATATGGTTATTATTAGCCTACTTGCTTGATTTCTTTTTAAATGCAGAGGTTATTGGTTGTTTTGGAACATGTATTTTCAAAATTTAAAACATAAAAATAAAGCAGCATTTAAAATTCAGAAAAATAAATCTTGTCGGTCTACACAAGCATGCTGTTTGAAAAATAATTCAATTATTATAATAATACAATGTGTTTTCCCCTTAAAATGACTAATGCATTTCAAAGACAGTTACAGTGTGCACTTCTGTAAACTTACTGAAAGGTGCCTGGGCCATCACTCTCATGCATTTATCAGACTTTTCTCTGCGCTGTATGAGCCGATAAGTTGTGTTGCCACGGTGATGTGGAGTCTTAAACTAGTCTAGCTTTGCATAGCACTTCTTTCTGTTCAGCTAAATATCCCCATAGAACCGCACTGCGTTTATTATCGCCACCGGTTAAATGTCGGTTTGCTGCTGCTCGTTTACTCTCCCGCGTACATGCTGTAGTCACGCGCAGCGCGGCACGGTCGCGCGCGCAGAGCCCCCGACACAGAGCAGCTGATAGTCTGAGCAGAGAGAAACGCTTGGAGACATATGTGCACATTTATTTACCGCAAATCACGGCCTTTCGCGCATTTCTGACCATGAAAAATCACACATCGCGCTTGCTAGTACATTAATTGTGCAGCACTAAAAATAAAAAAATTAAAGATTTAATTTTTTTTTTTGGTCGGTCAGTAGTCAAGGCGGGGGGCTGGTTTTGCTAAGGCGGCCGCCTTAACTATAAAGCGCTGGGGGAAACACTGAACCCTCTACTATAAAAGCAAAAGCACAACAGAAGCTGTGACAAGTAACGGCACATGAACGTGCTTGTGTGAATTTGTGGAATAATAACAACGTTGTTGAGTGAATACATTTGCATTCAAAGACTGATTGAGAATTTCAGACTTATCATCCGAAATTCAGGCTTATCATCTGAAATACTTTTAACTAATTCCCATTCCCAATATATCAGAGTTTAAAGAAGGAAGCAGCAGCTTGACATGTATGTGTCAAATGCTACAATTTGATTCCTGACACAAGTTACATCCCCACAGATAGTGGCAGAAGCTAGAGTAATGTAAAAGGGCCATCATGACATTTAATTAATAGATTTGCTGAAAGTCCTGTTAAGTAACTTATCCTCGTATAGGTTGCTTTGGGAGAGAAATGGTCCCATGACCTTGCTTAAGCCCTGCGGTACCACAAGTGTGACAAACTCATTAATGAACCTCTAATTTCACCTATAAAAATATGCTTTCATTGGAGAGTGGTGTGTAGGCTAGTGCATGTGGAGTGCTAAAAAGCAAGAGGCCTTGGGCTTAATGAATGAACCTTGGTAAGATGTGAGCATGTGTCTAATGCCTTTCCTCTAGTTTTTAACTAAATGAAACGGTCTTCAGGAAATGAGAGATCGAGAATAACTTTGCTGATCGCTGCTGAGCCCAGAGGTTACAGATTGGTCTGAATTCCTGACTGACCCATTTACACTATATGTTCCCTCCAACACATGTCTCATAGTGGAGCATAATTATGCTAAAAGCTAGAATAACATGCCCTCAAAAATAAAACAATTGAATGAAATTCAACCACATGTAGTATCAGGCTCAAATGAGTGAGTGTAAGACAGAATCAAATAATGCTTTCTGCAACTTACCATACAGAAAACTACTGTGTGTTGTTCTGTTTGTGTGATACACTGAAAAGCAGATTTGTGTCATGCCAAAATCCAATGGTGGGAAATTGCACTATCCATCTCAGCAAAAATACCTACAGTATTTACTGCTGGCAAATTGCTCTTACAGACACTGGCTATCATTATTAATCAAGCTACCCTCTGCAACTGAACCCCCCCAGTGAATACATCATATTGTATGACATTAACAGCAAAACCAAAGCTTCTGATTTGAATGTTACGGTCTCAGTAATGACAGAGCAGATCACAAATCTCTTCTACCTCTGTCATTATCACTTTTTTACACAGATATGTCTGAATTTGTAAGGTTACTTTTTGAAGGACTTAACACAACTACTATATTTAGATTTCATTGTGTGATTATGATAGTGTTTAATTGTTGTTGTTTTACTGGTGGCTATTTTAATACAAAAGAGGGATAATGAATATATATTGTAAATTCAAGCCAGTAGGGCGCAGAAATATATTGAAGACAATGTTGTTTGAACTAATAGCCTTTTTAAATGAGCTATCGATCCCTCCTGGTAATTAGGAACCTTGAAGAGAAAACAACTTTAAGGACAGACTAAAAGTGTGAAGGAACAGGGTGGGATTTAGCTGAAATAGAACTTCATTTAATAAATCATATATTTGTAATTGACGTGAGTTGGTTAAACACCTACAAATCAGTCAAAGTTGATTATCAAATACATGTACTGTGTTTTATATGTTTATTGTTTTCATACACTTATAATACGTTGTGCTGGAGGTGTATGCAACACAGTAAGTGTGGAAACCAGGTGTCCTACATTGGGTAACATTAAAATACTGTTGAAATTTCGATCCAAACTGTAATGAGAAATTTACTTGTTTAAAATATTTTGCCTGTTTATACTGTAAACAGACTGTATTTGCATGTTTAATATCTTCTGTTCTTGTATCAAATATAACGGCCTCTGCACACATCCTGCGTCTACCTCTGGAGTGCGTCACCTTACCTTACTGCTGCGTCTCTCTGACTTTTCTCGGACATACATGGAACGTCTCAGCAGCTGCTGCTTCTAAAAACCCTATCTTTCTACATAGAGTTTTCATAGATAATTCCCATTAAAAATGAAGTTCTTTGCTGTCATTTATAATGCATATGATTTATACTGAGTCTAATATTGAGTCTGGACAGTAATCCGTGCGTCCCATTGCCTTTTTATTTTTTTGTCACATTTTCGCTTGTTGGAAGTTTTATTTTGAAAGGGGCACACCAGGAAATGGTGAAACTACAGCGAAAGCTGCCGGTATGAAGTCAATATGACTCTCAGCAGAGTATTTCTCTATCAGTTAAAGCAGAGAGACCCGAGAGAGACGCGCGGTTCTCAGAAAAAAATAGGCGAGCCTCCTGAGGTAAAGGGGAGCGTTGCTGCAGACGTGCATCCGACGCGCATCAGCAGTGCGTCTGAGGTTGGATGTGTGCCCGCTCTAGGTTGATTACACGGTCAGTGACAAAAAGTCAGACGCAGACGCGATGTAGACGCGCAGTAGAGGTAGGATGTGTGCAGAGGCCGTAAAGCAAAAATGCCAGTTCACTGACAAAAAAACACATAGGCTATGTATATATACACAACATTGTGTTACCTTTTTTACTTGTTATAAATAGATTCTTGTGCAGCCCAAACTGCGAGCCCCAATATATCTCTGTGATTAACACCAATAGAAAAAAAAGTCTTACCTTCCACTCCACTTATACATTTGACACGGTCGCGGACCTCGACGTTGTATCCCTCGAATGACATGAAGACTCCGTCTGGGTGGTAGGGCTCCCGCTGGGCGTAAACCTTAGAATAGCTGTGCTGGAACTCGAAGCGATCGTAGCCGTCGTACTGCACTACTTTGCCGTACACGTCAAAGTACTTCTCCATCCAGTAGAATGGCAGATAGACCTCTCCACCCTCTCGCCTGCCTTTGATGGTGGATTCATCGTTGATCAGGCAGTCGATTTCCTCATACTTGATCCCGCCCGCGACGCCAACCACAGGCGGGGGCTCTGGGGGTTGTGGAGGATGCTGTTGGCTGCTGATGCTGGCGTCCCCAACCCTGGGACTGGGAGCCACCAAGGCAGCACGGGGCAGGAAGTGCAGGGAGGTGTCACTGGAGCAGCGGTTCCATAGCAACACAGTGATTAAAGTGAAGAGGGCGCAGATGACTATAAGGGTCTTGTAGTTCACCCGGGCAGCCAGGCAGCGCATGGTCACAACTTGCCTGCATGACACAAATACAATGAATAAGTAAGTAAGTAGGTAATTATCTGGATGTGTTATAAACTTCTCCGTACAGCAGCTTTGGTCTTTCAACATATGTTATTTAAGTGACTTGATTCACTCAGAGCAATATATTCAATAGCAGATCAACATTAGAGACTGCACGCATACGTTTATTCTGGGACCTCAAACAATGCATAGAGCAAATCACACATTTCACCCAAGCCAACAAGAAATTAATTGACATATAACCAAGGTCTCCTCCTCCACACTAACAGCTTATTGACCATAGGATTTTTAATCACAGTGACTACATAGTTAGGTCCTCAGGGGAATGAGGAGGATGACAATCCTTACTCCTTACGTTCCTTTCAATATCTCAGCATAAACTAGCCACTGCCAAAGGTCATCTCAATAATGTACATTCATTGGGCAATAGCAATATGCTACAGTGTTGCAGTCAAATCATAGTGCCTGCAGCTTATTGAACAAAGTAATTGTCTTGGTTGATTGCTGAGACATAAGAAAGTGGACTTCAAAACTGCTTCAACAAGCAAATGTTAATGATGTGCAAGTTGTAGAGAATTTGATATTTCTAAATTAAGGCTACGGGGTAAACCTGTCAAAGCCAAATAACTTAATTTAGACTCGGCCTGTGTCATAGAGGGGATGAGATGTGTCCACTGTGTGTGTGTGTGTGTGTGTGTGTGTGTGTGTGTGTGTGTGTGTGTGTGTGTGTGTGTGTGTGTGTGTGTGTGTGTGTGTGTGTGTGTGTGTGTGTGTGTGTGTGTGTGTGTGTGTGTGTGTGTGTGTGTGTGTGTGTGTGTGTATATATAAAATTAAAAAAATTAAAATATCTATATTAAAATATTAACCTGTTTGTTATATATATATATATATATATATATATATATATATATATATAAAAATATACAAATATAAAAAAAAAAAAATATATATATATATATATATATATTTTTCCCCCCAATACTCAACCGAATAATTTTTATTCCACAAGGACAAAGATGTTTGAAAATTGCATTTTTTATAAGTAGCTCTAAAACTTTTGCTCATGTCTTCCAGTCAGTGGTGGAAAAAGAGCTTCGATGCATCTCTGCGCCTGATAAATTATTGCCAGACACATAAAAACTATCACTGATATTTAGAGAAATGTCAGTGATGAAGGATTGGGCTGACGGGAGCTCTGACAATGCTGAACATTCAAGGCAGAAAGCCTGGGGACTGCACCCTGAAAGATAAGTAGGGCCGGTCCTGTCAGGAAACTATAAATAATTGGCTCTTTTTATAGTGATTCGTCGCTGGTGTTGAGCTCAGGCTCAAGGTGGATAGACATGGGCTTAAGCACTGCAGCATGGAGAGAGTCCCAGCCTGCCACAACAGTAAGCACACTGGAAGAGGAGTTAATGTCACTGGGAAGCAAATTACAAGACACTGTTTGTTTATGGATATGAACGAGTGAATGTTCTGATTCAGGTCATATCACACTCCGACTCAACTGAATCCGACGGAACAAATAAGCCCATTCATTTTGTGTCCAAAACCAGTGCTAGATGGTGAAACCAACCACTTACTAACATTTAAAAAAAGATTGTTGTGATGGCATGACACCCACATGACTGACCAAAGGTGGACGATCAGAAAAAGCTTTGAATGAGTCATAAGCATAATTTTTATTTCACCTTTTAGGTATGAGGACTTATTTGAGATTTGGATTGACCTTTGTGTAATCAACTGGTCATGCAGCTCAAGTCAGATATGATCACTGTGGTAACAACAGTTTGAAAGCGAAAGACAATCTGAATCCTGTCCCTACATGCTTAACAGATCAAGGAAAATGACACTGGAAAACAAAATCAGCTTTTCACTTTACATGCTCTCAGTGTCCCGCCTCAGGAAATTGAAAAGTGTCTGAAAATAGCAAGCAGCGGCTTAACATTTGTATTGGATGACATAATTCTTTTTGAACACCTAAACGATCAACACAAAAAACATTTTCTCTGGTGCAGCCAAACAGCTATATTCCACTAACTGTTTCACATACCACAGGTCCTGTAATTTTTGTATGGAAATACACCAATATCAGCAAAATAAATTCAAACACTGTAATGATTTTACTGTACAGAAAGTCTGGGGTCAATATTTTGCTAAGTATTTCCAATAATGAAACTGATCACTACAGCAGTTGTGATGTTCTGTAAAAATATAATACCCTTACATTGTCAACGTTTCTGTGTTTCCCTTATGTTGACTTAATAGAACTATACTGTATGGACAGTACTGAATACACTTCACATTATCAGGGCTCTTTGACATTCTTTCTGTCTCATTATAAAATGTGGAGAACTGTTACTATCTCAAGAGTGTCTCTTAAATAACAAAGAATGTGTAGAAAGCAGTCTATGGTAGGATGTGGGGTCCAATTAAATTTTTAATACCTATATTGAAAATAAATCCACCTACAGTCACCAAAGATTAACAGCCTGGGAATCACAGAGTTGCTAATTAGAGAGGGACAAGTAAAGCATATTTTCTCATAGTAATCCATGCAAGTTTGTCACACAGTTACAGGCTGCAAATGGTGCTATGTCAATGTCAAGACAATACTTTATTTCGAAGTAACCTTACCTAATGTTATTAATGGAAAATGCCCAAATGTACCTATATATTTGAGCTATTTGGTAAGTAGTATTTAGGGCTTAAACTAGGGATGGGGCCGATCCGATCCAGTATCGGGTCCGATATGGCCGAAATCTGCGTATCGGATATCGGACTGACAGCTCCGATATTAAAAAAAAAATTACTATGAAAGAGCGAACAAGCCGTGTGAGCATGCACCGACGTTCGGTGGAGGGAGAGAGGACACCACTTTCTAATTTGACATACAGTACGTATCAGTTTGTTAGCCAGTGAGCTAACCAAAGCTAATCCAAGTCAAGGAAGTGGAGAGGCTTCTGCACTGTGACAAATTCTACTATGTAAAATACAGCCAGAGAGAGGAAGACTGTTCAGACAAACAGACCACCACATATTCTAGTAGGGCAGAAGTGATCATTGAGAAGGATTTTTGTTTGTATGACTATAATTCTGCCTTTAAGATAAACCTATATGCATTTGTGTATATTTCTTGCTCTTTTAAATTAGAATTGCTTAACCCATTGATGACGGCTGCTGCGCGATGCCACATTGGCTCTCCTGCCTGATGCTGCATCGCGCAGCATTATTACTTTATCTAATTTTCATGGCATTCCCAGCATAGAATGCACTGTCATTGGTTCAAATACACATGAGGTGGGTTTTGTTGATTTTTTTAAGACCACGTGACCACCCAAAAGTTGTGTGGTTTGCCGAAAATCACGTCAATCAAAAAAATAAAAAATAAAAAAATAAAACAAAATAATAATAAAAATACGCCGGCTATGTCGGCGACGGAACAGTTAGTGGCGTTTGGTGCGCAGAATCAAGGTCTACTATAGACTACTGACGAAAATCACACAACACATTGCATCTATTTATTAACAATATTTAATAATTTTCTAATTCATCTAATTTGGACGATTTTTAGAAATATTTGTTGGTTTGTAAGCGCTAAGAAAGCAAGTTTACATAAAACCTGTGAACCTTAACTTTTAAATGTATTTTATTTCATGTTTCTATGTGCTACACAGGCTTAGATATTAAGGTTTTGGTAGACTTGACAATTCGTACTATTTTTT
This sequence comes from Hyperoplus lanceolatus, assembly GCA_026929865.2. Classification (NCBI taxonomy): domain Eukaryota; kingdom Metazoa; phylum Chordata; class Actinopteri; order Uranoscopiformes; family Ammodytidae; genus Hyperoplus; species Hyperoplus lanceolatus. The sequence continues at coordinate 16,484,579 of CM049395.1, forward strand.
CAGAAAACCCTCAGGCATTAAGGACATGCATCCTAGATTGCCATAGTCATCAATGGGTTAAGCCTTCCTAGCCTTATACATAACATCACCACCAACAAAAACATTTATAACAATTATGATATTGTATCGGACAGTATCGGTATCGGCCGATATCCAAAACCCAGATATCGGAATCGGAACTAAACATAGTGGATCGGTGCATCCCTAGCTTAAACAATGGATAAATAAACAACTGGTCAACCAACAGAAAAGTTTTTGATAACTGAGAATAATTTGAGTCATAAGGCTGGTGCATGCATGAGGGGCAGGTGTTGTAGCCCTAACTAAACTCATGACATTTTCACTGCTCCCCTCCACGGGTGAAGTAAGGTAGGGGTTTAAGACTGCCTGTAAATTATCAGCTTATGCTGAAGCTGTGAGGCATGTTAGCTCCTGTGGAGATGGGATAGTGTCTGTGTGTGTGCAAGTCTGTTTGGGTGTGTGTGTGTGTGTGTGTGTGTGTGTGTGTGTGTGTGTGTGTGTGTGTGTGTGTGTGTGTGTGTGTGTGTGTGTGTGTGTGTGTGTGGGGATCTAATACCGTGGAGTCATCGGGGTGAATTTAAGGCAAAAAAAAAAAGTAGTATTTCAACCTAGTGCAACACTCACATTCTACAATTATACTTTTTTTTAATGGAAAGTGTAAGTGAACGATATAGATCAACCTGTCTTATAAAATATGTTATCACTCCCTCAATAGCATGGTTTAACACATGTTTACAACAGATGGATCATAAACCAAAGAAAAACACTTCAAATATGTTTCAGAAAAGATTCTTAAACTACAAGATTGAGTTATACAAATCAGAGTTGGCACTGATGTAAGGTACGCTATCGAGTCCTTAACAGTAAAAGTACATTCAAGACGCAACTGAACCTTTATAGAAAATGTAAATCTCTTTCACTTCATTGTGTAATGAAGACAGTCAAGATTGCACACATTAGTTAGAGAGCAAGGTTATCAGGATCAGTCTGTTGCTTAAGTTCACCCAAACAAGTTAACTATTTCAAAATTAATTGTATACTCTCGTGCAAGATCTGTATTTACCTGTTTAGGCTTTGCCACTGTGTCTACAGCGAGAGCGCACACACAGACAGAGAGAGAGAGAGAGACAGAGAGAGAGAGAGAGAGAGACAGAGAGAAAAAAAAATAATTAAAATAATTCATTGTTAATTGACTTACAAATAACACAATGACAATTTTCTGCAGCTTGAACCATTCGGTCATCATGAAACCATAAAACACGCACTTGGGACCAAAACCTTGACATTACTTTAGGCCTGCAAATAAGTCAAGTCGTCCTGCATCACTTTAAAGCTAACAAAGGAACACAACAGACCAACATGCTAACTTCATTAACGTTAACTGCAAAGCTTTGTTTAGAGGCAGAAGAGTAGTGAGTAAACTGCTTTGAAGGTAATGCGCTTGTACGTTGTACGTTTTATCTCCTGTAGGAGGATTAAGCAGGTCATTACTGAAAAGCTTAAAACTGAGCCTTCTGACGGATTGAGCAAACTCCTAATCAAATTGAGGGGAGACAAGAGCGAAATTTAAAAGCAAGACCTTGATGCATTATTTTAGAGGGAAGTGTATGCCAGCTGCCTGTCCTACAACATCATGAAACAAATGTGGATCTCATAAACAGGGACCTGCAAAGGATGCTAGAAGCTAAGACACAAACCATGCTATGGTAGAATTGAGTAAATATGGTCTAAATATACTGCAACAAGAATCTGGCCCATGTAAACTGTAAAAGTTACGGCGGTTAAAGCCACTACGAGTAACATGGCACGTTGGCGTCCCCTTTGGACAAAAGCGGTAGTATTTTTACGACGCCCGCTGTCGCAAAGCTGTTTTATAGCTCGTGCCACGCGCGTGAGTGTGAACTGAGAAGGGAGCAACATAGTGCATGTCCGTGTGTTGAAAGTGTGAGGACTCTTTTCGGCTCAGTGAGAGTGGTTTTGACACTGCATGAACTAATGCTAGTCACTGCCACACGCACCTGATTGCAGCAGTGTCACCTAACTACTCTCTCTGAGCTGAAAGATTACGTGTCCGACTCCTCACAGAAAGCGAATGAACGATAGACGGCAGTTAGTATGGATCACGATGATGTAATGTGTTTATGTTGTTGTAAATAATTACTATTTCAGATAATGGTTATCTGATGATGGTGAAGCAAAGCAAACTTTGTGTTAGTACCAACCGCTCATTCATTTAGGAGTAAACACTGCAGTCTAGTTTCGCTCTCGTGAAATTGTATACACGTTGCTTGGCAACGTCCTCGTCCCCCCCGTAGCCTATATCACTCTCCCTTTTAGCTTTTCTTCATTGCATTTTCTTTTTTTTCTTTGATGGTTCAGCCCCGTTATCAGTCATTATGACGACAAATAACTGTATTAAACAAGGCTCCCGCTCCCCTTCCCACACCTGGAGGGATAGGCTTCTCAAATCACGTTGCTGCGCCACACTGAAATCTGCGACCAATACGGATATGTGACCATAGAGCTTGCACGAGCGAACCGAAAATCGGACTGGGTGTGCGACCAGACCAAAAGCAGTAATAAAAACTATTTAAAAACGTCTTTCTTTGCACTGATGGTCTCGTTTGCTGTTAAAGGTAATTTATGATTATCAGAGGAAACATGAGGCTGTTTAAAAGATATTTAAATGTGACTCGTAGCCGCTTTAATGGCACCGTACAATTGCGGAATTAAGGTTTAAAATCCTTGCATGCTCAATGTTTAGTCCAGTATTTAAAAAAAGAACGATGTTCATCATAATACTAAATATAAATGCACAATTGTTTCTTAAAGCAGAAACTTAGCATTTAATTTTTAGCTAACTGTATTTTAGCTAGAACATAAAAATGGTTGAGTTTTTAAATGGTTTGAGTGTTGAATTGTAATCAATGAGCTGAGCAAATTACTGACTGACTATTTTAATGGTACCTAGGCCTTTCACACCGCCGCAAAATCGGCGCTAGTTCTGGGCTAGTTCGGAGCTAGAGACAGTGTTTTGGTTTCACACCGCCAGAGAGCCTGCTCCGGGCTGTAAAAACTGGTTCAACTCATACCCCAGGATTGAGCAGGGTTTGAGAAGAACTGCTTGTGCCAGCGGCCGGGGGAGGGATTATCCTGACCAACTCAAACCTCATGCCCGCCATATTTAACCCATTGATGACGGCTGCTGCGCGATGCCACATTGGCTCTCCTGCCTGATGCTGCATCGCGCAGCATTATTACTTTATCTAATTTTCATGGCATTCCCAGCATAGAATGCACTGTCATTGGTTCAAATACACAAGAGGTGGGTTCTGTTGATTTTTTTAAGACCACGTGACCACCCAAAAGTTGTGTGGTTTGCCGAAAATCACGTCAATCAAAAAAATAAAAAATAAAAAAATAAAACAAAATAATAATAAAAATACGCCGGCTATGTCGACGACGGAACAGTTAGTGGCGTTTGGTGCGCAGAATCAAGGTCTACTATAGACTACTGACGAAAATCACACAACACATTGCATCTATTTATTAACAATATTTAATAATTTTCTAATTAATCTACTTTTGACGATTTTTAGAAATATTTGTTGGTTTGTAAGCGCTAAGGGAGCATGTTTAAATAAAACCTGTGAACCTTAACTTTTAAATGTATTTTATTTCATGTTTCTATGTGCTACACAGGCTTAGATATTAAGGTTTTGGTAGACTTGACAATTCGTACTATTTTTTCAGAAAACCCTCAGGCATTAAGGACATGCATCCTAGATTGCCATAGTCATCAATGGGTTAAAAACACCGCTACTACGAGACGTAAACATAACATAATTACTGAACATAGCGATCAAATTGACCGGCGACAATACGCTGTATGGGTCCTGTTTGGTTAGGAAAGCAACCATCGCCCGAGATGAAAAATTTAACTTTCAACGCTCCAGTGCGTGACGTTTAGCCGCGTTGGCCAATCAGCGGTGAGCTTGACCCGAAGTCACGGACATCGGCACGGTGGGAGCATGGGTGGGAGGACAACACAGAGGCTGAGAAACACCGAGTAGGAAATGCGGCTGGCTGGTGGTATGAAGCCGCTCGGGATTGGGTTAGAAGACGTGGGGAAAGTGAGCCAGGAGAATGGGCTTCCTGGTTAATTCAGTGAATATAGCGGCTGTGCTTTAGCCGATAAACCAAGTTAGCACCGGTCGGATAGCGTTAGTTAACTCACCCGGTTGTGTGCGGCCACCACCTCCATAATGAACCCAAACATAACAGCTAAGTCCGGGGAACTTTCACAACGAGTACAGCGAAGCACCGGTGTTTATGCCTATATCTACGCCAGCCACGGTCCCGTCTCAGTAGGGTAATGTAGGCTACTTGCCTGTATTTTCTACTGCCCTGTGCACAATGCTGCTGTAAATGTGTTTGATATGGTGCTGCCTTGCTGTTTGTGTTCATTTCCGAGTGGCGTGAATCTGCAATGCTGTTTTAAGGCTATTTGTTCGGTTCAGTTGCTGTTTATTTGTCTTTTGGCACAATTGTTGGCCGTGTTGTTGTTGTTTTTGTGTGGACATGAACGCTGTTGTGTCGGGTCTGATCACAGCCATGGTTGATAAGGGGAATAAATATATCGGGGGAGACTAGCTGCGTAGCGTTGGGCGCGTTGAACCATTTTTTGACACAAAATGACCAAGCGCCAGATCAGGTGCGTTGGGCGCTTTGGCCACCGCACCCAACGCGTTTGGTGTGTTCGCACCTTTAGCCACAAGAGCAGCGGCGTCGGGCGACGTACACACACGTTTACAGTGACATCATGACGTTGCTCTCTTGCCGGCTCCATGGCTGTCTCCGGTCGATGTGAAACCAACCGGTTCATAACTGGGATAAGGCTGTAACCAGTTTTGAACTGTCCCCAGCACCAGCCTGGAACTGGCTCATGGTTCTTTTTGGTGTGAAAGGCCTTTTGTGACCAATATCAGCTTTCTTGAAGCAAACATAATTTCAAAATGAAAACATTTGTCCACTATGCATTGTACAGTACACTCTATGTGCAGTGTATTGACTGCTTGAAGTCTTGGGCTACATGATCTAGTTGTCAGATTTTACTGGTTTCTAGGTCCTAATGAGAAAGCATATGTGAACATTCAGTACAAATACTTTTTTTAACGTGACTTTCATACAAATCCCATAACTCGCAAGCAGTACCGCAATACATTACAAGAAAAAAGTACGGTAAAATAGTTAACTTTTGTCAAATTACACAAATGATTACCACATATTCACTCTATGACATAACTGTCTGAAATATCAGCCAAGTTATGGAATTGTTTGCCCTCTCAGGGCCCTCAAGTCCGACAGTTTTGCTTCATGTAGACGCACACTTAGATCAAATAGCTCCATCTTTCCTCACTATCAAAGATGATTCAGCGATGACAAGAGGACGTGGAATACATGGTTTAGGAGCACTTGCAACAGCTACACTTAATATTTTCATTAAGAAGACTGGGCGATTTTTTACAGTGCATATAAGAGCACGAAGAGCAAGATTAAATTTGTATATGTAATGAAGTCTAGCAAAAAAAAAGAAAAAAAAAAGGGAATGCAAAAGGGGTGTGCAGTGCACACTTCTTCTGTGTATGCTAATTGGGGATTTTGGGAGCTCAACGTGAATGTATTTTGCCCTGAATGGAGGACTGCAGAGATATTGATACTGACCTTTAATCCATTCACAAAGAAACAGCCAACTGGCTGGACATCCTGTCGACAATCACCTTTAGGTTAGACCTTTAGTCTTTAGCTTCTTCTGGGAACTCTCTGCTTGCAGTTTATTCAGCACCTATAGCAGAGGAGAAAGTGGAGTTGAATTAATGTGGTAAATTAAATGTATATAAAGTGATCTATAAAAAGGTATACATAGACATGCATACACATTTATGATATTGTTTGATATTCATATACATATTGCAGATTCAGGGTTTTGTTTAGGTCATATTTGAGTGAGTATTTTTCCCTTTATAAAAGATGTGTCATCATCCATACATACACCTTTTAAATATGGTTTCAATTTATGAAATGAATTAAGTCTCTGAAGAATGGGCAAAGTCGATCCAAAGATGTATTGAGAAAAAGCTGGAAACGGGATAGGTGGCTGATCCATTACATGTTAAATATGCACATGGCTGCCACAAAATGTATTAGCTACTAATAAGTGATAATCACAGAGAACAATGAATTGGTCTAAACAAGTTCCACAGTTTTCACATGAAATCCTTTAACAAGCTAAATGTTCAATTATGATCGATTGCTCCTTCAGGCTAAGCAGCTTTTCAATACAAACTTTTCGGAGGGAAACAGAATTATTAACTGCTCTAATTCCTTTTCACTGTGGCTAATTATGACCTTAAATCAATGCTGCATAGACTTTGAGACCGATCCTCTATAAATTAAGATAAGGGCACAATACATATTTATACCCACGGCCGTGATGAATTTATAGGCTTTTCCGACAGCAGGGTCATTAATGTACAACCAATATGTCAGTGCAAATATGGGGTGACATGGATACTTTATTCTGCAATTAATCTCACCACTGTATTTCTAGCCCCCTGTTGAACCAGGCCATTAAACTAAAGAAGGGCTTTAATCGACGCATCAAAGAGAGCATATTGATCTTTGTATGAAATGTGCTTATTGACGAAGCACTTAAATTAGATATTGGCAACATAAAACCAGCTGTCATTGCATGGCGTTGCAGTTTTAAATTACTTGTAGAAAAAAAGGACTAAAGGCCAAGAGTAATACAAAACAAGTTCAACATCTTAAAAAATAATGCAATCCAAGATTCCAATAAGGAATAAGTTAAGTGAGTCCAAGCCTCATACATTTCCACTGTAATTCCAAATCTGAAAGTGAGTGTTGTGTTCAGTGTCATCTCTAAACTAGTCTCAACTACAGTTTGAATACAGATTTGAAGAACCCAACGGTAAATCATTAAAGAGTGCTGATGCCTTATTGCCTTGTTAAACCAAAACTCTGTCTATCCATCATTACCACTCTGATTTAAAAATGTAAACAGAGGAGAGGCAGAGAGAGCAGCTTTCAAGCCACTTCTATCTGTTATCAGATTTACTGAGAGGTCTGAGAAAAAACAAATACACATATATGAAATATTTCTGACACAATCAAGCACATATTAGACAAAGGGCGTGTGTGGGTTTGTAGGGTGTGTAACCTTCCTTTATCTGAGAGATGGCAAATGTTTTGCCCTACAACAGTGAAAAAGAAGTAGAAATGTCAGCAGTCTTAATCAATACTGTATGGGTATACTGAGGCTTTTTGAGGCAGGTGTGCTGCAGGCAGATGGTGAGCGAGAAGAAAATGAGAGTAAACGTCGACCATATCAGTGCATTCTTCCTGGAGCATATCCTGCTCAACTCCTTCCATCTGAGCACTTTCTATAGGCAGCATTTCGTTCTAGATCTCCTTTTCCCCAACATCTGGATATAGTGCTGTCTTGCATCTCTGTGGAGCAACTGTACAGGCATCCACTTCAACCCAAATCTAATGTCACATGCTGAAACGATTACTCAATACTCGATTACTATAAATCAAGATTGCGGACCCTTTGACAAGTTTTATTAAAGGAGGTGCTGATTTAACTTGTGTCTTTTTGGAGGATAAAGTCTGTATTGCATTATATACTGACAGGTGGTTGTAATATTTTGTCGACCCAATGTATAATCCATAGACTGCATTTATGTAAGCTAATAATATCAAGCTTATTAAGCTCCAGGGAAAACAAGCAGGGTTGGAATGTGACACAGCAAATGACCACATTTTTAATAAACTGGGTGACTTCAGACCATCATCTCACTATTACATTGATAAGATGCAACAATGCATCAAGATCTGTCTGATTCATCTCAGCAGGTGATTGATTATCAACTCTGCTAATCAATGTGCTGGTGCAAACTCTGAAAATACTGTGGATTGATCTTTTAAAAGAAAAAATAAATCCAAAACATAACAAGCAAAGGGGGGTTGGTGGACTATGTTTGAAGTGTTTTGATAAGAAATGTTATCTGTAACTAGACCCTTATGTGGCCATGGTATAAAGCAGGGCTAACATCACTACAGCAGAAGACACAAAAACCAAATTAATCATCTTTGTTATTTTTAAAAAGAACCAGCAATTACATCAGTGTGGAGGAAATTGGATGATGAGGTGCTTCTTTTTTCAAATTTGAATTTTTACGTTACATTTGTAAAGTTGAAGTTGAACCAGGCCCAAGTAAAAGACATAATCTCTTTAGGATGTTTAATCAAGGACAGTGAAAGCCAAGGAGAGAGCCACTTCAAGGTGGCTTAGCATTTGGCTCTCAAAGCTTAGCGCTGCGCTGACACCATTTTCATAGCCTTTACATATTGTCCCATTCAATCGACCTTTCTTGAGCAAAGGGTTGACACCTCGCATATAAATCATGGACATCAACTTTATTGCTCTCTCCTGCAAATTCATTTTAAACATTAGGCTGAGGATATTCCTTTTACGGGGTGGACTGAGAATTATATTGGGTCATTCGTTATTTTAGTCGCTCCTCATTTGCAGCCATCGTGACACAAGCAGCCATCTATCAGAACTTATAGTCGGGGTGAAAAAAAAGAGATGTAGACCAATCTGTTGGGCATTCATGATACATCCATTTTCTCTGGGGAGTCAATGTCCGGCCAAACACTGAATGATGGCAGCACTGATGCCACCATGGTGCCAGCCATGATTGACCATCTGATGCCCAGACTAATATCCAAGAATTCAGTGAGTGCAAAGTCAAGAGCTTCGTTAATCAAGATTTTCTTCTTGCAGATCTGGACTGAACTGATTACATGTGATAATCCTGCCTGTGCTTGTTCACTCACACACACGCAAACCAAAGCCATTGTGACTCACACAATTTCAGATTCCATACAAGAATAAGGTAATTCAATTAGGTTTCTATTACAGTTAAGGGCTTTAACTAAACATTCATTTCCATATGATTTTCTTTTTCAATGAATTGTAGATAAAATCTGTACTTCACCACCCAATGAGCCAAGCCCCAATATTGCTTGATGAAGCTCTTATGAATCAGCAAACAAGATTCCTTTTACAGAGTTCAATCCATGAGTAACCTTTAGGAGGCACAAACCTGGGGGCCCAAGCTAGTCACCAGACCTGGGCATATACTCCCAAAGCACAGGACCCTTGCCAATCTCTCCAAACATAAGGGTCATTTTCACACTGGATTTAGCGAACAAAGAGGGTTTCCGTGGGCCTGCATCACACGCTGAGAGATGTGTTGTGGTTGTCAAAAGTGTTCAGAATATAGACAGTAAATTCTGATGTTATTTAGTGGTGCTTTGCATACGTTTAGGGGCTCCGTCGCTCGCTTTTTGTGCCAGTAGAAAAAAATTCAGGGAGCAGCTGTTCACCCACAGTTTGCTTTCTTCTTTCCCATGCAGAGACCATTTCCCATTTGCAAATCCCCTAAAATACTACTTTCAAAACTCAACTGCAGTTGAGAAGCCACCCTACATATGCACAAACAGGCTCTGGTAAGGCAGGTGGAGTCAGTATGCAAACAGTTCAAAACAGACTTAAAACTTAAAAACTTGGGGAGCCACTCCTGCTTTCCACTCCAACTCTAAACTGAAGAAAACAGGAAGTGAGGATAAGGCTTTGAGTGGGAGGCAGCAAAGGCAAGCTTTCAAGAGGAAGCAGAGATGAAAGTAAATAGGAGTTTGAGTTTTTCGGAAGCGAAATAAATACCCTTGGTGCCTGTCACAACTCTGTGGTGCTCTCTGCAGCACACTGCTTTCATGCTTGTAGGCAAGAGCTGGCAATGATAAGACAGACTGCTAGCCTGGAAATCCAGACCCTGATATCTTGAACGATAGAGGGTCTGGCCACGATCAATAGTAATTTCCAACTCAAGGGGCGGCTCCTACTTATGCATTTCAAATGCCACTGCACGCAGTTGGATAGCACTACAACCAATCAGAGCGATGCACAAGGTGACGTAAGCCCCTTTCGTTTAGCGAACAGCTGTTAAATTAAACGTTTGCCGTTGTCGGTTGGCAAAACAGAACATTCCACTTACTTGCTAATGAAAGATTTGAGTGCCGTCTTCCAAATCGTTAATGGTCGAGGCCAAAGCAGTCTCAAACTCACACAACATATCCGCAGCCATCTTTAAAGTTTACTATCACGGCTTCGACGTCGCATGCACGTCACTGTCGTCATCCGGTTACGTCCTCCCCAGAGCACCATATAAAGGGCTCTGGCGGGCCCATATTAGATAGAACCAATTGAAACCATAGCCAGATTTCTGGGGCCTATCCGAATAGTATTTTTAG